>JAWPHD010003627.1:0-211059 GCA_037043455.1 Cyrtodaria siliqua | reverse complement strand
ATACACTGACATAAGACATTTCATTTAGTGAGGAAAATATTATTAGCTGTAGACACTCATATAATATGTATAGGATAGAGCATGAGTTTTGCACGTGTACTGGGAGATAATGCACGAGCGTTAGCGAGTGCATTATCGTCCATACACGTGCAAGACTCATGCTCTATTGTATTTATACCACAATAACTAACATATGCTGTGTATATCCTGGGGTATTACACGATGCATAGTGTGTATTTAGGCTATTGTGGTATAAAACACATTTATATATTTTGATAATAACGTATCATTGCATTTTTGACCTCAGAGGCCAGTTTAAAGTTTCATTGATAATCATGCGTAGCCTTACGAAAATTACAAAATAACCTTGGTAATTTTGGCGCTTTGCATGTATATTGTTTTTTATATAAATATTTGTCGACAGATGATCTGTCTGTAATTTCTTTAAAAGACGGCTTGTCAGTTAAATACAATCCGCTGGTATCGAATTTCTGTTATTTACAACCACTGATCTGGTAGAGAATGCGTCTCTTATGCCCGTTGCGCAAAGACAATGCTGTTTCGTAATCACATTAATGGTAGTGTCAGATTCGTGTATAGATTTTGAAAGATTAAAGGAAGGCACCTCGAAACTTTGGTCTGAAAATAGTCCCCATTATCACGATTCTCTTGCATCTATTCATATCAGATAAAGTATTATTCTGTTCTTCATATTTTACATTTGAATGTAACTGCTGGTAAAATTGGTAAATGCACGTAAATTGCACGTGTCAATCGTACTAGTCTTGAATAAATTTAAAATGCTAATTCATGTTTGTCTAATATATAAAGGGGATATTTTAACATTGTTGAGGGGGTAAAATAATTGAATAACAATACTATAATAGCTAATTGTATATATATATATATATATATATATCTTAATTATCATGCAGATGATGCCATTGTTCTTAGACTGAAATTAAATGTATGATCTACAAGTGTTTTAGGCTATGTACGATGGTCGATTTTTAGTGGTGGTGATGGCAGATCACCCACTGGTGTAGAACCAGTGATTTAAAGGGACACGCGGCAATCTTTATTTTTTTAAAAACTAGTTTTTGTGCGTTTTCATTTGTTCAATCATTAATATTAATTATAAGAATAGTATTAAGCAATTTGATATCATTGCACCAATAATATATTAAAACTTATAGTATAATAAGACAAACTAGTGAATACTTAAAATTTGATTTATTTAAATGTAACCAGGATTAAAGTAAAAATGATACTGGATATATACATCTAGACACCAATTTCAAACACTTTAAGATTGCCGTGAGTCCCTTTAAGACGTTGTATTACGCCTGTGGTAGAACTAATACTGTATACATCCCGCCATCCGTAAGAATCGACATTGGATCAAGAAAACACAAGCAAACGCAATCGTATCTTTAGAATAAATCCCAACAGGCAATCTAATATGAACATATATTTTGTCATGGCCTATGTGATCTCATGAAGCACCCCCTCAATCAAGCTTCTTGACACATCCAAACAACTTCATCCCGAATTACCAAGCGGGGATTTGGATGCTATAAAACATCTCTGTGACAGTTATTTGCATTTTATTGTCTTAAAATTATCAACCAATTAGGCTGATAATATGCTATCGCTTGAATCTGTAATAAAAGAGCAGTCTTCGTGGTTTATGGCATATAATATGATGTTTCAGTGGAAAACGGTGATTGTATACATCGATAGTGTTTATGGACGTTAAATAGGGCAATAAAATACATTTGTTAAGTTAAGCCATGTAAATGGATCATTTGGCATTTTAATAGTTTCAATTAAACCAATAGGAGCCTGTGTTTGAATCTTTATTGTTATTTGGTTTTATCTGGACACACTGTAGAAGCTAATTGTAATTTCCTCTATTCTTTCTCATGTTAGCACATGTTTGTGTTTTCTTTTTTTTTGTAGTTATTTCTTTCCAATATAGTTATTTCTGAAATTAAATTATTAGATTTCAGATAATCTCTCTCTCTCTCTCTCTCTCTCTCTCTCTCTCTCTCTCATATACATGATGCAATAATTAGTTACATACTTTTTAATTTTTCAGTTATGTTCTTATTTAGCATTTTCCATTCGTGCATCATTTAGTCAGTTTTGGTAACTTCAAACATTTCAGTATCATTTTCTCCATAGCTTCCTTCCGCAATTTGAATGTCGCATCTTATGTCTTCAGTATTAAAGGTCACCATCACTTTTTTTGAATAAAATGGAAAACATGTAATTGGATAACAAAACGTACCCTTAGGAACTTCTGCTCCAGTATCGCATTCTACATTATATGTAAAGTATCGTCTGCTTTTTGTAAAGTATCGTCTGCGTTCATAAATAACTCGCCTTTCTCAGATGAGATTTTTTATTGTAATTAATACTGTCAGTGTTTAATCACACAGGGATACTGACTAATCCCATCACACTGACAATTTCTTGCGCACCACATCAAATAGACATTAGCCAAATCCGGGGCTTACGCTAATAGCAATGGGTATTAAACAATTGACAAATTATACGGTGTCTCGAAATCTCCGTGAATTAAGGTAAGTAGCGATAGGTAAGCTTGGCCTTTGTTGATGGAGACCATATATTGGAACGAATCTGATCTGTATTTTTAGAACTAAAACTATTAAGCAATCGTAATTTCTCACGCATGTTGAACTTTTTACTTTTTTTTATAACATCTCTATAGGTTAAAGATTAGGCTTATTTTTCAAATTAAGAAAAGTCATAATCACAAATTTATTTAACTTACTGTGAAAGATATTTAGTTTAATAACTATTGTCTCTAAAATGCATTAACTTACATTGACGTGAAGTTATGCTGCCAGTTCATATTGGCATGATGGCATCGACGTCAATAGCTGAGAAGTTATTGTTTTAAACGTTTAAAAAGTGTTTTAAAATTTTGAAACATTTAATACATAATTGTCACTACTATCTTTTCTCATATGTTTGAAATAGTTACTCCCCTTTAAGTAAAACCCGCTATTTACAGGGCAGAATAAACTGCTATATATTATAATAGCGGATGTGTATATTTTTAAACTTGGTTCAACTTTAACAAAACATATTTGGCTTCATTTAGTTAATATACATTAAAATAATTTTAGATCAAGCAGTATGGTGTCTGGGATGATAAAGCCCTGATGGTGTTAACCGCATTTTTACCTTCTTTTATTATTTACCAAAAAAAAATGGAATGGTAAGCTAACTTGTTTAAAACATAGCATTAGCTCATTTAAGTTTACATTAAGGGCCTCATAAATTGTTCCACTATAATAGCCTCGTTATTCCATGCTCTGTCAGTGCGACTTTCACTATACTCGTGTTCTGCCTGCCTTCCATCACTATATATAGAGCATTTACATCGCACGTCACACATCATCGGTATGGAAGCATTGTAGCGTCATGTTAAGTTCTTGTTATAAAACGTTTAAAAAGTGTTTAAAAATGTTGAAACATTTAATACATAGTTGTTCACTACCTTCACCCACCCCCCACCCCTTGAAACAGTTACCCCCCTTTATTACAAACCGCCATTTACAAATCAGAATAACCGTAGTACTCGTTGCTAAAGAAATTTCATTATAATAGCTGATGATATCTAAACTTGGGTACACTTAAACAGAACACGTTTTGGCTTCATTTTAGTTCATTTACATTCAAATGATTTTAGATCAAGCAGTATGGTGTTATTCATAGTTTTACCTCTGTATATATATTTATGTTTTTACGGAACGATGGGAATGGCATGCTAACTCTGTTTTAAAGTTTAAAACAAAGCCTATAGCTGATGTATGTTTACCTTGAGACCCCATATATTGTACCACTAAGCTAGCTTCGTTCTTCCATGTTCTGTCATACTTTCACTATACTTGTGTTCTGCATGCCTTCCAGCACTAGATACAGGGGATTTACATCGCACATCACACATCATCAACACGGTAGCACTGGAGCGTAATGCTACGTTCTTGTTTTAAAACGTTTAAAAAGTGTTTTAAAATTTTGAAATATTTAATCCATAATTGTTCTCTACTTTTCCCCCCTCATATTTGTCAGTTATAGAGTTTGAAAAAGTTACTCCCCTTTATTACAAACCGCCATTTACAAAACAGAATACCCGTAATACTCGTTGCTAAAGAAATGCCATTATAATAGCTGATGAGCATATTTTTACATGTTCCGTGATATCTAAACTTGGGTACACTTCAACAGAACACATTTTGGCTTCATTCTAGCTCATTTAGATCAAGCAGTATGGTGTTTTATAATTTTGCCTCTGTAGGCATTTATGTTTTTACGAAACAATGGGACTGGCAAGCTATCTCTGTTTTACAGTTTAAAACAAAGCCTGTAGCACCTTTATGTTTACCTTGAAGCCCTCATATATTGTTCCACTGAGATAGCCTCGTTCTTCCATGTTCTGTCAGAAATACTTTCACTATACTCGTGTTCTGCCTACCGTCCAACACTAGATAGAGAGGATTTACATCGCACATCACACATCATCAGCACGGTAGCGCTGGAGCGTAATGCTAACTTTGACAAGCTTGTATTGAAGTAGACAAATGGGCAGAGATAAGCTGCAGGAGCTGATTCCGGATTAATACGGAACGCCTGATTGCTTTTAATCTATAGTTACAGCATCAACTAATACGTCATGTGACTTTAATAGTTCATATGCATATTTTTTATAGCCTCAACTGTTTCATCTTGTGTTGACTTCTGTTTTATATGTTTGTCTAGGATGGTATTTATGGATATGCATATGTGTAATACGTTGGTTTAAATCGGCATGATGTTTGAACTTGACATTTTATCCGAATATTCGTTAGGATTAAAAGGATGTACGCATACCGGTCAAATAGCTTTATTTTTGAGGGATTTGACAAACTTGGAAAAGGGTGAAAGAATGATGGAAATAATTATCAAAATCGGATAATAAACAAAGAAAATATGACCATTTGAAGGTTATTCTAAAACGGATAAGGAAGACGCCATTTTCAGACTATGACGTATAGTCACAGCAACACCTCGCCCCGCACCCCCCAACCCAAACCCCTACCCACCCCCCCCCCCCTTTCCCAACTCTCCCCGCTCCCCTACAGGAGAGAGAAAAGAGGGGACGAAAGAAGAAGAAATAGTGTGTTGTGGTGTATGTATATAGAAATAGAAGACTGGAAACTAATTTCACATTGGTTTTTTTTTCCGGATTATTTTTTCCTTTTTTCTCTTTAATGGTCCGTGCGTAAATGTCACTCAGCGATTGGATCAGGTATACATGGTATATATTTTTCTTCGCTTCTGCATTGGTTTACCAAAATATGCTCTACTGACTTGGAAATCCATCAACAATTACAAAAAAATCCCAGACAAGAAGAAGGTCTGCACAGAAAAGACAATATTTACGAATCCCTCACGCGACTGTTACGGGGTGCATTGAATCTAATTTAAGTTTCCCGTTGTTCTCGTAGTTTGTTTACGTTTACAGGTCAAGGTCACATATTATATATTTTAACGAAATAAAAGAATATTCATATGAAAGTGTTGTAAGATATTTATTTAACATTCAGCTTTTATGAAAACTTATAGTTTAAAACATTTTTAGTAAAAGTATAGCTGTATTTATATCATGCGTATTAGCGAAGCAGGTCAATGCACTCCGTAACTGTCGCGTGAGTGTCGCGTGACGGATTCGTAACTATTGTCTTTTCTGTGCAGACCTCCTTCTTGTCTGGGAAATTTTTGGAATCGTTTCAATAAATTTCATAGTTATTTTAAGCAAAGAAAATAAATCACTGCAAAATGAATGCAAAACCATTAACTGATCATATAGCAGTATAACACATTAGTATACTTATTTAGAATACTGTTGCTGCTATTTCTTTCTATAAATCAATAAATTACCATATTATATATAAATATTCCAATTATGGTAATTACTATGATGTCATAGTTCTAAAAATAGCGATTTACATATGAAAATGAACCTTCTAATGCTCTCAGCTTTCTTGTTCATCATCCGATTTGGATATTTCTTTCACCATTTGTAATATGTTTTCAGACTCCACACTCTGCAGTAAGAATATAGACGTAGCCCAACTACTCTGTATCTGTTTATCATAATCAGTATGGTGAACGTCTTACACAATATGCCTTAGTTAAGTGAACTTCGTATTTTGTAGACTTATAATTCATATCAAAATCCGATATATTTATACGGGTCTCCGTGGCCGTTAGGGGCTGATCCAGTACTTCGTGTTAGTGGGGCGCGCGTATGTTTTCCAAAAATGGGTTGACAAGCAAAACAACGTTTGTGCCATTTTTAGGAGGTGGGGTGGGGCGCAAACATCCTTTTGGGGTTAACAAGCACTCTCAAAAAAACTTATTTTGCCATTTTTTGATTTTGCCATTTTTTAGGTAAGCGTGTGGGGTGGGGGGGGGGGGGGTGGGGGTTGGGGGGAGTCGTAGGCCTTTGTATGGCAGGTGTTAACGTACTTGCATACATACTCCGAACCCTCACCCCCAACCCCCCTGGATCCACGCCTTCCCGCCTCTCACCGTTGCGATTTCGAATCCAACTGGGAGCTCGACTTGTAAATGACTTGTAAGTGTGAGGAAGTGTCGATTCTTACGGATGGCGGGAAGTGTAGAGTACTGGTTCTACCCAGGAAACGTGGGTGGTCTGCCATCGACCGTCATATATAACCTCACATGTGTTGAAATGGCGTAAAACACCATACAAACAAAAACAAACCCGATATATATATATTTCAAGTCAATAAAAGCGGTATAGTACGACCCTATAAGAGTACATTTAATGTGTATAGTTACTCTCAGTATAGACCCTGTGTGCGTGAAAAGGATGGAACTAAGTTATTCAAAATCCTGTTATAATATATTTTTTTTAGATAATTGGTTTGTTTTGATGCAATAAATTGTATAAAATAGACCTCAATACTGTCGTCTGCTTCTTTCAATCCATTTCCATATAGTGTTATAGTTTAGTTTAGTTTTAAAATAGTATATCCAGCAAACGCATTTTAAAGTAAATCACACCTGAGTTATTTAACTTTCGTCTGGGTAGTTGCGTTTAATAGTGCATGGCTAACAACATATGTGCCTCTTTCCAAAAAAAAAAACCCCGGTTAGACCTAAAACATAGATATCAAATCTATAAAACAAGAAGAAAAAAAGGGAGGAAAAAGACACTGTCACACATAGGCGTAGAGAAAGCGTGCGAGGGTACCCATTTATCAACATTGTGAGAAACCTAAGACCGTTGTACGATACTCTGTCTGGAGTGACTCAGTGCTGCAAACACTAACTATTGCGTGCCAGCCGCCGTTCAATCAACTCTAGTCTTCTGACCCCGGCTTTTGTGTAGCTCCCCTATCATGTATGGGGTTGTACCTTACCACAATAATGCATTGTGTCAAAATTAGTTCGACTACCCGACCATAACTAACAACAAAGCCTTTACAGGTATTTACAATTGTTCTTTTTTTTTTTTGGCGTTGGATTTAACTTTTGAGTTGTTTTTAAATTTGACGTATATTATACGATAGAACTGTCTCTAGCTTATAAACTATTACACACGTCTGCAATTTAGGCCAGTAATTCTTCTTCTTCTTCTTCTTCTTCTTCTTCTTCTTCTTCTTCTTTTTCTTTTTCTTCTTCTTCTTCTTCTTCTTCTTCTTCTTCTTCTTCTTCTTCTTCTTCTTCTTCTTCTTTAGCTTATAAACTATTACACACGGCTGCAATTTAGGCCAGTAATTCTTCTTCTTCTTCTTCTTCTTCTTCTTCTTCTTCTTCTTCTTCTTCTTCTTCTTCTTCTTCTTCTTCTTCTTTTTCTTCTTCTTCTTCTTCTTCTTCTTCTTCTTCTTTGCGGGTTCGATCGAATCCCAATGAGAGCTCGACTTGTCAAGTGAGAACGTGTCGATTCTTACGGATGGCGGCAGATATTCAGTACTGGTTCTAGGGTGGTCTTCCTCTACCACACAAAACAATCGACTGTCATATGGCCTAAACATGTGCTAAAAACGACTTAAACACCATTCATACAACAACAAAAAACACTATTTCTTCTTCTTCTTCTTCTTCTTCTTCTTCTTCTTCTTCTTCTTCTTCTTCTTCTACTTCGCCTTCGCGTTTTAATGAGTTCATATCCTATAGATACTTTTATTATTATTATTATTATTTATTTATTTATACTGTTTTTCGTCCACTGTGATTAAATTTAAATCTTGCAAATTACATTTGACGACTAAGTACGCACTAGTCTTTCTCCCCACACAGATTGAGCTTGATGTATGTAGTTAAAGGGACACACGACATTTGTTGAAGTTTTTCCATTTTACTTCGTTCTAAATATATTATTGGTTTAATAAAATCAAGATTTAGTAATGTTTGCCAAAACAATGCGTTATAAATACTGATTTGTAAATATGCAAGTATGTAGACAAATTAACGGAGCCTTACGAGGTTTAACATATTTCCTTGTGGTCCTTTAAAGAGAGAACTCTAGTAGGGATTTTTTGGTTTATTTCACGTGGGTAAAGTCATAGACATATTCAGGGTCTTCCACAGAAATTATTTAAGGGATAGGGGAAATCAAATTTGGGGTGTGTGGGCGAGGGAGTTACCCACAATGTTAACGGATCATGATTTATTTAGATGAAATTTGAAGTATATTTCAACTGTAAATTAATGGATTTTTAAGAAGTATGGCCTACAAGGAGCTATTTATATACAGGTATAATGCATTTTGGAGATTTATTGGTGTTTTGGTGTTTTTAAGGAATAGGGCAGAGAGATCAAAGGATAGGGGGTTAATTAAGGAGTAGGGGGTAAATTAGAAGTTTAGAATTAAGGGATAGGGGAGAATACGCTCTTAAATGGCCCTTGGGAGACCCTGATTTTAATAAATTTGTTATTAGGTCTGTCGTAAAGTGTAATGTGTAAAAGAATAATTACGTATGTATTATTTAATATTATAATAGTATTTGGTATTAGCACGTAAACATATCACGACACACATATTTATCAACATGTAAGGCATCTGTTGCTATACACCAAAATCAATGAGTCCAATTCAATTGGATTTGTATATTCAATGGGTGCGTTCAGGGTTCTCCCATTGGTTACCGAAAGCACTCTCGGTAACCATCGGCTACTATCGGTCACCGTCGTTAGCCGTTGGTTCGCCGATAGGTAGAACGTTGATAACCAATCTTCCCGCGACTCTACACCTCATGTGATATCGGTGGCCGCGTTGGTACCAAATGTTAGCATCGGTGGCCACTGGTAACCCAAAGTTAACCAACCTGGTTGCCGATGGGAGAACCCTGTACGCACCACTGACAATCAACAAGTGCAACAACATATTTGTCAGCTTACTTATCTGAATTCGACACGTTATTGGAGGAATTAATTAAAGGTGTGCAATCATCTAGTGATTATCTGGCAAGATCTGGCAATGGAAAATCATTAGTGTCTATGGCAAGGGAAAATCATTAGTATCTCTGGCAAGGGAAAATCATTAGTATCTCTGGCAAGAGAAAAGCATTAGTATCTCTGGCAAGGGAAAATCATTAGTATCTCTGGCAAGAGAAAAGCATTAGTATCTCTGGCAAGGGAGAAGCATTAGTATCTCTGGTAAGGGAAGGGCATAAGTATCTCTGGCAAGGGAAAAGCATTAGTATCTCTGGCAAGGGAAAAGCATTAGTATCTCTGGTAAGGGAAAGGCATTAGTAGCTCTGGCAAGGGAAAGACATAAGTATCTCTGGCAAGGGAAAAGCATAAGTATCTCTGGCAAGGGAAAGGCATTAGTATCTCTGGCAAGGTAAGAGCATACGTATCTCTGGCAAGGGAAGGGCATAAGTATCTCTGGCAAGGTAAGGGCATTAGTATCTCTGGCAAGGGAAAAGCATTAGTATCTCTGGCAAGGGAAAGGCATTAGTATCTCTGGCAAGGGAAAAGCATTAGTATCTTTGGTAAGGGAAGGGCATAAGTATCTCTGGCAAGGTAAGAGCATTAGTATCTCTGGTAAGGGAAAGGCATAAGTATCTCTGGCAAGGGAAAAGCATAAGTATCTCTGGCAAGGGGAAGGCATTAGTATCTCTGGCAAGGTAAGAGCATAAGTATCTCTGGTAAGGGAAAAGCATTAGTATCTGGCAAGGGAAAAGCATTAGTATCTCTGGCAAGGGAAAAGCATTAGTATCTCTGGCAAGGGAAAAGCATTAGTATCTCTGGTAAGGGAAGGGCATAAGTATCTCTGGCAAGGTAAGAGCATTATTATCTCTGGTAAGGGAAAGGCATAAGTATCTCTGGCAAGGAAAAAGCATAAGTATCTCTATCAAGGGAAAGGCATTAGTATCTCTGGCAAGGTTAAAGCATAAGTATCTCTGGTAAGGGAAGGGCATAAGTATCTCTGGCAAGGTAAGAGCATTAGTATCTCTGGCAAGGGAGAAACATTAGTATCTCCGGTAATGGAAGGGCATAAGTATCTCTGGCAAAGGAAAAGCATTAGTATCTCTGGCAAGGGAAAATCATTAGTATCTCTGGCAAGGGAAGGGCATTAGTATCTCTGGTAAGGGGAGGGCATAGGTATCTATGGCAAGGTAAGAGCATTAGTATCTCTGGCAAGGGAATGGCATTATTATCGCTGGTAAGGGAATGGCATAAGTATCTCTGGCAAAGTAAGGGCATTAGTATCTCCGGCAAAGTAAGAGCATTAGTATATCTGGCAAGGGAATGTCATTATTATCTCTGTCAAGGTAAAGGCATTAGTAACTCTGGCAAGGGAAGGGCATTAGTATCTCTGGCAAGGGAATGGCATAAGTATCTCTGGCATGGGAAGGGCATTAGTATCTCTGGCAAGGGAAGGAAATTATTATCTCTGGCAAGGTAAGGATAATATTATCTCTGTCAAGGGAAGGGCATTTGTATCTATGGCCAGGGAAGGGTATTAGTATCTCTGGCAAGGGAAGGGCATTATTATCTCTGGCAAGGTAAGGGTATTAGTATATCTGGCAAGGGAAGGGCATTAGTATCTCTGACAAGGTAAGGACATTATTATCTCTAGTAAGGGCATTGGCATCTCTGGTAAGAGAATGGCTTTAGTATCTCTGGTAAGGGAAGGGCATTAGTACCTCTGGCAAGGTAAGGGCATTAACATCTCTGGTAAGAGAATGACATTAGTATATCTGGTAAGGGAAGGGCATTAGTATCTCTGGCAAAGGAAGGGCATTAGTATCTCTGGCAAGGTAAGGGCATTAGCATCTTTGGTAAGAGAATGGCATTAATATATTTGGTAAGGGAAGGGCATTAGTATCTCTGTCAGGGGAAGGGCATTGGTATCTAAGGGATAGGGTATTTTTGGTAATAGAAGGGCATACGTACCCGAAAGGCATAAGTATCTCTGGTAAGGGAAGTGTATTATTCTCTAGTAAAGGAAGTGTATTAGTCTCTCTGGTAAGGGAAGGCGTTAGTCTCTCTGGTAAAGGAGGGGCATTATTATCTCTGGTAAGGGAAGGACATGAGTTGCTCTGGTAAGGGATGTCATTAGTCCTCTGGTAAGGAAAGGTATAAGTCTGTCTGGTAAGGGATGGCATTATTCTCTCTGGTAAGGTAGGTGCATTATTCTCTCTGGTAAGGGAATGGCGTAAGTATCTCAGGTAAGGTAAGGGCATTAGTATCTCTGGCAAGGTAAGGGCATTAGTATCTCTGGCAAGAGAATGGCATTAGTATCTCTGGTAAGGGAAGGGTATTAGTATCTCTGGTAAGAGAATGGCATTAGTATCTCTTCTAAGGGAAGGGCATTAGCATCTCTGGTAAGAGAATGGCATTAGTATCTCTGGTAAGGGAAGGGCATTAGTATCTCTGGCAAGGTAAGGCCTTTAGCATCTCTGGTAAGGGAAGGGCAATAGTATCTCTGGCAAGGTAAGGACATTAGCATCTCTGGTAAGAGAATGGCATTAGTATATTTGGTAAGGGAAGGGCATTAGTATCTCTGGTAAGTTAAGGGCATTAGTATCTCTGGCAGGGGAAGGGCATTGGTATCTCTAGTAAGGAAGGGCATAGGGTATTTTTGGTAATGGAAGGGCATACGTACCCGAAAGGCATAAGTACCTTTGGTAAGGGAAGTGTTTTAGTCTCTGGTAAGGCAAGTGTATTAGTCTCTCTGGTAAGGGAAGGCGTTAGTCTCTCTGATAAAGGAGGGGCATTAGTTTCTCTGGTAAGAGAAGTCATTAGTCCTCTGGTAAGGAAAGGCATAAATATGTCTGGTAAGGGATGGCATTATTCTCTCTGGTAAGGTAGGTGCATTATTCTCTCTGGTAAGGTAAGGCAGTATTATCTCTGATAAGGGAAGGGTATAAGTATATCTGGTAAGGGGGAGGGCCTATGGATCAAATCAATGACATCTTTCACAACTTATAAAGATCTTAGATAAATAAGCAACACATGCCAATTAGGAAATGTCCTAAGTTCAAAGATCACGTTGACTAAATTAAAAAACGTACACTGTGATTTCATTTTATATGAAGCTATATACAGCGAAACAAAAACGATCTGGCTGTAATTTCAACAGGACGGACTTGTTTGGTTGGCGGTATACCAGATCTTCTCGACTTCATCTGATATCCTTTAAGGTGTCCTTCTCTGTTCCTTGTACCTGACGACAATCATAGTTCAGTCCCTCATTCGGAGGCCTTCTAAATATGATCGTCCATTGTCCTGTTCTAGCCCGGTCGGACAGTTTGGTGTAAAATATGTTCTGAAAAGGAAAAATAATTGAAATAATGAAATGAGACCATATCTGTTAGGGCCTCGTTCGGGTAAAATCTAAATACTGAATACAACCTTGCCAGAGATACGAATGTTTAAAGTGCACAAGCCCTGCGAGAAGTTAATTAGAATATATGTCAAATTGTGAAAGGTGGTGCATATTCGGACAGGTACATTAAACAATGAAGCCTTTGATACCCAAACAGATTATGCATCTATGCATGATTGATATAAACCACAATGTACCTTCAAAACTTACAACACCTGTCATGATGACACCTCACCTGTCATGCGTCCTTCAATCTGAAGTTTAAAGGGACACTTCTTAATACACTTGCGGCGCCATGTTTTTCTGCAAATCATATTTGATAATTCTGTATATTAGTTCACACATTTTAGGAGGTATATTACTGATTTCTAACTTGATAGTTCGTTTTAGATTAAGTAACATTTTTGAAAACGAAGAAAAATGTGACTAAAATATTCATAATTTATGGTATTTAAAAATAAATGGAAATGCAAATTTAAAAATAAAATAAGGAATTAAAAAAAATCGCCACGTGTCCCTTTAATATAATATGGATGAGAACCAGTGCAAATAAGAACCCAAACAATGAAGTTGCATATGTGTTTTTATAATAAAGCTTTGAATGGAAAACGGCAATTACACGGTGAAGACGTTTTCTCAAAGGGGGATAACCTGACCCAAATATACAAATTGTTGTCTTCTTGAACGTGTTTGTGTTCGTTTAAAGTTTGTATGGCAATTTCCGATGAATGAACATGACGTTATAACGGACCAACGATCAAAGGTACCACGTTGTTAGCCGATACCAGATAAGAATGTGCATTTTATGGGTATTTAGTATTGGAATGTTAAACACATTGTTCATAAACATACATTAATCATAAACGTTTAAATTATTGAAATGTGCATTTACATGCGATCATATTAGAATAACTTTTTTATTCGAGTTTCTGATCCGACGAGACAATTTTAAAAGCCATTAATTTGTCGTCAAAACGTTGTATATATATTTATATAAAACGATAGCATTCACGGGCCATTTGGGTACTAGTGTTGTAACATTCGCATTTAAAACAACGGCGACACCATAGAAACAAACAAATTATATAAAGTCCCTTGTCTCAATTCAGAAGTATTAGTTGGATTTTCTTGTGGTTTTCTAATTTAGAGTCACAGTACACAGTGTCTAAACCATGAATACAACTGAACTTTTAATCGGCACATAGGCATTATTATGACCTGAATACATGGATAAAGTTTGATAAACGGTTTTTTATTGTAATTTTAACATTATTTGTCGGGTAAGTTTCTATAAGGCATTCTCACCATAGTCTCCACATGTAGAACACAACAGAACTGAACAGAACAGAACAGAACAGAGCATATTCTTTATCTTAGTAGTAGGACACTAATTGATACACTGCATGCATTGGTGTCACAAACACTGCTTGACTGTCAGGTAGATGCGAGTTTCTCATCAAACACACTCCACATCATTTGTACAGTGCTGTTCGCAACTAAAGATAAGAGCTTGCAGCGTACTTACAGAACTGGGATTGGCAAGAAGCTTATTTAAATTCATTTTCTTCAAATGTAGTACAATTACTGCAATATTTGATGGAGAATAGTTTTAGTCTAGTATAGGTCCACTCGTGTGACAAACATAAAGAATGACGCTATTTCTATAGATATTCAGTGTTAAAAAAATGTAGTTTCCGATTTATCCCCTCACTTCCGGTTAGGTATAATTCTTAATAGGGGCCTTTCTTAGCACGGATGGGTTTCCGTGACACACGCTGTTGTGGTTAATAAAAACAACTCTGCACTAAAATGTACTTGATGCATGTTTGGTTCCAGAAAGCTTTACATGATAAAAAAGGATGTATTAAAATGTGCTTACTAAATATGTGATATGTTGCACCCTCCAAAGATGAGTATTACGCCTGATAAGGTTTGGTATTTTACATCTCTTTCCAGAGGGGTTTTCTTAATGATACCGAAATTTATTAACTATGTCTTTTCTGTACACTCCATATTTTGTAAAATATATTTCTAATCTATTTAATAATTGCATACTATTAAGGCATATTAAAAAAGTATGTGTTTAGGGGAACCCGAGCCTGCATTAAAACGACCCGACACTACCCTTGAGTATGCGTTTAGTGATGTTAGCCTAAATCCTGTATCTGTGTATAGTGATGACTGCCTATTACCTGTATCGGCTTACAGGGATGGTAGCCTTTATCCTGTATCTGCGTATAGTGATGGTAGCCTAAATCATGTATCTGTGTATAGTGATGACTGCCTATTACCTGTATCGGCTTACAGGGATGGTAGCCTTTATCCTGTATCTGTGTATAGTGATGGTAGCCTATATCCTGTATATGTGTACATTGATGGTAGCCTATATCCTGTATCTGTGTAAAGTGATGGTAGCCTATATCCTGTATCTGTGTATAGTGATGGTAGCCTTTATCCTGTATCTGTGTACATTGATGGTAGCCTATATCCTGTATCTGCGTGTAGTGATGGTAGCCTATATCCTGTATCTGTGTACAGTGATGACTGCCTTTATCCTGTATCTGTGTATAGTGATGGTAGCCTATATCATGTATCTGTGTATAGTGATGGTAGCCTTTGTCCTGTATCTGCGTATAGTGATGGTAGCTTATATCCTGTATCTGTGTATAGTGATGGTAGCCTATATCCTGTATCTGTGTACAGTGATGACTGCATGTATCCTGTATCTGTGTATAGTGATGGTAGCCTTTATCCTGTATCTGTGTACATTGATGGTAGCCTATATCCTGTATCTGTGTATAGTGATGGTAGCCTTTATCCTGTATCTGTGTACATTGATGGTAGCCTATATCATGTATCTGTGTATAGTGATGGTAGCCTTTATCCTGTATCTGTGTACATTGATGGTAGCCTATATCCTGTATCTGTGTATAGTGATGGTAGCCTATATCCTGTATCTGTGTACAGTGATGACTGCCTGTATCCTGTATCTGTGCATAGTGATGGTAGCCTTTATCCCGTATCTGCGTGTAGTGATGGTAGCCTAAATCCTGTATCTGTGTACAGTGATGGTAGCCTTTATCCTGTATATGTGTACATTGATGGTAGCCTATATCCTGTATCTGTGTATAGTGATGGTAGCCTATATCATGTATCTGTGTATAGTGATGGTAGCCTTTAACCTGTATCTGTGTACATTGATGGTAGCCTTTATCCGGTATCTGTGTATACTGATGGTAGCCTATATCATGTATCGGTGTATAGTGATGGTAGCCTTTATCCTGTATCTGCGTGTAGTGATGGTAGCCTATATCCTGTATCTGTGTACATTGATGGTAGCCTATATCATGTATCTGTGTACAGTGATGATAGCCTTTATCCTGTATCTGTGTACATTGATGGTAGCCTATATCCTATATCTGTGTACATTGATGGTAGCCTTTATCCTGTATCTGCGTGTAGTGATGGTAGCCTAAATCCTGCATCTGTGTACAGTGATGGTAGCCTTTATCCTGTATCTGTGTACATTGATAGTAGCCTATATCCTGTATCTGTGTATAGTGATGGTAGCCTATATCATGTATCTGTGTATAGTGATGGTAGCCTTTATACTGAATCTGTGTACATTGATGGTAGCCTATATCCTGTATCTGTGTATAGTGATGGTAGCTTATATCATGTATCTGTGTATAGTGATGGTAGCCTTTATCCTGAATCAGCGTGTAGTGATGGTAGCCTATATCATGTATATGTGTACATTGATGGTAGCCTATATCATGTATCTGTGTACAGTGATGGTAGCCTTTATCCTGTATCTGTGTACATTGATGGTAGCCTATATCCTGTATCTGTGTACATTGATGGTAGCCTATATCCTGTATCTGTGTACATTGATGGTAGCCTAAATCATGTATCTGTGTACAGTGATGGTAGCCTTTATCCTGTATCTGTGTACATTGATGGTAGCCTATATCCTGTATCTGTGTACAGTGATGGTAGCCTTTATCCTGTATCTGTGTACATTGATGGTAGCCTATATCCTGTATCTGCGTATAGTGATGGTAGCCTATATCCTGTATCTGTGTATAGTGATGGTAGCCTTTATCCTGTATCTGCGTGTAGTGATGGTAGCCTATATCCTGTATCTGCGTATAGTGATGGTAGCCTTTATCCTGTATCTGTGTAAAGTGATGGTAGCCTTTATCCTGTATCTGTGTACAGTGATGGTAGCCTATATCCTGTATCTGTGTACAGTGATGGTAGCCTATATCCTGTATCTGCGTACAGTGATGGTAGCCTATATCCTATATACATGCAACTTTTGAAATTGTACCGTTCACATAACAAATGCATAGCAAAGGCCTTGACATAGAATTTGACATGTAAAATCATGCACAATTCGCATTAAAAATAACAATATAGGAAATACTGAGACACACAATTCGAATTCACATTATACATATAACGCAGTTAAAAAAGATAACACGACATTCGAAATTTGAAATTTGTATCATTCACATTACAAATACATAGCAAAGGCACTTGAAGGTTTCCATATTGGTTACGCCGTTCATCCAAGCATTCAAATCGAAGTTGGTGTGACAGTTTTGCAATGCGCTCCATCTATAGTTTATTTACATGAAAGCAGTGATAAAACCTTCATCTGTATTGTAAATAACAAACATGCAACCGTGTTTCTAACGGCTATATTGTTTATATAGCAACAGCTAAGCACCAGTGCACTATTTTCTGCGACGTTGCCTTCCGGCTAATAAAATATCAAGATTGTGAACATACCAATGCGTCGATATACCCACGAGGCGTGATCCCGAAGAATGACGGGATTGGCCGAATTTTTACGATTGATAATTTGATTTCATTCTCGCACTCGATCGATACTAGTATCATCTGTCGTATCAAACTCCCCGCAGTGGTTACTTCCCCGTTCAGTTACAGTAATCACTGCTACCATACATATTTATAGCTAAAATCCAGCTAAGTTTAATTTTTTGGTTAACTATTTTTTAGGCCAATATTTCAATTTGCTTTGTTCATAATATAAGAAAATAGTGTGAAAAACGGTATCTGGTTACAAAGATAATTTATTTATTTAAAAAAATAATATTTTTTTGTTGAGGGGGTTTGCAAGCATCTGGCCAAAGCAGAGGGCCCAACTGACCTCAAAGGGGTCGCCTTCCCAGTTGGCAAGATCCCATTGGGGAATCTTACCCCGAGTGTTTTTTTCTGCATTTTACAGTATATTTTAACGGATTATCATAAATACTGTATTCACACCAAGCTCACAATTAGAGTAAGCGATTATCTCTAAACAATTTATAGTGTACTCAGCTATATTATGTGTAATACTAATATGTGAGCTGTATCTGTATTAACCATCACGGAGGCAGTATAATACTTCAGATAAGTTATGTTAAAATCTCTTACAAAGTTAATTAACTAGGACAACAGTGTCTACTTTACCAGGAAAACAATATCCTGTATGCTAACATGCGCACTGGTTACTAAGTTACAGTACTTGTAAACAAACATGTATTCCGTTGAGAACATTACAGAAGCTTTTCGTAAATTTAATAAATATATTACATCCAAGCCAAAACCAGGTTCTCGAAGGTGATGATCGATGTTATTGTCAATTGCCTGTTGGTTACGGCTAGAGTTTGCTGTACCAAGCATTACCTAGTGTATCGCCATTTTTTGTAATCACATGGCCTCAGTTATCGTCACGTGGTTTGTGTGGTGGCAGGGATTAGTGGCTACAATATCCCTGCGCGTAGGTTGCTCTCGTATGGTGTCAGATCGGTGAAAATCAGCCCATTGAACACTATGCAATATAGGCTATATTTGGAGATCAGTCACAAGTTCCACACCATTCGTTCCCTTAAATACACTTTTATTCTGTGTATTAAACACATTTGGCTAGCAAACGGTCACATATCTGGAATAAAACACCGATTCAGTTTTTCAACATTTCGCATCATTCATTCACACTATGTGTATTTTGAAATAAACATCTGTCAAAACCACATCTCTACCTAACCTCTGTGCTCATACTCTCCAAAGAAATAATCCTGACAAACGCAGTAAAATACTTACTATTCATGACAACAGACATACAACTTTAACCTCAGGTTAGATTTAACAATGAAATAAAAACTAATCTTGGGAAAAATACATGCAAACTAGAAACTTTGGATTCTTTCAAGGAACTATTTCAGTACCCTACGACCCGGAAGTACTTCCTGACTGGTCTGACACCCCTACGACCCGGAAGTACTTCCTGACTGGTCTGACACTGTATTAGACGCTTGGAATGAAGGGGGAAAAAAGTAGTCCGGTCAGGTCATCTGCATATATACATAGGATACATAGGCAGATCCAGGATTTCTTGACAGAGCGTAGGGGATCATGTTTCAACAAGGAATACAATATTGTTTTATTTTGTTGTTGTTGTTGTTGTTGTTGTTGTTGTTGTTGTTGTTGTTGTTGTTGTTGTTGTTTTAAATAACTCTGTGTGACAGACACCACTAAATCCGTCAGACGGAAAAATAAACAAATATTTGTAGGCAAAATAATTGTGAAAAATATCCATTATACATTACCATATCGTACTCTTCATGGAGGATGATTCTCAGTGACACAGATCAATTGAAGCAAATTGCAGGTAGTGGGTATAAAGTATGACTACAACCCTGAAGAATATTGAATTAAACTAGAAATGTGCCCATTGGACACAGATGACCCCACTGAAAACAATCAGTGTAAAACGTAAAAATTGACGAAAAAGGGGTCGTAACTGTGGTAATACTGAGTCGACTTTGATGCCGAAACGATATGCATCTTGACATTATTGGTAAACATCCTGTAAAGTTTCGAAGCAGTCGGTTGAAAAGTGTGGGAATAGATAGACACACAATATATTTTGACGTAAAAATTTACGAAAAAGGGGCCATACCTCCAGTAATACTTGGTCGATTTTGACGCCGAAACGATATGCACGTCTTGACATCATAGGTAAGCATCCTGTAACGTTTCGAAGCAATCGGTTGCAAATTGTGGGAGGAGATTAGGCTCGTTATATGCCCCCTCACCATTCGTTGGTGGGGGCATAATAAATATTATAATATGTTCCTGAAATCGAGACATTTCTACATTTATACAATGAGCAGTTAACTATCGGTATCCTTGGCATTAAATTGCAGAGCTGTAAATGTGGAGTGTTGCGGGTTTGAATCGTGGCTACAGCATGCTGTGTGTGTCCTTGAGCAATGTAGCATCTTAATTACTGTAAGTTCATGTAAGATGTACATTGCAGATATACTTGTACACTTACAGAGCCTTTACAAACTTACTCTGATATAAAACTTTGCCGCGCGCAGGACTCGAAACCGAATTACAAATACAACCTCTAGAAAAGACCGCATCTGAAATGGTTAAGCAATTCACATTATAATGTACATATTCACCATTTATACAAACTGTTTTAATTTTATATGATCGCTTCCATAAAATTATATCGTATGAGTGATACGGTATCGCAAGAGAAATCTTCTGGTGTGCATGACTATGAAACTGAAACATATGTTCGTGTCTGTTCACGTCGTTATTTCATTACAACGTCGGTGCCTGGAGAATCCTGATTGGCATATTTGTTGATAAGTACTGGTTTCGTGAAGTATTCTCTCTCGTCACAATGTGTTAGCCATCTTAGGCACATGGTATTTGACAAGCTGTGTGTAAACAACAATTGTGCGATTTCTGTAACATAGAATTGTAGTAAAAAATTATGTTTATTTGTGTATGTTTTGTTACGAATGTATGTTACAGGCGTTGAAACATTCTCAGTTTCTGCTTTGAATTGTGTTTTACGTCTTTTTTAGCACATGCTAGTTCATATATGACGGTCGGGTTTTGTGGTAAAAGCAGACCACCCCATTTTTCCTGGGTAGAACCCGTACTGTATGTATGCCTCTCGTCATCCGTAAGAATCGACATTTTCCTGTGTGGCTTATATAGAAACATAGAAGCGCTGTTTTACTTTTTGAAAGGACTGGAGGCGATTTTGCTGTCATTTTGTGTGCATGTCTTATTATTTGTCCAACATGTTGCTATTGTTTTTAAAATAAATGATAAACACTGCATTGTTTCCGAATAACCGCTTTGTAACTTTAGTGTGTGCTGTAAGGAATTGTCACCTTGATTATCTAACGTTTTAAAATGATACTATATCACTATTTCATTTTGCTATCGGTTGTTCATATAATTCGATAAACATGTACTCCGAACAGAAAACAAACCACAATATGAGTTAAAACGTATGGTTTATACAACCAAAAATAAACTCATCGAGTTTCTCCAACGAATATTTTTATAAACAACAATTAAACCAAAAGAAACATGTAACTCAAATTAGTGCATGTGCACCTTTTATATGACTTTGAAGTTCACATTCAGTTTTGGTATGTTCCAGATCGCTTTCAGTCTCTTAATACATATGGAGATAACACTTATCTTGTTGATAATAAAATATACAAGAGTGTGATATATGTAATATAACATGATTTATCACACCTTACGGTGTGGGAGTGGAATAACACCATTCTATATTTCGATATAACACAAGTTATATAAGTATTCAAATAAGCCTAGTATGCTCTGTTAAAAAAATCGATAATAACTATGATCCAATTCCCACGGTTTATGTCGGTTTCGCGTGTTAAAGCGACAGGCAATATGCAATAAAAGTCGATATGTGAGTTATCCATGGATAAATAGAATCTAACATTCGTTATTGAATTTATTAAACTCGTTACCAAAAATGACATAATGCTCTGCAAGAGCCTCGCATCATATATGCCAACTCGTTTAATAAATTCAATAATGAACGAATACTCATGTAACTTGATCCTCTATATATCAAACATTCATACACCATTACAGTATGTGTTTTGAATATATATACTTGTATACAGCGCATGTTGCATGTATCTTGTGCCTACTATCTCAGGACAATGGCATTACATACTAAAATGCGTTTTTTTTTATAATGAAAGGCACTTATTTCTCTTGTAACATTGCGTACAATACGTTGTTGTAACACAAATGCTTATCAAACAAGTCAAAATAAACCTCCATTCGGGTAATTCAATCTGCTTTGGGTAATTGTAATAACCGTCTCACGCTGTATCCAGTCTGCTTGAAAGCTATGCAATCTGCTTGAAGAGAGTTGTTTATAGAAGCCATGTTAAAAGATAAAAGAAATAAAATGATGTTATGAACATCATACTGTAAGCGGCACAATATATCACTTACAAGTAGTATAGTTTTATTACATAAACTGGATTCTTTAATAGAGTGTAAAAAAGAACAATACATAAATATCGTAATACACTGTTGGACACTATCACAACACTACTGAATGACGTCACGTTAAAGCAATGTTCTGACTGAGTTATATAATAAATAGAATCACGCATTCGTGTTAATTAAGTATTGTTGATGCTCGGCAAGCCGTAGCGTCATATCATATATATTTATTCAAAATACAAAAGACCTTTAGGTCCATGAGTACACAGGTACAACACAATACATATATATATACACGGCAATAAATGGCAACATATAAAGTCTATTTTGTTCATATCGTTGTTTTTTTGTCATACATTTTCTCCATTTCTCACTTACTAAGAAGTGTTTCAGTTCAAGATTCGTTCTCTTGGGAGAGTAAAAGAGTGTATATTTGTATATACTTCATGTAATGCATGATTTTATTATATATATATATATATATATACACATATACACATACATATATACACACATATGTTTTACTACACACAAACCTGTCTCAAATAGTCACTCATGCGAAAGCTCAAAAATATCATATCAATGATAATAGCTAAAAACTCATTTAATATCCTCTATAGATTACCATATGTGCAGTAACGTAGGATTTGTTGAATGGGGATATTGTTAAATACTCCTTAATTTATCGAATAACTTAAACAGATGATATCACACGATAACACAGAATCTTTAATATATTACATTCGTGTTCGTAAGGGTGTCAATCAAATACGCATGAAATCATGATAAGGTAACAGAATCTTGAATAGGGTTCATTCGTGTTCTTTTCATGTGAAAAGACATTTAAATTAAAAAAAAAAAAATCATTTCATTTTTCATACTCTGTATATTTATATAACTTTAGATGGTGGAATGAAATGTCTATCTACAACAAGACAACTACACTAAGACAACTGCAAACGAGTTTATGAATAACAACAGCTTTATACGTAATTCAATTTTATATTTATATATATACACACTGTAAAAATGCTTTTAACCACCTGTTTAATTTACATTTGTTAATGTCAGTCAGTGTATAAACACGTGTTTTTATATACATTAAATCAGGGTTCTTGCATAAAAATCCTTCATGGTTCTGGCATAAGGACCCTGATTGAATATAGAACTAAAACACCTTATCATGATTTCATGCGTATTTGATTTACACCCATACTTCTTTCAGTCGTCTCCAGACCCATACATGAAGCATGCTATATGTACTCTTACATAAAAGCCTTAATAATTTACACATAAAAGAACACAAGAACACAACAGGTACCATTATGGTACTAAACATACATGCTACACATATTTAAAATTGTATTTAATTAGGACTTTCAGCCATTTTATATAACTTAAAACATAATTAAAACATTGCTCATAATCCGGAGGTAAAATATTGGCAATAACATTTGTTTAAATCAGTAACTTAACAGTATTTAAATATTTTAGTTCATAATACGTCAAGCTTATTTTATAAATTGTAATGTTTGATTTTGTAATGATAGGTATTTCGTGTGTATTGATGTGAGATCCTCGTGCATATGTGTTGTTGTTGCTGCTGTTGTTTTCATTGTTCTTTGTTTAAAAAATGTAGGTTTGTTTGATCAAACATTTTATTTGGTCAGTGAATAATATTTAAAACAAAAAAATGCACTCTTATATATTCATGAATTAGATTTCAGTAAAAATGTTACTATCGCTATACACTCTATAATACTGGCATTACGAGTATTTATAGGCGCATCTCACTGATTAACTAGTCTGCTAAACTCGTTACGGTATCTCCGTGCTCTTTGAACATGCTGTAACTCCGTGGTAGAAGTGATAGTTGCTTATTTAACCAGAGATTCAACAGTTTCCTATGTTGCACGTGACACTGGCAATTCACAGCAAGCGTATCTCTTGCACGCACACACACTCGTGAGATGCTATGTTGAGTTGTGAATTGTTGTGTGTGTTTTTGCAATTTTTTAATATTCTAGATTTTGGATTAATTGTCTTCCTTCGTATACCATACATATATTCGCAGTAATTGAAGCACTTACACTAAACTAAATTCCATACTATAAGAACAATAGCATGTTTCAACTCAAAGTCAATACAGTCACCACGCCAAGCTGTTTGAATGGTAATTTACGTCATTTTCAGCACATATGTCAGGCCATATCATATATGACATTTTTGTTGTTTTTTTGTAGTTGTTTTGTTTGTGGTAGAGGCAGACCACCCCATTTGTCCTGGGTCTGAAGACCAGAGTACTGTATACCTCCCGTCATCCATATATTTTATTTTAGTACTTAAATATGCGTTTTGTATACAGTAAAACGACCTTTATACAGAACTGAATGTTTATTTGTTTCACCCTCGTGTGGTTGCCGGGGTAGAATACAACCACTGCAATCTCACACTGTCACATGCAGATGGGTAGGACCCCCATTCATATTTATTTTGTAATTTTTTATCATACTCATTCAAGGTCCTTAGCATGACACCGCATATGCACACTATTATTACCATTATTATAATGGCCGATTCAAATTTATTTATTTGTTTTAATTGTTTTCTGTATTAATTAATGTCATAACATTTACACATTGTGTTAACACCACGATACAGTTAGCACTTCAAATGCAATAGTTACAGGCTATATCATGCAACAACGATCAATATAAACTGCGCGATGGTTCAACGAAACACTATTGCAACTACAAATAATTAAGAAACAGTTACCACAGTGTTGTGTTTAACGATCGACATCACTGTTCAAACGTGCACCCGATGTTTATCTAGTTTATGTAAGATCTCAATAACTGACATGCTGCATAATCTAAACTCCTTCTTTACAGAAATAGCGTACAAACTGCTATTTATTAAAGTGACTAATGGCGATTTAGAAGAGTAACCAAATTACAAAATAAGACTCATAACATGCTTCAGTTTCATATGAAATGTCCACAAAAAATGCATTAAATGAACCGCATGCTACCTTCGGGTTAATTATTATTGATTATTGATGAAAATGTTTTTTACTGGTAATGTCGACGACTCAGCTTGTTTTTGATATTGTTTCATAAATATTAATTCACATGAGGTCATATTGCCAGCAGCTGTGCATATTATGAATAAAAATGTGTTAAATCACAAAATAAAAACGTGTTACAGCCTTAATTAGTATTAATTATTTACACCATGCAACAAGTCGTCGAGTTATCCAGACCAAACTATTTCATTAACAATAATTAAATCGGACTTTTCATGTTGCTATGCATAAACTAGGTTATGTGCACATGCATTTAATATAAAACTAAAGCACGTTATAATATATTTATTCTTATCACATAACATGGCTTTTGGGAATGCATTAAAGCCATTTATTACATTTCTATGCGTGAAAGATCGAGATTTCTCAGTACAAGAATATTCATAATCGCTAAATATTAATAACTAACTCAGAACACAATAATAACTAACGTTGCTAACTCAGAACACAATAATAACTAACGTTGCGACGTTGAGGCGTGACGTCAACAAAGTGTTGCTGACGTCGACGTCATTCGCCGATAACGTTCAATAAAGCAAATATTTGTTTGAAAAACGTAATTTAAAATGTAATAAATAGTTTATTTAACTGCTAGGATCGATTATTGAGTAATCCTTCACTTGATGGTAGACGTGCTTTGTTTTTTCACTCACTCACGTGCGCTCGTTCGTGAAAAGAACCACACGTCTACCACTTGTGAAAGATTTCCCTATAATCGATCCCAGCAGTTAAATAATCTCTATGACTTACACTAGTGTATTACAGATGCAAATGAGGACCGAATCACTGTGTTCGTATACAGTAAAACATTTAATTCCAATTGTTTGCATGGTATATCATACGGTACGTTCAGACGCCTTAATTATTTATCATTATTTGAAATCTTACTTCATGAAATGAATGTTAGTAACGTTAAATTTGGTTTAAGGTGTCGCATTATTTGTAGCGCGACACGTAACGTAGCGACGTCATGTAAACAACAACACGACGTCATGATTTGCTTTACAAATTGCCGCCGTATATAAGAAAAAATTGACTACATTAAAGCGAAACTATCACGTCGTAGGTGTGTTATGTGATAAACAGAATCTTACATTCGTGACTGTGTATTATTGACTTTAATAAACTCGTTGGATAAATAGATAAGATAGTCGGCAAGAGTCTCTTATCCTATTATTTTATCAAACTCGTTTATTAAAATCAATAATACACAGTTACTCATGTAAGATCCTCTATATATTAGGAGTATTACCCATTATTCTTCCAGATCGCCCCAAGTCCCTTTAAGTGGTCATCCTGGCCTCAAACTCTAAGTTGTGTGTATCTTTCGAGGTTACAACATTTCATAAATTACCTTCTTGTGATAATTGTATTCTGAATTGAGGGAACAAGTGTTAATTGTTGTGCGCTCCAACACATGTCGTATGGCAATACTGAACAAATCGTTGGTTCATAATTATATATAATGAGAACCACTGACCTGATTCTGAAACGGACCTGCACAGCTTGTAACATTTTCTTCTAAAAGTATCTCTCGAATCATATTATCAATTAAATGGGAATAAGTGCAAGTCGGCCAAAGCTGAATAGTGTTAAAAGAAGTATGAAATGAGAAATTCAGAAATCACCGACCACGATAAATATAAAACATATTGCAGCCTCTCGATTTGATTGGGACTATTCATGAACGGTAGTAAAACACCCTTGCTACCTTACACGCCAAGCTGAGCAGAACGCAATATATAAAATATCAATAATATGAAAATATTTAGCCATTCCGAAGATGGTATGCATATGGCGGTGAACCTGCAATGTCAAGTTTAATAAAACAAACAATAAATAAAAACGGGATTTTGTTCCTGCCTGTTGTTTTATTAACAATCAAGATGATTAACTGCAGCCATGAGTGAATGTATGTCTACTATACTTGTTTCTGAGAACACTTCCTTATTTCAATACTTTTTGCGCACAATATGACCTATTTATGTGTCAACGTGCCGTAAAACACCATTCATTCATTCATTCATTATTTCAATACTTCCATGTGATTGCATGCTGAAACGTTCAATATCTGTGTACAGCATGCATTGATTGTTTAAATATTTCCTCAGCTTTTGTTCTCCAAGGTCTGTGGCAATATTTCTCTACCTGTACGAACAGACAGAGACGTAGAGTCACGCAAGAAACAAAGGTTTCATTGACCTTAATCTACATAACCCGCATATCTTGTTCAGTAAGGGGAATTTCTCAGATGTTCCACAAGTTGAATAAACAGGCTTTGATATGGGGAGCTTTTCACCAAACAAAATTGAAACATACTTAGCGTTACTGACAATATTTTTCTTGCATGTTTTCCAGATTTCTCGCCAAACTCGTCTACCAACACTAACACTCAAAACCTCAGCGGTAATGGCAATACCAGTGGGTCCCGTCGGCTCAGGACGGCTTACACAAACACTCAGTTGTTGGAACTTGAGAAGGAATTTCATTTCAATAAGTACTTGTGCAGGCCCAGGAGGATTGAGATCGCTGCCTCCCTGGATTTGACGGAACGCCAAGTGAAGGTCTGGTTTCAGAATCGACGGATGAAATTTAAACGTCAAACACAGGTAAATAAGAAATTGTTTTCGCTTTTTCGCTACGAAATATTTTGGATAAATGGCACTACCTTAGTATTCACGAACACAGACACGCCAATTTAAGGATAATTATTGTTTGGGTTGTATACCGATTAGTCAATGTATGATTTCAAAATCGACAATTTAAATTTAAACGTCAGATATGACGGTAAATTCATAATAAACCGGTATTTGTTATGTGTTAGACTTAAGTCAATGTCTAATTTCGTAAACTGAAGAATGACATTTTAAAGTCATACACAGGTACATTTCAGAATTCAAATATTTGACTTAAACATATTTAATTTTCAAAAGTTTACAACATTACATATACAATTGGACAATTGTCAAAGAATATAAAGGATTTTAGCGAAAGTATTTTTTTCTCTTTGGAAAGTAATTTGGAATTTGCATACTAATGACGATTAAAAATGAAACAAGAAATAACAAAAAAGGGCTTTCAAACTATAAAACAACCGATCTATTTATTGTTTTAAGTCTGATTTCAAAATCGGACGATATATAATTAAGTCTTAACACAGGTCAATATCAATATTCATTAATTTAAGACGCTGGTCTATGTAACATTTGAATTCAAGTCTTGGTATGTTTTTTTTCTTTTATTCAAAATTGACATTTCAAAGTCAAGAAACGGTTAATGCAATTGGTAATATCAATGGCAAAGTAACACGAGGTCGATGTCTGGTTTTAAAATCAGCGGATGTTATGTATATATGTCAATCACAGTTAAATATCAGTAATAAGGAATGTTGTTACAAAAAACTGGCATTTACAAATATTTTAAGCTTAAAACCGAACAGTTGTAAATGTCCGTATTAATATACAAAAACCGATATGAAACAATTCTTTCTTGTTTTATGGATCTAGAACGGTAATTGTTAAAATCTAAGTCAATAATCAATTGCTGAAACAGAGTTAATTGAGTATTCATACTAAACTGGCATTTGCAAAAAGTCTGTTGTTTGGTGTCCTTGTTTTTTGCTGTAAAGACAAATGCACTTTAAGAAATGTCAGATTGTAGGATACTGCATGTAGTAGTTCAATATATTGGAACACCTTTACATTAAAGACTATGTTTTATTGGGGGTGGGGGACCCCATACACAACTTTTACACAACTATGTAAAATATCAACATTTGCCTGAGGGGTGGGCAGACCCATACAGTTATGTTAACAAATATGAATCGAGGACTCCCGACCCCGTTCCCCTTTAATACACAAAGACAATGCAAATATTAATCTAACAATTATTCAGTATTGACTGAAACACACACTAGCTCGCACGCACGCACACACGCGCGCACACACACACACACACTTGCAGGGGATTGGACGGTATGCATAAAGGTCGGGATAAACTCAAGAAATGGCCAGGGAGACCTCATGAAAACATAGGCTTAGCTAAGCAAAGCGCATATATTCCTCACAGCGAAACAACTTACAATACAGGCTACATTACCCCTAACAATGGTTATTGAACAATAAGCAAATATTGTATTCCGAGACCGACAGTATTTTCCGAGGAGTAACAGTATCAATTGCCAGCCTCACTGGGATGCACTATTTGTTTTATTATACCGAAATATTTTGTTTCTGTTTACCTGATACTTGTAACACAAAAGATACAAACATTTACTTACTGCACGTTTCTGAACTGTATTTGTCCATTTTGAAGTTTTGGTAAACAACGCGTTTACAATCAAGAGACACTTTAACATTCAACAAACATATTAAAATGTAATTTAATACAATTTAGGATTTTTCAATTTTTCTTTATTGTTCTACCATATGTTTGAATATGGTATTTATACAATATACCTGACATAATAGTAATATACTGAAACGCAAAAGAAACGCAACTCGGGGATTTCCGCTATATATTGTATGTACAATATGATGCTGTTAATCGAATGGTACATGGCTACGTAAGACCTTTCCTTTCGGAAAAAAGACTAAAACAACACATAATACAACACATAGTATTCCTTCAAAGTATCATTATTGACAGAGTACGCGTTTGGCTCAAGCATTTGAGCAAAATTAGGATGCACAATTTTGCAAACTATTTACGTTAAATAGAGTACTGAACTGGCTCAGTTTTTCAAAGAGGAACTTCAACATTTATGAATTTCTTGTTACAAGATCTAGTGTGATTAAAACGTCTACAAAATGACAGTTGTGTCCTTTCACTAATTAACTGCAACTTTTTTTTTTACAAAACTTCTTGGGATTTCTTTGGAATATATATGGAATTAAGTGTTCTGTATATACAACATGTAGCGGAATTTCCCGAATTGCGTATCTTTTGCGTTTCAGTATATGCACAACTTTTTTAGAAATTAATAATGATTTGCAAATATGCAGGTTAAGTAGAAAAAATAACGGGACACCGAGAGTTTCAACAAATCAAGAGTGTAATGTGTCCCTTTCAGTAATTGATGTCAGGAAATAGTGAGGTTGTGCCTGTAAAACTTCATTGTACGTGTTTGCCCCTGATCGTTCACAGCCGGAATCCCACCATCACATTTTATCTGTATTACTTTTTATCTGTAACTACTTTTATTCTTTTCATTTGTAAAAAAAGAGTATGATAATGGACCTTTGGAAACGGCCGAGCACGACACATACGAAATATTGCAGTCTCGGTTTGATTGAGACTGTTCATGAGCGGTAGTGAAATATGCTAGCTACCGCTCACGCCCTCTAGCCCCGGGTTGAGCAGAACTCAATATTCATAAAAATCAACAGTACATAATTTTAACCATCCCGAAGATGGCAAGCATATGGCGGTGGAAATAGCAATATTTGTATCTTTATTTCATCCTTTTATGGTCCCAGGATCTAATAAAATTGTATGCCCCGAATATTGTATGTAAGATGCGTGTGTGATTTATTAAGAGTACCATTGGTCTCTTCAATAGCACGTGTTATATTTTGTGTTCGAATATCACTTAATTTTATCCTATCCATTTTGTAACTAACTTTTATGTTTCGTATATTAGGTTCAGAGGCAGAAATCAGAAGCAAGACATGGTTCGATTGGATCGAATCCTACAAGTCCTATGTCGTTCGAGGATGATGGAATGGAGCCATATGACAATCCCAGACAGGATTTGAGTATGGACTTCGGTGAAGTTTATGATAACAATGATGCTCGTCCAACTGATATAAGAGCAAAAAGTGAAGGTCATGTGGAAGATGAAACTCAAAACGATGAAAAACTAATTAATTTAAAGGAAGAGTGTTTCTCTGAAAAGTTAAACGAATCTGATATTAATGAAAGTTTAGAGAAAGCAAATAGGAAAGATTCCGTGACGTCCATTGAAAATATTAGGTCACCTGAATCAGTATCAGCTAAAAGTCAATCACTAACCTCCCAGGCATCCCCGCCTATAGCAACACCTGAAAATACTTCTACGCCTTCGCCATCTAATAGGGGTAGTTTCAGGGTAAATGTGCCAACTGAAAGTGAACCTCCCACCGAAACGGACCAGAGAAATAAAAATCAAAGCGGATCGTCGCAAAGTCATTTCTCTCCGATGAATAAGCAATTGCAAGCCTTACCTCAAACTCAGAACGTTACGAACAATTACCAAAGCAGTTCAAATCTGGACATGTGTGAGATTGGGTCTAATCAGGGTATACCGCGAGTAAAACAGCGCATCTCGCCCCGAGAGAGTATTTCTAATACAAGTGACAACTTTTATCAGACCCCTGGACGTGAGGCAAATTTCCCTGGTGAACCAAATCAGTATTCTGTAAGTGGAATAGAGAGTGGAAACTATAATCTTATGGACGATTACTCATCGATGTTTCCCGATGGAGCTCAGATCTCGCGATCTTCAAAAGACAAATTTCAAGCGAACTTTGGACATCAACAAATTTCTGGACACAAATCTAATCAGTTATCGCCATTAGAAAAACTTAACCCATTAACGCAACAGCATAAGCGATATCACTACGCACTGGAAAGCAGTTCTAGGGGGGATACGGGCTATAAAAGCGGCGATTATAACGCCCAGTTTCATTATCCAACCAATTTTGACATGAATTCGAACACATATCATGGCCCCCGAGGCTATGCAGGGTATAATAATGGACTACATGGTGATAATGTAAATTCGCAAAGACCTATGTCAGCTGAGGAATTTGGAAATAGCAACCCACAATTAAAACAAGGTTCTTTCACACAAGGTCAGTTGAACTCGTATCCAAATGGCGGTTACTATGATGGTAATTACGGGGTAGGCTACAGTACTAGTGTCAGCCGTACAATGCCGTCCGCGGTATTGACACAACAAAACTATCTAACAGCCGAGCAGTCACCGCATGGTTCCAATATGGCGGAAAGTAACGGGAATTTCAACAACTACGGTGTTTCGAATACATTTAACTCGTCAAATTCGGAATTTAGTTCTGTTTTTAGTGAATATTATGGTGGAGTCCAACAGCATGGATACCAAACTATAGATTAATAAACTTACAGATCGACAGTCTTTTATATAAGGTAGTTACTTTTGGCTTGTGAGCTATTCTCCTTGTATTTAAACACATGTTTTGCGGTAAATACCATCGTATTAAAAGGTCGACTTCTTCTTATTAAACAAATCGGTAATGTTAGGTATTATATATTTTAACATAGTCACAATACATGCTGAAAAAAAAAGAAGAATTAGTATTCGATGCTCTGTTAACAGAGTTTGCTAGTTTGGTAAATAAATTAATTTCGTTATTTACCATAAATAAGACAAAGGAAACATTTATTTTCGTGCAAAATGTAGCATTATACGGGCATTATATATAAATAAGAATGTAAATGGATATACAGCCACCTTGTAGTATTTATCAAGAATAAAAATTGCACCTCTATTTATAATCCAGTATTCTTGTGACTTTAAGTCAGTTTACATATGGAAGATAATAACAATTGGGAATTTTCTTCAAGTTTTCTTTCGATATTCTACCATAGGTTTAAATATATTACTGGTGCAATATAAATAGCAATTAGTCATCTGATGAAGTATTCCAAAAAATATTCATAAAGAGAATTCATAGTGATTTGCAAACATGCAAATTATGTATAAAAATTAACGGGACGCCCGTGAGATTAAAAATCAAGATTGCCTTGTGTCCCTTGTAGACCGCAGCTGTATTTGAAAATTTATAATCACTTTGGTATGAGTTTTTTTTTATGTGTAAATCATAAAGTTGAACCTTAGACTCGGTAGTTTTTTTTTAAACAAATGATTTTTTTTCCATTCAACCAGAATGCTTACAATGCAATCAAATTACAGTTTTTAACGCAGCAAAAATGTTTTGTTTTGTTCAAAGACGATTTGTGTACAGTACCAAAGAAACACTTTTAAATTAATAAACATATGTTTTTTCTTGTGACCGAGAAATGTGCAGTTTGAATTTACGTGTATATTATATTTTTAAATTTTCAAATATTGTTATGCTTCTATTCCATATATCATAAACATGATGAGCATGATTTTGAATTGTAATTTATTCGTGATAGTTATGTTGTTATGATTTATAAATTAAAAATATAAAAAGACGTTTCCTTCAGTTTTGTTCTTCACTTTGTATATTCGTTTACCGATCAGATTGTCACGACTATTTCACGAAAAGATTAACACTTTTCATAAACCTTATATAAGTATATTTGTTTTATGTATTTGTTACAACAGAATAACATAACAGTCTATGAAATGTTTGAACATTATTAACTTTCATAACCCCTTCTCCAAGAAGCGAGGACGGGGTTGGCTGGGGTATGACATAAACCTTAATGTCTGCTTTAAACGTTTGCATGTTGTAAAATTAAAACATTTAATAGGTAATTTTAAACAGGTTATTGCATTTCTTTCAGAAAAAACATGTTTTTAAACATGTTTTATTGTCAAAATATTCGTTAAAAAGTCGTGTTAATATAAGCGTTCCCAACGCTTAATGGAATTAAGGCGAGTCAAGGTAATGAGGTTAGAACAGAACAAAAAGGAATTTTATTCAATTTGTACATAGTACCTCGTTGGTGAAAATGATTTTTAAAAAAAAAGGAAATAAAACATTTAAATTTCAAGTGAACGGTATAATATAGTTTACAATTATAATACAACAAAATAGCGTCTCCGTGGCCGAATGGTTAACGACGTTGCGTTGTAAACCTTCGCCTCTCAACGCTGCGGGTTCGAATCACACTGGGAGCTCGACTTGTAGGTGAGGACGTGTCGATTGGAGGTGTACGGTACTGGTTCTACCCAGGAAAAGTGGGTGGTCTGCCTCCACCACAAAAAAATCGACCGTCATATGTAACCTTGCATGTTTTGAATATGCCGTAAAACACCATATAAACAAACAAACAATTATATTACAAAACGAAAAAAATTGAAACTCATAAATAACGAAAAATATGCTTTCACAAATATGATTAAACTGCGGACAATTTGTTGTAATTATCATGGATATAAATGTATATATGTGTATGAAGATCTATGCAATTATATACAGTAAGCATTGGTGTAAACTATTTTCATTTCGGCGATTCTTTAATATAATTATCTTTATAATAAAACATTGTATAAAATTCATAATACTATTGTTTAAATGGTTAAGCTTTAATTGTTATATACATCATATAATACTTAATGTATATATTAATATGTATACAATATGTGTTTAGTAAATATTACAATTAAATTAAATTAATAAATAAAAAATATTTTGTTAAAGATATTTATAGTTTATTCTAGTAAATTTATCAGTTTAGCTGTATTATTATTATCATCATCAGATATTTGCATTTGTATTCTCATTGCAAAACAAATTCATAAACTATATTTACCAGTTATTGTATACAATTATAACTGCGGTTTTCGGTTACGTCTTAGAATACTTTATAAAGTCTTACGAAATATAAATAGTTTATTTATAACAAAAAATCATTAATACAAATTAGTTAAAATTAATCCACATCGCATTCGAACCGTTTTATATTTCATAAATTCGTTCAAAAACAGAAAACAAAAATAGAAACAAAACAAATGAACACGTCGGAATTTCCATTTAAAATTTCACGGAGAAGGTGACTAAATATATATAAATATATAATGTTATGGTTGATGTATTATACGAGTACTTAATCATATCCATGTCATTAACATATAAGCACATACACATACGTTTCAAACACAATCAAAAATGCTCTATTTGCATTTTCAAACGTGACAAAACCACCACACACAACTAATTATACATGACTATGTGAAAATAAAATAAGTAAAATTACACACAAAACATCACAATTGAGAAGGAGAAAATGAGACATGGAATTACAATTACATCAAATCAATTCGTTAGCGTTTTCCTTATTTCAAATTCTTTAAAAATATACACACTTAAATTTTTAATATCTTTTTCATTTTTGCTGTAGAAAAGTTCTTTCAATTCGAACATGCTGGGACGTAATAGCTGATATTTTGTTTTTAAGTAACCCGAAAAGAAAACGCATATATTTGTAAGTCACTAGAAAATGCCTTTGACCAGAACTATAAATATATAAACCAGTTTTTATAAACTCTTGACATTCTGAACGTATATATATATATATTTTATTTATTAAGGTGCAACCTGTTTACAACAGTCTACATGTAATACAACATTAAAGCAATATTAGTTAAACAGCCAGCCTGCAGAGGCTTACGAAGCACTATCATTTATAACAAATTATGTTCATTGAGTGTTTATTTCATTGCCATCTTCCTGGCAATATTAACTGTTACAAACTCGTATATGTCCTATATTATGATACCAATGGAGTATTGAGCCCGGCAAAGTAAGGATTACAATAATGTATTTATTTTATTGTTTTACTTTTTAAATCAATAACATGTCAGATTGATATTTCAATTTTTATATTAATATATAACGGTGAAAGCAAATGATATTAATACCAATATCGATATCTTGTAAAACCTTGAATAAATTATGTTTTTAATAAGCGTAAAAAGTGCTGGCGTACAAAATGTTGTCCTTGTATTGGTTGGCCCTGTTGATTTCTTTTGTTACATCCATAAAATCGACATGTGTTTACGCACAATTGAAAAGGTGCACACACAATATATACTATGAATGCAAAACAAGAAATTTGAGTGTTCATTCAACAAACACAGATTTCTTTAAAATGCCTTGATGAACTCTTGACAAACTGATTTTACCACACCCAAAAGTATTCAACATTCATAAAATGCAGCCAACCAAACGCGCATTTGGATATGATTATAATCATTTATATTTAATGTTATGACGTCACAGTCATACACGTGTTGACAATAAGAGTACCGCCTGGGAACGGTCAGTGGCAAAAATGCCGCTGGGGTTTAAACTGGGTTTTAGAGCGAACAAAACAGCTACTGGCCAACTTGTTTTGGGAATATGTTCAATGAAGTGGACTTTCTTCTGTGTGTGTTGGTTGGTTCAGAACGATACTCTTGTCATTAATTATTCAAATGTTGAGTTATTCGAGACCAATATTAGTGACACAACTGAATATTGAGTTCTGTTCAACCCGGGGCTAGGGGGCTGAGCGGTAGCAAGCATATTTCACTACCGTTCATGAACAGTCTCAATCAAACCGAGACTGCAATATTTCATATGTATCGTGTTCGGCCGTTTCCAAAGATAAACGGTGCTACTGGGCGTTAGAGATGTTGCGCCTTATAGTACCTTATGAGCAGACTCAATAAAAGTAGATATAAAAATCGAATAGGAAAACAACCTATATATTTTGTAACTTACTTTAAATGGTCTCTTTATAAACCCTACAAAACCATTTCTCAAAATATTTGCCCTATCACTGTTATCGTAGAACAAACCTGTGGTCGATCATCATCGATAAGGCGAGTCTATTCGTCTCCGTATAGGGGAAAAGGGTCCAACGATAGTAAACTACTAATAATGTCAAAAGCTATCACAACTAAAGGCGCAGACATTTAACAAACGGCACATGAAATAATACGTATATGACATAATAAACTGCATGTACTATACAGTTTAATCAACTGCATATACTATACAGTTTAATAAACTGCATATACTATACAGTTTAATAGACTACATATACTATACAGTTTAATAAACTACATATACTATACAGATTATTCAAGAGAAAATGACATGGATAACAACAGCTTAGCTACCTGGACCTCAAAAACAACTTGAGCATAACCTCGCGTTCTCGTAAAACATAAATTTTCCTGCCTAAAATGTAATTTAAATATACCGTGTCCATAGAGAATGCATCTCTAGAAAGCAAACATTTGCATGAAAAGCATACACACACATGACAACATACACTCTGCTGAAACACACTTCAACTAGTTCAGCATTTGAACGTTGTTCCGATGGCACGAACGATAACTCTACATCACGTGACGGGACTACACTTCAACGAGACTCAGTTCTACTTGAAACACTACAAATAGATACAAAAGTTGAACAATAGCGTACACAAAACTCAGCAGTCCAAAAACTCGCATTTTACAGAAACATAAATTACATAGATAAATATAGGCAAAGCTTGCATAACCACAAACATGAGATGGTTGACAACAGGGATACCGCAATGGAACGGTCAGTAGCAAAAATACCTCTGGGGGTTTACACCAGGGGTTAGGGTTCACCAAACCTAATTCTTAGCCAATTGTCATCCCAATTAAACCGTATATATATATATCTCTACATCATTAAACATATATGCTATCATCACCTAAAGGGCTTTTATTGTATGTGTTTCTTCTTCATTTGATTGACATTTGTATACATTTCAAATAGAGAGAGATATCAACACATTCCAAAGCCATCTAGTTTTAAATGTTTCACCATCGGCCTACTACGCAGTTTTGCAAATTCAAATTCAAATTATTTATTATTAATATGAAAGTAGGCATACAAATGAACATGAGTCGTCTTTTCTGATCATCGTTTGTTAGCCCACATACCTTTCTGGTGCTGCTGTCGAATCGGGCGATTACCATTAGTATTTACTCACCCATGTCCGTTGTCCAGTCAGTTTTCTCAACATATTCTACACTGCTACAGCAGTTTTTTCCATTCTTCCCAGCCAACAGTTGAGAAAAAGACAGAGCTATAAGAAGGCATTGCAATGAGCAGCGTATCCCTTGACAGAATGAATAAATATTTTAAAGTTAACAAAACCTATGACATTGGCTTACCAACTACTTGTATCTGGCGTGTAATGTTGACATAAATGAACTCAATAGGAGTAAGGACGGCGTGGTACGGTGGTAATCGCACGACTTCATGTAGTTGTTCTCAATAATAACAGATAGAAAGATCCTATTCAGTGCATGTCATACATAAAATGCAAATACTATCAATGAAACACAATGCAAGGTATGCAAGTACGTCATAACGGGAAGTTCAAAACACGTGGGAAAATGTTCATGCGTGTATTCTCATTGTATTGCTTTTGGTATATGTGAGTATAACTACACTGTTAGAGGTGACAGGGGATCCAACATGAAACGGCGTAATACCTGTAAATTAAATTGTTTAGCAAAACAATGAGGATTTAATATAACTTGTTCTATAAAACAAAAACAAAACCATATCCTATCAATAATGTATTAACCTACTAAGACGACATCTAGAGGCTTTACGTGCAATGCTGTCTTCATTACTTCAAACTGTCAACTCTTACCAAATACTCATATAACTTAATGCTATTGCATACGCATTCTGTATTTCATACTTTTATACTTTTTATAAGCACAGGCGGGAGACAAGACATTTGAAAGTCGGTAATATATTTACCGCCAGTTTTCCTGGAATAAAAAAAAAACAGTTTTAAATCCAACATTTTCATTGTCGATTTTTTAATTCATTAAGTCAACTCACAAGCAACAATAATTGCTATATAATGCCCAGGATCGGTAGCAATTTTGATGCGTTGTGCTCTGTGAACAGAACACGATATTATTCACACAATAAATCATAACTAATATGAGAAAAACTGTCTGTTATCACGCTAAAATTTGCACTCTTCAATGTTACGTTCTAACAAATTGCATTTATATGCACACATTTATTTCTGAATTAATTCATTGTGTATGGTGCATTCGGTAGTATAAAGCTTTCGTCAATTTCACACGTGCCAGACACATTGATTGCAATTGCATTGTACACGCTAATAAATGCCAAATCTGACACCTTGTGACACTATCAGTCTAAATTTGTTTATTGTGTGATAACAGTATACTATCCGATCCGGAGATATAAAGGTCACGTGATCGATAGCCCAGAAAAGCAATTTCTTTTATGACTTTTAAGACATTCAAAATTCAGACTTCCACATGTGAACACGTACACATAATGTTTGGCCTAGGCGGCCGAAATGCTGGAAATCAGTATTTTGGAACTGGAATGTACTGCCTTATCAAAAAAAATCTTCTGTGTTGGAAATACTCTACAACCAGCACATCTTGTGCTCAAAATTAACTTTTTAAGACGAGGAGTCTGGCGTCTTTACAACTGGACATAACCGTCGTATAATGGACATAAGCCTCGTATAACTAAATTAAAATTCGACATCATACGTGTATCAACTTCGATATAATACAATTTCGTACTGGACTTCAATTTAAACAAGTACACCAGGAACAATAAATTCTGTCGTAAGACATTATTCAACGGCAAGCGAGTGACAATGCTACCACAGATTCATAATCGTTGGAGAAACCGACACTTTATAATGTCAGTGTTTCATTGTTTTACTGTGCCTAGGATGCAATATTCAATTCTGGGTGTTTACGTGATCATTAAACATGGACTTCTTAAATTCAACAAATAAACATTGATGCCATTTCTCTTCAAGACCATTTCTGGAATTCAACTATATAGAATACAATGTTTAAACATACTGTTATACTATATTCGTGAAATATATAACGTCTGCAACAATATAATAATACAGTCAACATAATACAAACTATCATTAACAGCCAGTTCACTGCCGTGGTGACAGGCAAAACCTCTCACTCTCCCTAGTAACGGTGAGGCTGAACAAGAGAGGTAATATCAGGTGCAACACCTCTCAATATATCTAATAACGGTGAGTCTGAATATGAGAGGTAATCTCAGGGGCAACACCTCTCACTCTCTCTAGTAACTATGAGTCTGAACATGAGAGGTAATATCAGGCGCAACACCTCTCAATCTGTCTAGTAACGGTGAGTCTGAACATGAGAGGTAATATCAGGTGCAACACCTCTTACACACTCTAGTAATGGTGAGTCTGAACATGAGAGGTAATATCAGGTGCAACACCTCTCACACTCTCTAATAACGTTGAGTCTGAACATGAGAGGTAATCTCAGGTGCAACACCCCTTACTATCTCTAGTAACGGAGAGTCCGAACATAGACAATCTCAGGTGCAACTCCTATCACTCTCTGTAGTAACGGCGAGTCTGAACATGAGAGGTAATCTCAGGTGCAACACCCCTTACTATCTCTAGTAACGGAGAGTCCGAACATAGACAATCTCAGGTGCAACTCCTATCACTCTCTGTAGTAACGGCGAGTCTGAACATGAGAGGTAATATCAGAAGCAACACCTCAAACTCTCTCCAGTAAAGGCGAGTCTACACATGAGAGGTAATATCAGGTGCAACACCTCTGACTCTCTCTAGTAACGGTGAGTCTGAACATAGGTAATCTCAGGTGCAACTCCTATCACGCTCTGTAGTAACGGCGATTCTGAACATGAGAGGTAATATCAGGTGCAACACCTCAAACTCTCTCTAGTAACGGTGAGTCTGGACATGATAGTTAATATCAGGTGCAACACCTCAAACTCTCTCTAGTAAAGGCGAGTCTACACATGAGAGGTAATATCAGATGCAACACCTCTGACTCTCTCTAGTAACGGTGAGTCTGAACATAGGTAATCTCAGGTGCAACTCCTATCACGCTCTGTAGTAACGGCGATTCTGAACATGAGAGGTAATATCAGGTGCAACACCTCAAACTCTCTCTAGTAACGGTGAGTCTGGACATGAGAGTTAATATCAGGTGCAACACCTCAAACTCTCTCTAGTAAAGGCGAGTCTACACATGAGAGGTAATATCAGGTGCAACACCTCTGACTCTCTCTAGTAACGGTGAGTCATAACATAGGTAATCTCAGGTGCAACTCCTATCACGGTCTGTAGTAACGGTGAGTCTGAACATGAGAGGTAATATCAGGTGCAACACCTCTCACTCTCTCTAATAACGGTGAGACTGAACATGAGAGGTAATCTCAAGTGCAACACCTCTCACACTCTCTGGTAACGGTGAGTCTGAACATAGGTAATCTCAGGTGCAATACCTCTCACTCTCTCTCTAGTAACGATGAGTCTGAACATGAGAGGTAATATCAAGTGCAACACCTCTCACATTCTCTGGTAACGGTGAGTCTGAACATAGGTAATCTCAGGTGCAACACCTCTCACTCTCTCTCTAGTAACGGTGAGTCCGAACATGAGAGGTAATATCAGGTGCAACACCTCTCACGCTCTTTAGTAACGGGGAGTCTGAACATGAGAGGTAATCTCAGGTGCAACACCTCTCACTCTCTCTAGTAACTATGAGTCTGGACATGAGAGGTAATATCAGGCGCAACACCTCTCAATCTGTCTAGTAACGGTGAGTCTGAACATGAGAGGTAATATCAGGTGCAACACCTCTTACACTCTCTAGTAATGGTGAGTCTGAACATGAGAGGTAATATCAGGTGCAACACCTCTCACACTCTCTAATAACGTTGAGTCTGAACATGAGAGGTAATCTCAGGTGCAACACCCTTTACTATCTCTAGTAACGGAGAGTCCGAACATAGACAATCTCAGGTGCAACTCCTATCACTCTCTGTAGTAACGGCGAGTCTGAACATGAGAGGTAATCTCAGGTGCAACACCCCTTACTATCTCTAGTAACGGAGAGTCCGAACATAGACAATCTCAGGTGCAACTCCTATCACTCTCTGTAGTAACGGCGAGTCTGAACATGAGAGGTAATATCAGAAGCAACACCTCAAACTCTCTCCAGTAAAGGCGAGTCTACACATGAGAGGTAATATCAGGTGCAACACCTCTGACTCTCTCTAGTAACGGTGAGTCTGAACATAGGTAATCTCAGGTGCAACTCCTATCACGCTCTGTAGTAACGGCGATTCTGAACATGAGAGGTAATATCAGGTGCAACACCTCAAACTCTCTCTAGTAACGGTGAGTCTGGACATGATAGTTAATATCAGGTGCAACACCTCAAACTCTCTCTAGTAAAGGCGAGTCTACACATGAGAGGTAATATCAGATGCAACACCTCTGACTCTCTCTAGTAACGGTGATTCTGAACATAGGTAATCTCAGGTGCAACTCCTATCACGCTCTGTAGTAACGGCGATTCTGAACATGAGAGGTAATATCAGGTGCAACACCTCAAACTCTCTCTAGTAACGGTGAGTCTGTACATGAGAGTTAATATCAGGTGCAACACCTCAAACTCTCTCTAGTAAAGGCGAGTCTACACATGAGAGGTAATATCAGGTGCAACACCTCTGACTCTCTCTAGTAACGGTGAGTCTGAACATAGGTAATCTCAGGTGCAACTCCTATCACGGTCTGTAGTATCGGTGAGTCTGAACATGAGAGGTAATATCAGGAGCAACACCTCTCACTCTCTCTAATAACGGTGAGACTGAACATGAGAGGTAATCTCAAGTGCAACACCTCTCACACTCTCTGGTAACGGTGAGTCTGAACATAGGTAATCTCAGGTGCAATACCTCTCACTCTCTCTCTAGTAACGATGAGTCTGAACATGAGAGGTAATATCAAGTGCAACACCTCTCACACTCTCTGGTAACGGTGAGTCTGAACATAGGTAATCTCAGGTGCAACACCTCTCACTCTCTCTCTAGTAACGGTGAGTCCGAACATGAGAGGTAATATCAGGTGCAACACCTCTCACGCTCTTTAGTAACGGGGAGTCTGAACATGACAGGTAATATCGGGTGCAATACCTCTCACGCTCTCTAGTAACAGTGAGTCTGAACATGAAAGGTAATATCAGGTGCAACACCTCTCACTCTCTCTAGTAACGGTGAGTCTGAACATCAGAGATAATATCAGGTGCAACAACTCTCACTCGCTCTAGTAACTTTGAGTCTGAACATGAGAGTAATATGACGTGCAACACCTCTCAATCTCTCTAGTAACGGTGAGTCTGAACATGAGAGATAATCTCAGGTGAAACACCTCTCGCTCTCTCTAGTAACGGTAAGTTTGAATATGAGAGGTTATATCAGGTGCAACACCTCGCACTCTCTCTAGTGACGGTGGGTCTGAACATGAGAGGTTATATCAGGTGCAACACTTCTCACGATATCTACTAACGTTGGGTCTGATAAGGAGAGGTAATATCAGTCGCAACACCTCTCACTCTGTCTAGTAACGGTGAGTCTGAACATGAGAGGTAATATCAGGCGCAACACCTCTCAATCTGTCTAGTAACGGTGAGTCTGAACATGAGATGCAATATCGGATGCAACAACTCACATTTTCTCAAGCAACGGTGAGTCTGAACATGAGAGGCAATATCAGGTGCAACACCTCTCACGTTCTCCAGTAACGGTGAGTCTGACCATGAGAGGAAATATCAGGTGCAACACCTCTCACACTCTCTCTAGTAACGGTGAGTCTGAACATAGGTAATCTCAGGTGCAACACCTCTCACTCTCTCTCTAGTAACGGTGAGTCCGAACATGAGAGGTAATCTCAGGTGCAACACTTCTCACGATATATACTAACGTTGGGTCTGAACATGAGAGGTAATATCAGTCGCAACACCTTACACTCTGTCTAGTAACGGTGAGTCTGAACATGAGAGGTAACATCAGGTGCAACACCTCTCACGCTCTCTAGTAACGGTGAGTCTGAGAGGTAATATTAGGTGCAAAACCTAGCAATCTCTCTAATAACGGTGAGTCTGAACATGCGAGGAAATCTCAGGTGCAACACCTCTCATTCTCTCCAGTAATGGTGAGTCTGAATATAGGTAATCTCAGGGGCAACTTCTCTCACTCTCTCAAGCAACGGTGAGTCTGAACATTAGGGGTAATATAAGGTGCTACAACTCTCACTCTCTCTAGTAAAGGCGAGTCTGCACGTGAGAGGTAATATCAGGTGCAACACCTCTGACACTATAGTAACGGTGAGTCTGAACATAGGTAATCTTAGGTGCAAAATCTCTCACTCTCCCTAGTAACGGTGAGTCTGAACAAGAGAGGTAATCTCAGGTGCAACACCTCTCACTCTCTCTAGTAACTATGAGTCTGAACACGAGAGGTAATATCAGGCGCAACACCTCTCAATCTGTCTAGTAACGGTGAGTCTGAACATGAGATGCAATATCGGATGCAACAACTCACATTCTCTCTAGCAACGGTGAGTCTGAACATGAGAGGCAATATCAGGTGCAACACCTCTCACGTTCTCTAGTAACGGTGAGTCTGAACATGAGAGGAAATATCAGGTGCAACACCTCTTAATCTCTCTAGTAACGGTGAGTCTGAACATGAGAGGTAATATCAGGTGCCACACCTCCCAATCGCTCTAGTAACGGTGAGTCTGAACATGATAGGTAATATCAGATGCAACACCTCTCAATCTCGCTAGTAACGGTGAGTCTGAACATGGGAGGTAATATTAGATACAACACATCTCACAATCTCTAGTAATGGTGAGTCTAAACATGAGGGATAATATCAGGTGCAAGACCTCTCACTCTCTCTCTAGTAACGGTGAGTCTGAACATGAGAGGTAATATCAGGTGCAACAACTCTCACGCTCTCTAGTAACGGTGAGTCTGAACATGAAAGGTAATATCGGATGCAAACCTCTTACGCTCTCTAGTAACGGTGAGTCTGAACATGAGAGGTAATATTAGGTGCAACACCTCTCACACGCTTCAGTAATGGTGAGTCTAAACATGAGAGATAATATCAGGTGCAAGACATCTCACGCTCTCTAGTAACGGTGAGTCTGAACATAAGAGGTAATATCAGGTGCAACACCACTCACTCTCTCTAGTAACGGTGAGTCTGAACATGACAGTAATATGAGGTGCAACACCTCTCAATCTCTCTAGTAACGGTGAGTCTGAACATGAGAGATAATCTCAGGTGAAACACCTCTCGCTCTCTCCAGTAACGGTAAGTCTGAATATGAGAGGTAATATCAGGTGCAACACCTCGCACTCTCTCTAGTGACGGTGGGTCTGAACATGAGAGGTAATATCATGTGAAACACCTCTCACGCTCTCTACTAACGGCGAGTCTGAACATGAGATGTAATATCAGGTGCAACATCTCTCACGCACTCTAGTAACGATGAGTTTGAACATAAGAGGTAATATCAGGTGCAATACTTCTCACGCTCTCTACTAACGGTGAGGCTGAACATGAGAGGTAATATTAGGTGCAACACCTCTCATTCTCTCTAGTAACGGTGAGTCTAAACATGAGAGGCAATATCAGGTACAACACCTCTCACTCTCTTTCTAGTAACGGTGAGTCTGAAAATGAGGTAATATCAGGTGCAACACCTCTCACGATCTCTAGTAACGGTGAGTCTGAACATCAGAGGTTATATCAGGTGCAACACCTGTCACTCGCTCTAGTAACGCTGTGTCTGAAGATGATAGTAATATGAGGTGCAACACCTCTCAATCTCTCTAGTAACGGTGAGTCTGAACATAGGTAATCTCAGGTGCAACTCCTATCACTCTCTGTAGTAACGGCGAGTCTACACATGAAAGGTAATATCAGGTGCAACACCTCAAACTCTTTCTAGTAATGGCGAGTCTACACATGAGAGATAATATCAGGTGCAACACCTCTGACTCACTCTAGTAACGGTGTGTCTGAACATAGGTAATCTCAGGTGCAACACCTCTCACTCTCTCTCTCGTAACGGTGAATCTGAACATGAGAGGAAATATCAGGTGCAACACCTCTCAATATCTCTAATAACGGTGAGACTGAACATGAGAGGTAATCTCAAGTGCAACACCTCTCACTCTCTCTTGTAACGGTGAGTCTGAACATAGGTAATCTCAGGTGCAAAACCTCTCACTCTCTCTCTAGTAACGGTGAGTCTGAACAAGTGAGGTAATATCAGGTGCAACACCTCTCACTCTCTCTAGTAACTTTGAGTCTGAACATCAGAGGTAATATCAGGTGCAACACCTCTCACTCACTCTAGTAACGGTGACTCTGAACATGACAGTTATATGAGGTACAACACCTCTCAATCTCTCTAGTAACGGTGAGTCTGAACATGAGAGATAATCTCTGGTGAAAAACCTCTCGCTCTCTCTAGTAACGGTGAGTCTGAGCATAGGTAATCTCAGGTGCAACTCCTATCACTCTCTGTAGTAACGGCGAGTCTACACATGAAAGGTAATCTCAGGTGCAACACCTCGTACTCTCTCTAGTAACGGCGAGTCTGAACATGAGAGGTAATATCAGGTGCAACACCTCAAACTCTTTCTAGTAATGGCGAGTCTACACATGAGAGATAATATCAGGTGCAACACCTCTGACTCACTCTAGTAACGGTGTGTCTGAACATAGGTAATCTCAGGTGCAACACCTCTCACTCTCTCTCTCGAAACGGTGAGTCTGAACATAGGTAATATCAGGTGCAACACCTCTCACTCACTCTAGTAACGGTGACTCTGAACATGAAAGATAATCTCAGGTGAAAAACCTCTCGCTCTCTCCAGTAACGGTAAGGCTGAATATGAGAGGTAATATCAGGTGCAACACCTCGCACTCTCTCTAGTGACGGTGGGTCTATACATGAGAGGTTATATCATGTGCAACACCTCTCACGCTCTTTACTAACGGCGAGTCTGAACATGAGATGTAATATCAGGTGCAACACCTCTCACGCACTCTAGTAACGATGAGTATGAACATAAGAGGTAATATCAGGTGCAATACTTCTCACGCTCTCTACTAACGGTGAGGCTGAACATGAGAGGTAATATTAGGTGCAATACCTCTCATTCTCTCTAGTAACGGTGAGTCTAAACATGAGAGGCAATATCAGGTGCAACACCTCTCACTCTCTCTCTAATAACTGTGAGACTGAACATGAGAGGTAATATCAGGTGCAACACCTCTCAATCTGTCTAGTAACGGTGTGTCTGAACATTTGGGCCAATATCAGGTGCAACAATTCTCATTCTCTCTAGTAACGGTGAGTCTGAACATGAGAGTTAATATCAGGTGCAACACCTCTCACTCTGTCTAGTAAAGGCGAGACTGCACAAGAGAGGTAATATCAGGTGCAACACCTCAAACTCTCTCTAGTAAAGGCGAGACTGCACAAGAGAGGTAATATCAGGTGCAACACCTCTCACGCTCTCTAGTAACGGTGAGTCTGAACATGAGAGGTAATATCAGGTGCAACACCTTTCACGCTCTCTAGTAACGGTGAGTCTGAACATGAGAGGTAATATCAGGTGCAACACCTCTTACTCTCTCTAGTAACGGTGAGTCTGAACATGAGAGGTAATATCAGGTGCAACACCTCTTATTCTCTCTAGTAACGGTGAGTCTGAACATCAGAGGTTATATCAGGTGCAACACCTGTCACTCGCTGTAGTAACGCTGAGTCTGAACATGATAGTAATATGAGGTGCAACACATCTCAATCTCTCTAGTAACGGTGAGTCTGAACTTGAGAGATTATCTCAGGAGAAACACCTCTCCCTCTCTCTAGTTACTGTGAGTCTGAATACGAGAGGTAATATCAGGTGCAACACCTCTAACTCTCTCTAGTGACGGTGAGTCTGAACATGAGAGGTAATATCATGTGAAACACCTCTCACGCTCTCTAGTGACTGTGAGTCTGAACATGAGAGGTAATATCAGGTGCAACACCTCTAACTCTCTCTAGTGATGGTGAGTCTGAACATGAGAGGTAATATCAGGTGAAACACCTCTCACGCTCTCTACTAAGGGCGAGTTTGAACATGAGAGGTAATATCAGGTGCAATACTTCTCACGCTCTCTACTATTGGTGTGTCTGAACATGAGAGGTAATATCAGGTGCAACACCTCTCGAGCTCTCTAGTAACGGTGAGTCTCAACATGAGAGGTAATATCAGGTGCAACACCTCTCTCGCTCGATATTAACGGTAGAGTTTCAACATAAGAGGTAATATCAGGTGCAACACCTCTCACGCTCTCTACTAAGGGTGAGTCTGAACATGAGAGGTAATATCAGGTGCAATACCTCTCACGCTCTCTACTAATGGCGAGTCTGAACATGAGAGGTATTATCAGGTGCAACACCTCTCAGGCTCTCTAGTAACGGTGAGTCAGAATATGGGAGGTAATATCAGGTGCAACACCTCTCACTCTCTCTAGCAACGGTGAGTTTGAACATGAGAGGTAATATAAGGTGCAACGCATCTCACTCTATCTAGTAACGGTGAGTCTGAACATGAGAGGTAATATCATGTGCAACACCTCTCAAGCTCTCCAGAAACGTTGAGTCTGAACATGATAGGTAATATCAGGTGCAGTTCCTCTCACACTCTCTAGTAACGGTGAGTCTGAAAATGAGGGATAATATCAGGTGCAACACCTGTCAATCTCTCTAGCAACGGTGAGTTTGAACATGAGAGGTAATATAAGGTGCAACACATCTCACTCTATCTAGTAACGGTGAGTCTGAACATGAGAGGTAATATCAGGTGCAGTTCCTCTCACACTCTCTAGTAACGGTGAGTCTGATCATGAGAGATAATCTCATGTGCAACACCTGTCATTCTCTCTAGTAACGGTGAGTCTGAATATAGGTAATCTAAGGTGCGACTTCTCTCACTCTCTCTAGCAGCGGTGAGTCTGAACTTGAGAGGTAATATCAGGTGCAACACCTCTCAATATCTCTAATAAAGGGGAGACTGAACATGAGAGGTAATGTCAAGTGCAACACCTCACAATCTCTCTAGTAACGGTGAGTCTGAACATAGGTAATCTCAGGTGCAACACCTCTCATTCTCTCTCTCTAGTAACGGTAAGTCTGAACATGAGAGGTAATATCAGGTGCAAAACCTCTCACGCTCTCTAGTAACGGTGAGTCTGAACATGAGAGGTAATATTAGGTGCAACACCTCTCACGTTCTCTAGTAACGGTGAGTCTAAACATGACAGGTAATATCAGGTGCAACACAACTCAATCTCTCTAGTAACGGTGAGTCTGAACATCAGAGGTAATATCAGGTGCAGCACCTCTCAATCGCTCTAGTAACGGTGCGTCTGAACATGAGAGGTAATATCAGGTGCAACACCTCTCACTCTCTCTAGTAACGGCGCGTCTGCACATGATAGGTAATATCGTCGAGTATTCACATGAGAGGTAATATCAAGTAAAATACCTCTCACTCTTTCTCTCTCTCTCTCTCTCTCTCTAGTAACGTCAAATATTAACATGAGAGGTAATATCAGGTGCAACACCTCTGACTCTCTCTTGTAAAGGTGAGGTTGAACATGAGAGGTAATCTCAGAGTGAAACACCTCTCACTCTCTCTAGTTACAGTGAGTCCAATTATGAGAGGTAATATCAGATGCAACACCTCTCACTCTCTCTAGTAACGGTGAGTTTGAACATGAGAGGTAATATCAGGTTCAACACTTCTCATGCTCTCTATTGACAGCGAGTCTGAACATGAGAGGTTATACCAGGTGCAACACCTCGCACGCTCTCTAGTAACGGTGAGTCGCAACATGAGAGGTAATATCAGGTGCAACACCTCTCTCTCTCTCACTCTAGTAAAGGTGAATCTGAACATGAGAGATAATATCAGGTGCAACACCTCTCACGCTCTCTACTAATGGTGAGTCTGGTCATGAGAGGTAATATCAGAAGCAACAACTCTCACGCTCCCTAGTAACAGTGAGTCAAAACATGAGAGGTAATATCAGGTGCAACACCTATCTCGCTCTCTAGTAACGTTGAGTCTGAACATGACAGGTAATATCAGGTGCAACACTTCTCAATCTCTCTAGTAACGGTGAGTCTGAACATGAGAGGTAATATCAGGGGCACCACCTCTCACGCTCTCTAGTAACGGTGTGTCTGAAAATGACAGAAAATATCAGGTCCAACACTTCTCAATCTCTCTAGTAACGGTCAGTCTAAACATCAGAGGTAATATCAGGTGCAGCAGCTCTCACTCTCTCTAGTAACGGTGAGTCTGGACATGAGAGTTAATATCAGGTGCAACACCTCTCACTGTCTGTAGTAACGGTGAGTTTGAACATGAGAGATAATCTTAGAGTGAAACACCTCTCACTCTCTCTAGTGACGGTGAGTCCAATTATGAGAGGTAATATCAGGTGCAATATCTCTCACGCTCTCTACTAATGGTGAGTCTGGTCATGAGAGGTAATATCAGGTGCAACACCTCTCACGCTCCCTAGTAACGGTGAGTCAGAACATGAGAGGTAATGTCAGGTGCAACACGTATCACGCTCTCTAGTAACGGTGAGTCTCAACATCAGAGGTCATATCAGGTGCAACACCTCTCACTCTCTCTAGTAACGGTGAGTCTGAACATGAGAGATAATATCAGGTGCAACACCTCTCACTCTCTCTATTGACCGTGAGTCTGAACATGAGAGGTACTTTCAGGTACAACACTTCTCACGCTCTCTACTAACGGTGAATCTGAACATGAGAGGTAATATCAGGTGCAACACCTCTCACGCTCTCTACTAATGATGAGTCTGAACATGAGAGGTAATATCGGGTGCAGCACCTCTCTCGCTCTCTAATAACGGTGAGTCTGAACATGAGAGGTAATATCAGGTGCAACACCTCTCACGCTTTCTACTAACGGTGAGTCTGAACATGAGAGGTAATATCAGGTGCAACACCTCTCACTCTCTCGCAACTGTTACTTTGAACATGAAAGGTAATATCAGGTGCAACACGTCTCACCATATCTAGCAACGGTGAGTCTCATCATGAGAGGTAATATCAGGTGCAGCACCTCTCGCTCTCTCTAGTAACGGTGAGTCTGAATATGAGAGGTAATATCAGGTTCAACACTTCTCATGCTCTCTATTGACAGCGAGTCTGAACATGAGAGGTAATACCAGGTGCAACACCTCGCACGCTCTCTAGTAACGGTGAGTCGCAACATGAGAGGTAATATTAGGTGCAACACCTCTCTATCTCACTCTAGTAAAGGTGAATCTGAACATGAGAGATAATATCAGGTGCAACACCTCTCACGCTCTCTACTAATGGTGAGTATGGTCATGAGAGGTAATATCAGAAGCAACAACTCTCACGCTCCCTAGTAACAGTGAGTCAGAACATGAGAGGTAATATCAGATGCAACACCTATCTCGCTCTCTAGTAACGGTGAGTCTGAACATGACAGGTAATATCAGGTGCAACACTTCTCAATCTCTCTAGTAACGGTGAGTCTGAACACGAGAGGTAATATCAGGGGCACCACCTCTCACGCTCTCTAGTAACGGTGTGTCTGAAAATGACAGATAATATCAGGTCCAACACTTCTCAATCTCTCTAGTAACGGTGAGTCTAAACATCAGAGGTAATATCAGGTGCAACACCTCTCACTCTCTCTAGCAACGGTGAGTTTGAACATGAGAGGTAATATAAGGTGCAACACATCTCACTCTATCTAGTAACGGTGAGTCTGAACATGAGAGGTAATATCATGTGCAACACCTCTCACGCTCTCCAGAAACGTTGAGTCTGAACATGAGAGGTAATATCAGGTGCAGTTCCTCTCACACTCTCTAGTAACGGTGAGTCTGAAAATGAGGGATAATATCGGGTGCAACACCTGTCAATATCTCTAGCAACGGTGAGTTTGAACATGAGAGGTAATATCAGGTGCAACACCTCTCACGCTCCCTAGTAACGGTGAGTCTCATCATGAGAGGTAATATCAGGTGCAGCACCTCTCGTTCTCTCTAGTAACGGTGAGTCTGAAGATGAGAGGTAATATCAGGTTCAACACTTCTCATGCTCTCTATTGACAGCGAGTCTGAACATGAGAGGTAATACCAGGTGCAACATCTCGCACGCTCTCTAGTAACGGTGAGTCGCAACATGAGAGGTAATATCAGGTGCAACACCTCTCTCTCTCACTCTAGTAAAGGTGAATCTGAACATGAGAGATAATATCAGGTGCAACAACTCTCACGCTCTCTACTAATGGTGAGTCTGGTCATGAGAGGTAATATCAGAAGCAAAAACGCTCACGCTCCCTAGTAACAGTGAGTCAGAACATGAGAGGTAATATCAGGTGCAACACCTATCTCGCTCTCTAGTAACGGTGAGTCTGAATATGACAGGTAATATCAGGTGCAACACTTCTCAATCTCTCTAGTAACGGTGAGTCTGAACATGAGAGGTAATATCAGGGGCACCACCTCTCACGCTCTCTAGTAACGGTGTGTCTGAAAATGACAGATAATATCAGGTCCAACACTTCTCAATCTCTCTAGTAACGGTGAGTCTAAACATCAGAGGTCATATCAGGTGCAGCAGTGTAATCTCAGAGTGAAACACCTCTCACTCTCTCTAGTGACGGTGAGTCCAATTATGAGAGGTAATATCAGGTGCAACACCTCTCACGTTCTCTACTAACGGTGAGTCTGCACATGAGAGGTAATATCAGGTGAAATATCTCTCACGCTCTCTACTTATGGTGAGTCTGGTCATGAGAGGTAATATCAGGTGCAACACCTCTCACGCTCCCTAGTAACGGTGAGTCAGAACATGAGAGGTAATGTCAGGTGCAACACGTATCACGCTCTCTAGTAACGGTGAATCTCAACATCAGAGGTCATATCAGGTGCAACACCTCTGACTCTCTCTAGTAACGGTGAGTCTCAACATCAGAGGTAATATCAGGTGCAACACCTCTCACTCCCTCTAGTGACCGCGAGTCTGAACATGAGAGGAACTTTCAGGTGCAACACTTCTCACGCTCTCTACTAACGGTGAATCTGAACATGAGAGGTAATATCAGGTGCAACACCTCTCACGCTCTACTAACGGTGAGTCTGAACATGAGAGGTAATATCGGGTGCAGCACCTCTCTCGCTCTCTAATAACGGTGAGTCTGAACATGAGAGGTAATATCAGGTGCAACACCTCTCACGCTTTCTTCTAACGGTGAGTCTGAACATGAGAGGTAATATCAGGTGCAACACGTCTAACCTTATTTAGCAACGGTGAGTCTCATCATGAGAGGTAAAATCAGGTGCAGCACCTCTCGCTCTCTCTAGTAACGGTGAGTCTGAATATGAGAGGTAATATCAGGTGCAACTTCTCTCACTCCCTCTAGTGACGGTGAGTCTGAACATGAGAGGTAATATCAGGTGCAACACTTCTCACGCTCTCTACTAACTGTGAGTCTGAACATGAAAGGTAATATCAGGTGCAACACTTCTCACGCTCTCTACTAACGGTGAGTCTGAACATGAGAGGTAATATCAGGTGCAACACCTCTCACGCTCTCTAATAACAGTGAGTCTGAACATGAGAGGTACTATCAGGTGCAACACCTCTCACGCTTTCTACTAACGTTGAGTCTGAACATGAGAGGTAATATCAGGTGCAACACCTCTCACGCTCTCCACTAATGGTGAGTCTGGACATGAGAGGTAATATCAGGTGCAGCACCTCTCACTCTCTCTAGCAACTGTGAGTTTAAACATGAGAGGTAATATCAGGTGCAACTCCTCTAACTCTATATAGCAGCTGTGAGTCTGAACATGAGAGTTAATATCAGGTGCAGCACCTCTCACTCTCTCTGGTAATGGTTAGTCTGAACATGATAGGTAATATCAGGTGCGACTCCTCTCTCTCACTCTAGTAACGGTGAGTCTGAACATCAGAGGTAATATCAGGTACAACACCGCTCACGCTCTCTACTAATGGTGAGTCTGGTCATGAGAGGTAATATCAGGTGCAACACCTCACACGCTTCCTAGTAACAGTGAGTCAGAACATGAGAGGTAATATCAGGTGCAACACCTATCACGCTCTCTAAAACGGTGAGTCTGAACATGAGAGGTAATATCAGGTGCAACACCTCTCACTCTCTCTAGTAACGGTGTGTCTCAACATCAGAGATCATATCAGGTGCAGCACCTCTCAATCTCTCTAATAACGGTAAATCTGAACATGAGAGATAATCTCAGGTGCAACACTTCTCAATCTCTCTAGTAACGGTGAGTCTCAACATCAGAGGTAATATCAGGTGCAGCAGCTCTCACTCTCTCTAGTAACTGTGAGTCTGGACATGAGAGTTAATATAAGGTGCAGCAGCTCTCACTCTCTCTAGTAACTGTGAGTCTGGACATGAGAGTTAATATAAGGTGCAACACCTCTCACTCTCTGTAGTAACGGTGAGTTTGAACATGAGAGATAATCTCAGGGTGAAACACCTATCACTCTCTCTAGTGACGGTGAGTCCAATTATGAGAGGTAATATCAGGTGAAACACCTCTCACTCTCTCTAGTAACGGTGAGTTTAAAGATGAGAGGCAATATCAGGTTCAACATCTCTCATGCTCACTATTAACGGCGAGTCTGAACATGAGAGGTAATACCAGGTGCAACACCTCGCACGCTCTCTAGTGACGGTGAATCGCAACATGAGAGGTCATATCAGGTGCAACACCTCTCACTCTCTCTAGTAACTAGAGAGAGAGAGTGAGAGTCTGAACATAGGTAATCTCAGGTGCAACACCTCTCACTCTCTCTCTCTAGTAACTGTGAGTCATGAGAGGTAATATCAGGTGCAACACCTCTCACGCTCTCTACTAACGGTGAGTGTGAACATGAGAGGTAATATCAGGTGCAACAACTCTCACGCTCTCTACTAATGGTGAGTCTTGTCATGAGAGGTAATATCAGGTGCAACACCTCTCACGCTCTCTACTAATGGTGAGTCTTGTCATGAGAGGTAATATCAGGTGCAACACCTCTCACGCTCCCTAGTAACGGTGAGTCAGAACATGAGAGGTAATATCAGGTGCAACACCTATCACGCTTTCTACTAACGGTGAGTCAGAACATGAGAGGTAATATCTGGTGCAAAACCTCTCTCTCTCTCTAGTAACGGTGTGTCTCAACATCAGAGGTCATATCAGGTGCAAAATCTCTCACTCTCTCTACTAACGGTGATTCTGAACATGAGATGTAATATCAGGTCCAGCACCTCTCTCGCTCTCTAATAACGGTGAGTCTGAACATGAGAGGTAATATCAGGTGCAACACCTCTCACGCTTTCTACTAACGGTGAGTCAGAACATGAGAGGTAATATCTGGTGCAGCACCTCTCACTCTCTCTAGCAACTGTGACTTTGAACATGAGAGGTAATATCAGGTGCAACACCTCTCCCTCTATCTAGCAACGGTGAGTCTGACCATGAGATGTATTATCAGGTGCAGCACCTCTCGCTCTCTCTAGTAACGGTGAGTCTGAATATGATAGGTAATATCAGGTGCAACACCTCTCACTACCTCTAGTGACGGTGAGTCTGAACATGAGAGGTAATATCAGGTGCAACACTTCTCACGCTCTCTACTAACTGTGAGTCTGAACATGAAAGGTAATATCAGGTGCAACACTTCTTACGCTCTCTACTAACGGTGCGTCTGAACATGAGAGGTAATATCAGGTGCAACACCTCTCTCGCTCTCTAATAACGGTGAGTCTGAACATTAGAGGTAATATCAGGTGCTACACCTCTCACGCTTTCTACTAACGTTGAGTCTGAACATGAGAGGTAATATCAGGTGCAACACTTCTCACGCTCTCTACTAACGGTGCGTCTGAACATGAGAGGTAATATCAGGTGCAACACCTCTCACGCTCTCTACTAATGGTGAGTCTGGACATGAGAGGTAATATCAGGTGCAGCACCTCTCACTCTCTCTAGCAACTGTGAGTTTGAACAGGAGAGGTAATATCAGGTTCAACACCTCTCACTCTATCTAGCAGCGTTGAGTCTGAAAATGAGAGTTAATATCAGGTGCAGCACCTCTCACGCTCTCTGGTAATGGTGAGTCTGAACATGAGAGGTAATATCAGGTGCAATACCTCTCACACTCTCTAGTAACGGTGAGTCTGAACATGAGAATCTCAGGTGCAACGCCTCTCATTCTCACTAGTAACGGTGAGTGTGAATAAAGGTAATCTCAGGTGCAACTTCTCTCACTCTCCATAGCTACGGTGAGTCTGATCACCTCTCAATATCTCTAATAACGGTGAGACTGAACATGAGTGGTAATCTCAAGTCCAACACGTCTCACTTTCTCTAGTAACGGTGAGTCTGAACATAGGTAATCTCAGGTGCAACACCTCTTACTTTCTCTCGAGTAACGGTGAGTCTGAACATGAGAGGTAATATCAGGTGCAACACCTCTCACTACCTCTAGTGACGGTGAGTCTGAACATGAGAGGTAATATCAGGTGCACCACTTCTCAAGCTCTCTACTAACTGTGAGTCTGAACATGAAAGGTAATATCAGGTGCAACACTTCTCACGCTCTCTACTAACGGTGCGTTTGAACATCAGAGGTAATATCAGGTGCAACACCTCCCACTCTATCTAGCAGCGGTGAGTCTGAACATGAGAGGTAATATCAGGTGCAATACCTCTCACACTCTCTAGTAACGGTGAGTCTGAACATGAGAGGCAATCTCAGGTGCAACACCTCTCACTCTCAATAGCAACGGTGAGTCTGATCACCTCTCAATATCTCTAATAAGGGTGAGACTGAACATGAGTGGTAAACTCATGTCCAACACGTCTCACTCTCTCTAGTAACGGTGAGTCTAAACATACGTAATCTTAGGTGCAACACCTCTTACTTTCTCTCTAGTAACGGTGAGTCTGAACATGAGAGGTAATATCAGGTGCAACACCTCTCACGCTCTCTAGTAACGGTGAGTCTGAACATGAGAGGTAATATCAGGTGTAACAACTCTCACGCTCTCTAGTAACGGTGAGTCAGAACATGGGAGGTAATATCAGGTGCAACACCTCTTACTCTCTCTAGCAACGGTGAGTTTGAACATGAGAGGTAATATAAGGTGCAACACATATAAATCTATCTAGCAACGGTGAGTCTGAACATAAGAGGTTATATCATGTGCAACACCTCTCACGCTCTCTAGATACGGTGAGTCTGAACATGATTGGTAATATCAGATGCAATACATCTCACACTCTCTAGTAACGGTGAGTCTGATCAAGAGGGGTAATATCAGGTGCAGCACCTGTCAATCTCACTAATAACTGTGAGTCTGATCATGAGAGATAATATCATGTGCAACACCTCTCATTCTCTCTAGTAACGGTGAGTCTGAATATAGGTAATCTAAGGTGCGACTTCTCTCAATCTCTCTAGCAACTGTGAATCTGAACATGAGAGGTTATATCAGGTGCAACACTGAAAATGAGAGTTACTCTCAAGAGCAACACCTCTCACTCTCTCTAGTAACGGTTTGTCTGAACATGACAGGTAATATCAGGAGCAACACCTCTCACGCTCTCTAGTAACGGTGAGTCTGAACATGACAGGTAATATCAGGTGCAACACTTCTCACTCTCTCTATTAACGGTGAGTCTGAACATGAGAGGTAATATCAGGTGCAACACCTCTCACTCTCTCTACTCACGGTGAGTCTGAACATGAGATGTAATACCAGGTGCAACATCTCGCACGCTCTCTAGTAACGTTGAGTCGCAACATGAGAGGTAATATCAGGTGCAACACATCTCACTCTCTCTATTAACGGTGAGTCTGAACATGAGAGGTAATATCAGGTGCAACACCTCTCACTCTCTCTACTCACGGTGAGTCTGAACATGAGAGGTAATATCAGGTGCAACAACTCTCACGCTCTCTACTAATGGTGAGTCTGGTCTTGAGAGGTAATATAAGGTGCGTACCCTCTCACGCTCCCTAGTAACGGTGAGTCACAACATGAGAGGTAATATCAGGTGCAACACCTATCACGCTCTCTAGTAACGGTGAGTCTCAACATCAGAGGTCATATCAGGTGCAACACCTCTCACTCTCTCTTGTAACGGTGAGTCTGAACATGAGAGGTAATATCAGGTGCAACACCTCTCACGCTTTCTACTAACGTTGAGTCTGAACATGAGAGGTGATATCAAGTGCAACACCTCTCACGCTCTCTACTAATGGTGAGTCTGGGCATGAGAGGTAATATCAGGTGCAGCACCTCTCACTCTCTCTAGCAACTGTGAGTTTGAACATGAGAGGTAATATCAGGTGCAACACCTCTCAATCTATCTAGCAGCGGTCAGTCTGAACATGAGAGTTAATATCAGTTGCAGCACCTCTCACGCTCTCTGGTAATGGTGAGTCTGAACATGAGAGGTAATATCTGGTGCAACACATCTCTCTCACTCTAGTAACGGTGAATCTGAACATGAGAGGTAATATCAGGTGCAACACCTATCACGCTCCCTAGTAACAGTGAGTCAGAACATGAGAGGTAATATCACGTGCAACACCTATCACGCTCCCTAGTAACAGTGAGTCAGAACATGAGAGGTAATATCAGGTGCAACACCTCTCACTTTCTCTAGTAACCGTGTGTCTCAACATCAGAGTCATATCAGGGGCAACACCTCTCACTCTCTCTAGTAACGGTGAGTCTGAACATGACAGGTAATATCAGGTGCAACACTTCTCAAACTCTCTAGTAACGGTCTGAACATCAGAGGTAATATCTGGTGCAGCAGCTCCCACTCTCTCTAGTAACGATGAGTCTGGACATGAGAGTTAAAATCAGGTGCAACACCTCTCACTCTCTGTAGTAACGGTGAGTTTGAACATGAGAGATAATCTCAGAGTGAAACACCTCTCACTCTCTCTAGTGACGGTGAGTCCAATTATGAGAGGTAATATCAGGTGAAACACATCTCACTCTCTCTAATAACGGTGAGTTTGAACATGAGAGGCAATATCAGGTTCAACACCTCTCATGCTCTCTAGTAACGGTGAGTCGCAACATGAGAGGTAATATCAGGTGTAACACCTCTACCTCTCTCTAGTAACGGTGAGTCTGAACATAGGTAATCTCAGGTGCAACACCTCTCACTCTCTCTCTCTCTAATTACGGTGAGTCTGAACATGAGAGGTAATATCAGGTGCAACACCTCTCACGCTCTCTACTAACGGTGAGTGTGAACATGATAGGTAACATCAGGTGCAACAACTCTCAAAATCTCTACTAATGGTGAGTCTGGTTATGAGAGGTAATATCAAGTGCAACTCCTCTCACGCTCCCAAGTAACGGTGAGTCAGAAAATGAGAGGTAATATCAGGTGCAACACCTATCACGCTCTCTAGTAACGGTGAGTCTGAACATGAGAGATAATATCAGTCTCAACAGCTCTCACTCTCTCTAGTAACGGTGTGTCTCAACATCAGAGGTCATATCAGGTGCAACACCTCTCACTCTCTATAGTAACGGTGAGTCTCAACATCAGAGGTCATATCAGGTGCAACACCTCTCACTCTCTCTAGTAACGGTTTGTCTCAACATCAGAGGTCATATCAGGTGCAACACCTCTCACTCTCTCTAGTAACGGTGAGTCTGAACATGAGAGATAATCTCAGGTGAAACACATCTCGCTCACTCTAGTAACGATGAGTCTGAATATGAGAGGTTATATCAGGTGCAACACCTCTCACTCTCTCTAGTGACGGTGAGTCTGAACATGAGAGGTCATATCAGATGCAACACTTCTAACGCTCTCTACTAACGGCGAATCTGAACATGAGAGGTAATATCAGGTGCAACACCTCTCCCCCTATCTAGCAAAGGTGAGTCTGATCATGAGAGGTAATATCAGGTGCAGCACCTCTCGCTCTCTCTAGTAACGGTGAGTCTGAATATGAGAGGTAATATCAGATGCAACACCTCTCACTACCTCTAGTGACGGTGAGTCTGAACATGAGAGCTAATATCAGGTGCAACACTTCTCATGCTCTCTACTAACTGTGTGTCTGAACATGAAAGGTAATATCAGGTGCAACACTTCTCACGCTCTCTACTTACGGTGAGTCTGAACATGAGAGGTAATATCAGGTGCAACACCTCTCTCGCTCTTTAATAACGGTGAGTCGGAACATTAGAGGTAATAGCAGATGCAACACCTCTCACGCTTTCTGCTAACGTTGAGTCTGAACATGAGAGGTAACATCAGGTGCAACACCTCTCACGCTCTCTACTAATGGTGAGTCCGGACATGAGAGGTAATATCAGGTGCAAAACCTCTCACGCTCTCTACCAACTGTGAGTTTGAACATGAGAGGTAATGTCAGGTGCAACACCTCTCACTCTATCTAGCAGCGGTGAGTTTGAACATGAGAGGTAATATCAGGTGCAGCACCTCCCACGCTCTCTGGTAATGGTGAGTCTAAACATGAGAGGCAATCTCAGGTGCAACACCTCTCATTCTCACTAGTAACGGTGAGTCTGAATATAGGTAATCTCAGGTTCAACTTCTCTCACACTCCATAGAAACGGTGAGTCTGATCACCTCTCAATATCTCTAAAAACGGTGAGTCTGAAGATAGGTAATCTCAGGTGCAACACCTCTTACTTTCTCTCTAGTAACGGTGAGTCTGAACATGAGAGGTAATATCAGGTGCAACACCTCTCACGCTCTCTAGTAAAGGTGAGTCTGAACATGAGAGGTAATATCAGGTGCAAAACCTCTCACGCTCTCTAGTAACTGTGAGTCAGAACATGGGAGGTAATATCAGGTGCAACACTTCTCACTCTCTCTAGCAACGGTGAGTTTGAACATGAGAGGTAATATAATGTGAAACACATCTCACTCTATCTAGTAACGGTGAGTCTGAACATAAGAGGTTATTTCATGTGCAACACCTCTCACGCTCTCTAGAAACGGTGAGTCTAAACATGAGAGGCAATATCAGGTGCAATACCTCTCACACTCTCTACTGACGGTGAGTCTGATAAAGAGGGTAATATCAGGTGCAACACCTGTCAATCTCTCTAATAACGGTGAGTCTGATCATGAGAGATACTATCATGTGCAATACCTCTCATTCTCTCTAGTAACGGTGAGTCTGAATATAGGTAATCTAAGGTGCGACTTCTCTCACTCTCTCTAGCAATTGTGAGTCTGAACATGAGAGGTAATATCAGGTACAACACCTCTCAATATCTCTATTAAAGGGGAGACTGAACATGAGAGGTAATCTCAAGTGCAACATCTCTCACATTCGCTAGTAACGGTGAGTCTGAACATAGGTAATCTCAGGGGCAACACCTCTCACTCTCTCTCTCTCTAGTAACGGTGAGTCTGAACATGAGAGGTAATATCAGGTGCAACACCTCTCACGCTCTCTAGTAACGGTGATTCTGAACATGACAGGTAATATCAAGTGCAACACTTCTCAATCTCTCTAGTAACGGTGAGTCTGAACATCAGAGGTAATATCAGGTGCAGCAGCTCTCACTCTCTCTCTATTAACGGTGAGTCTGGACATGAGAGTTAATATCAGGTGCAACACCTCTCACTCTCTGTAGTAACGGTGAGTCTGAACATAAGAGGTAATATCAGGTGCAACACCTTTCACTCTCTCTAGTAACGGCGAGTCTGCATATGAGAGGTAATATCAGGTGCAACACCTTTCACTCTCTCTAGTAACGGCGCATCTGCACATGGGAGATAATATCGTCGAGTCTGCACATGAGAGGTACCTCTCAATATCTCTAATAACGGTGAGTGTAAACATGAGAGGTAATCTCAGGTGCAACACCTCTCACTCTCTCTAGTAACGGTGAGTCTGAACATGATAGGTAATATCAGGTGCAACACCTCTCTCTCTCGCTAGTAAAGGTGGATCTGAACATAAGAGGTAATATCAGGTGCAATACCTCCCATTCCCTCTAGTAACGGTGAGTCTGAACATAGGTAATATTAGTCTCTCTAGTAACGGTGAGTTTGAACATGAGAGGTAATATCAGGTGCAATACCTCTCACTCTCTCTAGTAACGGTGAGTCTGAACATCAGAGGTAATATCAGGTGCAATACCTCTCACTCTCTCTATTAACGGCGATTCTGAACATGAGAGGTAATATCAGTTGCAACACCTCTCACTCCCTTTAGTAACGGTGAGTCTGAACATGAGAGATTATATCAGTTGCAACATCTCTCACTCCCTCTAGTAACGGTGAGTCTGAACATGAGAGGTAATATCAGGTGCAACACCTCTCAATCTCTCTAGTAACGGCGAGTCTGAACATGAGAGGTAATATCAGTTGCAATACCTCTCACTCTCTCTAATACCGGCGAGTCTGAATATGAGAGGTAATATCAGGTGCAACACCTCTCACTCCCTCTAGTAACGGTTAGTCTGAACATGAGAGATACTATCAGGTGCTACACCTCTCAATCTCTCTAGTAACGGCGAGTCTAAACATGAGAGGTGGTATCAGGTGCAATACCTCTCACTTTCTCTAGTAACGGCGAGTCTGAACATGAGAGTTAATATCAGGTGCAAAACCTCTCACTCTCTCTATAAACGGTGAATCTGAACTTGAGAGATAATATCAAGGGCATCACTTCTCAATATCTCTAATAACGGTGAGTCTGAACTTGAGAGGTAATCTCCTTTGCAACACTATAGTAACAGTGAGTCTGAACATAGGTAAAATCAGATGCAACACCTCTCACTTTCTCTGTTAACGGCGAGTCTGAACATGAGATGTACTATCAGGTGCAACACCTCTCACTCTCTCTAGTAACGGTGAGTCTGAACATAAGAGGTAATATCAGGTGCAACACCTCTCACTCTCTCTAGTAAAGGTGAGTCTGAACATGAGAGGTAATATCAGGTGCAACACCTCTCACTCACTCTAGTAACGGTGAGTCTGAACATAGGTAATAGTAGGTGCAGTATCTCTCACTCTATTTAGTAACGGTGATTCTGAACATAGGTAATCTCAGGTGCAACACATCTCACTCTCTCTAGTAACGGTGAGTCTGAACATGAGATGAGAGGTAATAACAGGTACAACATTTCTCAATATCTCTTATAACGGTGAGTCTCAACATGAGAGGTAATCTCAGGTGCAACACCTCTCACACTCTCTAGTAACGGTGAGTCTGAAAACATTGGTAATCAAAATTGCAACACCTCTTACTCTCTCTAGTAAAGGTGAGTCTGAACATGAGAGGTAACCTCAGGTGCAACACTTCTCACGCTGTCTAGCAATGAAAAGTCTGAACATGAGAGGTAATATCAGGTGCAACACCCCTCACGCTCTCTAGTAACGGTGAGTCTGAACATGAGAGGTAATATCGTCGAGTATACACATGAGAGGAAATATCAAGTGAAATACTCTAGTAACGGTGAGTCTCAACATGAGAGGTAATATCAGGTGCAACACCTCTCACTCTCTCTAGTAACGGCGCGTCTGCACATGAGAGGTAATATCGTCGAGTATACACATGAGAGGAAATATCAAGTGAAATACTCTAGTAACGGTGAGTCTCAACATTAGAGGTAATATCAGGTGCAACACCTCCCACTCCCTCTAGTAACGGTGAGTCTGAACATGAGAGATAATATCAGTTGCAACATCTCTCACTCCCTCTAGTATCGGTGAGTCTGAACATGAGAGGTAATATCAGGTGCTACACCTCTCAATCTCTCTAGTAACGGCGAGTCTGAACATGAGAGGTAATATCAGTTGCAATACCTCTCACTCTCTCTAGTAACGGCGAGTCTAAACATGAGAGGTAGTATCATGTGCAATACCTCTCACTTTCTCTAGTAACGGCGAGTCTGAACATGAGAGGTAATACCAGGTGCAAAACCTCTCACTCTCTCTAGAAACGGTGAATCTGAACATGAGAGATAATATCAGGTGCAACACTTCTCTATATCTCTAATAACGGTGAGTCTGAACATGAGAGGTAATCTCATTTGCAACACTTCTCACTCTCTATAGTAACAGTGAGTCTGAACATAGGTAATATCAGGTGCAACACCTCTCACTTTCTCTGTTAACGGCGAGTCTGAACATGAGAGGTAATATCAGGTGCACCACCTCTCACTTTCTCTGTTAACGGCGAGTCTGAACATGAGAGGTAATATCAGGTGCAACACCTCTCACTCTCTCTAGTAACGGTGAGTCTGAACATTGTTACTCTCAGGTGCAACTACTCTCACTCTCTCTAGTAACAGTGAGTCTGAACATGAGAGGTAATATCAGGTGCAACACTTCTAACTCTCTCTAGTAACGGTGAGTCTGAACATAGGTAATCTCAGGTGCATCACCTCTCACTCTCTCTAGTGACGGTGAGACTGAACATGAGATGAGAGGTAATAACAGGTACAACACTTCTCAATATCTCTAATAACGGTGAGTCTGAACATGAGAGGTAATCTCAGGTGCAACACCTCTCACACTCTCTAGTAACGGTGAGTTTGAACATTGGTAATCAAAGTTGCAACACCTCTTACTCTCTCTAGTAACGGTGAGTCTGAACATGAGGGTAACATCAGGTGCAAAACCTCTCACGTTGTCTAGAAATGAAAAGTCTGAACATGAGAGGTAATATCAGGTTCAACACCTCTCACGCTCTCTAGTAACGGTGAGTCTGAACATGAGAGGTAATATCAGGTGCAACACCTCTCACTCACTCTAGTAACGGCGCGTCTGCACATGAGAGGTAATATCGTCGAGTATACACATGAGAGGTTATATCAAGTGAAATACCTCTCACTTTCTCCAGTAACGGTGAGTCAAATCTTAACATGAGAGGTAATATCATGTGCAACACCTCTCACTTTCTCCAGTAACGGTGAGTCTCAACATTAGAGATAATGTCAGATGCAACACCTCTCACTCCCTCTAGAATCGGTGAGTCTGAATATGAGAGGTAATATCAGTCTCTCTAGTGACGGTGAGTTTGAACATGAGAGGTAACATCAGTTGCAACATCTCTCACTCCCTCTTGTAACGGTGAGTCTGAACATGAGAGGTAATATCAGGTGCAACATCTCTCACTCCCTCTAGAATCGGTGAGTCTGAACATGAGAGGTAATATCAAGTGCAACACCTCTCAATCTCTCTAGTAACGGCGAGTCTGAACATGAGAGGTAATATCAGGTGCAACACCTCTCTCTCCCTCTCTTGTAACGGTGAGTCTGAACATGAGAGGTAATATCAGTTGCAATACCTCTCACTGTCTCTAGTAACGGCGTGTCTGAACATGAGAGTAATATCAGGAGCAATACCTCTCACTCTCTCTAGTAACGGTGAGTCTGGACATGAGAGGTAATATCAGGTGCAACACCTCCCACTCAATCTAGTAACGGTGAGTCTGAACATAGGTATTACCAGGTGCAACTACTCTCACTCTCTCTAGTATCGGTGAGTCTGAACATGAGAGGTAATATCAGGTGCAACACCTCTCACTCTCTCTAGTAACGGTGAGTCTGAACATAAGTAATCTTAGGTGCAACACCTCTCACAATCTCTAGTAACGGTGAGTCTGAACATGAGAGGTAACCTCAGGTGCAACACCTCTCACGCTGTCTAGCAACAGGGAGTCTGAACATGAGAGGTAATATCAGGCGCAATACCTCTCACGCTCTCTAGTAACGGTGAGTCTGAACATCAGAGGTAATATCAGGTGCAATACCTCTCACTTTCTCTAGTAACGGCGAGTCTGAACATGAGAGGTAATATCAGGTGCAAAACCTCTCACTCTCTCTAGTAACGGTGAATCTAAACATGAGAGATAATATCAGGTGCAACACTTCTCAATGTCTCTAATAACTGTGTTTCTGAACATGAGAGGTAATTTCAGGTGCACCACTTCTCACTCTCTATAGTAACATTGAATCTGAACATAGGTAATATCATATCAGGTGCAACACCTCCCACTTTCTCTGTTAACGGCTAGTCTGAACATGAGAGGTACTATCAGGTGCAACACCTCTCACTCTCTGTTAACGGTGAGTCTGAACATTAGTTGTAATATCAGGTGCAGCACCTCTCACTCTCTCTAGTAACGGTGAGTCTGAACATGAGAGGTAATAACAGGTGCAACACCTCCCACTCAATCTAGTAAAGGTGAGTCTGAACATAGGTATTATCAGGTGCAACTACTCTCACTCTCTCTAGTAACGGTGAGTCTGAACATGAGAGGTAATATCAGGTGCAATACCTCTCACTCTCTCTAGTAACGGTGTGTCTGAACATAGGTAATCTCAGGTGCAACACCTCTCACACTCTCTAGTATCGGTGAGTCTGAACATGAGATGGGGGGTAATATCAGGTACAACACTTCTCAAAAGCTCTAATAACGGTGAGTCTGAACATTGGTAATCTCAGGTGCAACACCTCTCACGCTCTCTATTAACGGTGAGTCTGAACATGAGAGGTAACCTCAGGTGCAACACCTCTCACGCTGTCTAGCAACGGTGAGTCTGAACATGAGAGGTAATATCAGGCGCAACACCTCTCACGCTCTCTAGTAACGGTGAGTCTGAACATCAGAGGTAATATCATGTGCAATACCTCTCCCGCTCGCTAGTAACGGTGAGTCTGAACATAAAAGGTAATATCAGGTGCAACACCTCTCACGCTCTCTAGTAACGGTGAGTCTGAACATGATAGAGTCTGAACATAGGTATTATCAGGTGCAACTACTCTCACTCTCTCTAGTATCGGTGAGTCTGAACATGAGAGGTAATATCAGGTGCAACACCTCTCACACTCTCTAGTAACGGTGAGTCTGAACATAAGAGGTAATATCAGGTGCAACACCTCTCACGATCTCTAGTAACGGTGAGTCTGAACATGAGAAGTAATCTGGTCGAGTATGCACATGAGAGTTTATATCAAGTGAAATACCTCTCACTCTCTCTCTCTAGTAACGGTGAGTCTGAACATGATAGGTAATGTCAGGTGCAACACATCTCACTCTCTCTAGTAACGGCGCGTCTGCATATGAGAAGTAATATGGTCGAGTATGCACATGAGAGGTAATATCAAGTGAAATACCTCTCACTCTCTCTCTAGTAACGGCGAATCTGAACATGAGAGGTAATATCTGGTGCAACACCTCTCACTTTCTCTATTAACGTCGAGTATGAACATCAGAGGTAATATCAGGTGAAACTACTCTCACTCTCTCTAGTAACGGCGAGTCTGAACATGAGAGGTAATATCAGGGGCAAAACCTCTCACTCTCTCTAGTAACGGTGAGTCTGAACATAGGTAATATCAGGTGCAACACCTCTCACTCTATCTAGTAACGGTGAGTCTGAACATAGGTAATCTCAGGTGCAACACCTCTCACACTCTCTAGTAACGGTGAGTCTGAACATGAGATGGGGGGTAATATCAGGTACAACACTTCTCAATAGCTCTAATAACGGTGAGTCTGAACATTGGTAATCTCAGGTGCAACACCTTTCACGCTCTCTATTAACGGTGAGTCTGATCATGAGAGGTAACCTCAGATGCAACACCTCTCACGCTGTCTAGCAACGGTGAGTCTGAACATGAGAGGTAATATCAGGTGCAACACCTCTAACGCTCTCTAGTAACGGTGAGTCTGAACCTGAGAGGTAACATCAGGTGCAATACCTCTCACGCTCCCTAGTAACGGTGAGTCTGAACATAAGAGTTAATATCAGGTGCAACACCTCTCACGCTCTCTAGTAACGGTGAGTCTGCACATGAGAGGTAATATCGTCGAGTATGCACATGAGAGGTAATATCAAGTGAAATACATCTAACTCTCTCTCTAGTAACGGTGAGTCTGTACATGAGAGGTAATATCAGGTGCAACACCTCTCACTCTCTCTAGTAACGGTGAGTCTGAACATGAGAGGTAATATCAGGTGCAACACCTCTCACTTTCTCTAGTAACGGCGAGTCTTAACATGAGAGGTAATATCAGGTGCAAAACCTCTCACTCTCTCTAGAAACGGTGAGTCTAAACATGAGAGGTAATATCAGGTGCAACACCTCTCACTCCCTTTAGTTACGGTGAGTCTGAACATGAGGGATAATATCAGTTGCAACATCTCTCACTCCCTCTAGAATCGGTGAGTCTGAACCTGAGAGGTAATATCAGATGCTACACCTCTCAATCTCTCTAGTAACGGCGAGTCTGAACATGAGAGGTAATATAAGTTGCAATACCTCTCACTCTCTCTAGTAACGGCGAGTCTAAACATGAGAGGTAATATCAGGTGCAACACCTCTCACTTTCTCTAGTAACGGCGAGTCTGAACATGAGAGGTAATATCAGGTGCAAAACCTCTCACTCTCTCTAGAAACGGTGAGTCTAAACATGAGAGGTAATATCAGGTGCAACACCTCTCACTTTCTCTAGTAACGGCGAGTCTGAACATGAGAGGTAATATCAGGTGCAAAACCTCTCACTCTCTCTAGAAACGGTGAGTCTAAACATGAGAGGTAATATAAGTTGCAATACCTCTCACTCTCTCTAGTAACGGCGAGTCTAAACATGAGAGGTAATATCAGGTGCAACACCTCTCACTTTCTCTAGTAACGACGAGTCTGAACATGAGAGGTAATATCAGGTGCAACACCTCTCACTCTCTGTTAACGGTGAGTCTGAACATTAGTTGTAATATCAGGTGCAGCACCTCTCACTCTCTCTAGTAACGGTGAGTCTGAACATGAGAGGTAATAACAGGTGCAACACCTCCCACTCAATCTAGTAAAGGTGAGTCTGAACATAGGTATTATCAGGTGCAACTACTCTCACTATTTCTAGTAACGGTGAGTCTGAACATGAGAGGTAATATCAGGTGCAATACCTCTCACTCTCTCTAGTAACGGTGTGTCTGAACATAGGTAATCTCAGGTGCAACACCTCTCACACTCTCTAGTATCGGTGAGTCTGAACATGAGATGGGGGGTAATATCAGGTACAACACTTCTCAATAGCTCTAATAACGGTGAGTCTGAACATTGGTAATCTCAGGTGCAACACCTCTCACGCTCTCTATTAACGGTGAGTCTGAACATGAGAGGTAACCTCAGGTGCAACACCTCTCACGCTGTCTAGCAACGGTGAGTCTGAACATGAGAGGTAATATCAGGCGCAACACCTCTCACGCTCTCTAGTAACGGTGAGTCTGAACATCAGAGGTAATATCATGTGCAATACCTCTCCCGCTCGCTAGTAACGGTGAGTCTGAACATAAAAGGTAATATCAGGTGCAACACCTCTCACGCTCTCTAGTAACGGTGAGTCTGAACATGATAGAGTCTGAACATAGGTATTATCAGGTGCAACTACTCTCACTCTCTCTAGTATCGGTGAGTCTGAACATGAGAGGTAATATCAGGTGCAACACCTCTCACACTCTCTAGTAACGGTGAGTCTGAACATAAGAGGTAATATCAGGTGCAACACCTCTCACGATCTCTAGTAACGGTGAGTCTGAACATGAGAAGTAATCTGGTCGAGTATGCACATGAGAGGTAATATCAAGTGAAATACCTCTCACTCTCTCTCTAGTAACGGTGAGTCTGAACATGATAGGTAATGTCAGGTGCAACACATCTCACTCTCTCTAGTAACGGCGCGTCTGCATATGAGAAGTAATATGGTCGAGTATGCACATGAGAGGTAATATCAAGTGAAATACCTCTCACTCTCTCTCTAGTAACGGCGAATCTGAACATGAGAGGTAATATCTGGTGCAACACCTCTCACTTTCTCTATTAACGTCGAGTATGAACATCAGAGGTAATATCAGGTGAAACTACTCTCACTCTCTCTAGTAACGGCGAGTCTGAACATGAGAGGTAATATCAGGGGCAAAACCTCTCACTCTCTCTAGTAACGGTGAGTCTGAACATAGGTAATATCAGGTGCAACACCTCTCACTCTATCTAGTAACGGTGAGTCTGAACATAGGTAATCTCAGGTGCAACACCTCTCACACTCTCTAGTAACGGTGAGTCTGAACATGAGATGGGGGTTAATATCAGGTACAACACTTCTCAATAGCTCTAATAACGGTGAGTCTGAACATTGGTAATCTCAGGTGCAACACCTTTCACGCTCTCTATTAACGGTGAGTCTGAACATGAGAGGTAACCTCAGGTGCAACACCTCTCACGCTGTCTAGCAACGGTGAGTCTGAACATGAGAGGTAATATCAGGTGCAACACCTCTAACGCTCTCTAGTAACGGTGAGTCTGAACCTGAGAGGTAACATCAGGTGCAATACCTCTCACGCTCCCTAGTAACGGTGAGTCTGAACATAAGAGTTAATATCAGGTGCAACACCTCTCACGCTCTCTAGTAACGGTGAGTCTGCACATGAGAGGTAATATCGTCGAGTATGCACATGAGAGGTAATATCAAATGAAATACATCTAACTCTCTCTCTAGTAACGGTGAGTCTGTACATGAGAGGTAATATCAGGTGCAACACCTCTCACTCTCTCTAGTAACGGTGAGTCTGAACATGAGAGGTAATATCAGGTGCAACACCTCTCACTTTCTCTAGTAACGGCGAGTCTGAACATGAGAGGTAATATCAGGTGCAAAACCTCTCACTCTCTCTAGAAACGGTGAGTCTAAACATGAGAGGTAATATCAGGTGCAACACCTCTCACTCACTTTAGTTACGGTGTGTCTGAACATGAGGGATAATATCAGTTGCAACATCTCTCACTCCCTCTAGAATCGGTGAGTCTGAACCTGAGAGGTAATATCAGATGCTACACCTCTCAATCTCTCTAGTAACGGCGAGTCTGAACATGAGAGGTAATATAAGTTGCAATACCTCTCACTCTCTCTAGTAACGGCGAGTCTAAACATGAGAGGTAATATCAGGTGCAACACCTCTCACTTTCTCTAGTAACGGCGAGTCTGAACATGAGAGGTAATATCAGGTGCAAAACCTCTCACTCTCTCTAGAAACGGTGAGTCTAAACATGAGAGGTAATATCAGGTGCAACACCTCTCACTATCTCTAGTAACGGCGAGTCTGAACATGAGAGGTAATATCAGGTGCAAAACCTCTCACTCTCTCTAGAAACGGTGAGTCTAAACATGAGAGGTAATATAAGTTGCAATACCTCTCACTCTCTCTAGTAACGGCGAGTCTAAACATGAGAGGTAATATCAGGTGCAACACCTCTCACTTTCTCTAGTAACGACGAGTCTGAACATGAGAGGTAATATCAGGTGCAAAACCTCTCACTCTCTCTAGAAACGGTGAGTCTAAACATGAGAGGTAATATCAGGTGCAACACCTCTCACGCTCTCTAGTAACGGTGAGTCTGAACATGATAGGTAATATCAGGTGCAACACCTCTCACTCTCTCTAGTAACGGCGCGTCTGCACATGAGAGGTAATATCGTCGAGTATGCACATGAGAGGTAATATCAAGTAAAATACATCTAACTCTCTCTCTAGTAACGGCGAATCTGAACATGAGAGGTAATGTCAGTTGCAACACCTCTCACTCCCTCTAGTAACGGTGAGTCTGAACGTGAGAGGTAATATCAGTTGCAACACCTCTCACTGCCTCTAGTAACGGTGAGTCTGAACGTGAGAGATAATATCAGTTGCAACATCTCTCTCTCCCTCTAGAATCGATGAGTCTGAACATGAGAGGTAATATCAGGTGCAACACCTCTCACTCCCTCTAGTAACGGTGAGTCTGAACATGAGAGATAATATCAGTTGCAACATCTCTCACTCCCTCTAGAATCGGTGAGTCTGAACCTGAGAGGTAATATCAGATGCTACACCTCTCAATCTCTCTAGTAACGGCGAGTCTGAACATGAGAGGTAATATAAGTTGCAATACCTCTCACTCTCTCTAGTAACGGCGAGTCTAAACATGAGATGTAATATCAGGTGCAACACCTCTCACTTTCTCTAGTAACGGCGAGTCTGAACATGAGAGGTAATATCAGGTGCAAAACCTCTTACTCTCTCTAGAAACGGTGAGTATAAACATGAGAGGTAATATCAGGTGCAACACCTCTCACTCTCTCTAGTAACGGTGAGTCTGAACATGAGAGGTAAAATCAGGTGCAACTCCTCTCACTCTCTCTAGTAACGGTGAGTCTGAACATAGGTAATATCAGGTGCAACACCTCTCACTCTATCTAGTAACGGTGATTCTGAACATAGGTAATCTCAGGTTCAACTACTCTCACTCTCTCTAGTAACGGTGAGTCTGAACATGAGAGGTAACATCAGGTGCAACACTTCTCACTCTCTCTAGTAACGGTGAGTCTGAACATAGGTAATATCAGGTGCAACACCTCTCACTCTATCTAGTAACGGTGATTCTGAACATAGGTAATCTCAGGTGCAACACCTCTCACTCTCTCTAGTAACGGTGAGTCTGAACATGAGATGAGAGGTAATAACAGGTACAACACTTCTCAATATCTCTAATAACGGTGAGTCTGAACATGAGAGGTAATATCAGGTGCAACATCTCTCACGCTCTCTAGTAACGGTGAGTCTGAACATGATACTTAATATCAGGTGCAACACTTCTCACTCTCTCTAGTAACGGCGCGTCTGCACATGAGAGGTAATATCGTCCCGTATACATATGAGAGGTAATATCAAGTGAAATACCTCTCACTCTCTCACTCTCTCTCTAGTAACGTCAAATCTTAACATGAGAGGTAATATCATGTGCAACACCTCTCACTCTCTCAAGTAACGGTGAGTCTCAATATTAGAGGTAATATCAGGTGCAACACCTCTCACTCCCTCTAGTAAATTTGTGTCTGAACAAGAGAGATAATGTCAGTTGCAACACCTCTCACTCCCTCTAGAATCGGTGAGTCTGAACATGAGAGGTAATATCAGTCTCTCTAGTAACGGTGAGTTTGAACATGAGAGATAATATCAGTTGCAACATCTCTCACTCCCTCTAGAATCGGTGAGTCTGAACATGAGAGGTAATAACAGGTGCAACACTTCTCAATATCTCTAGTAATGGCGAGTCTGAACATGAGAGGTAATATCAGGTGCAACACCTCTCTTTCTCTCTCTAGTAACGGTGAGTCTGAACATGAGAGGTAATATCAGGTGCAATACCTCTCACTCTCTCTAGTGACGGCGTGTCTGAACATGAGAGGTAATATCAGGTGCAATACCTCTCACTCTCTCTAGTAACGGCGAGTCTGAACATGAGAGGTAATATCAGGTGCAATACCTCTCACTTTCTCTAGTAACGGCGAGTCTGAACATGATAGGTTATATCAGGTGCAAAACCTCTCACTCTCTCTAGTAACGGAGAATCTGAACATGAGAGATAATATCAGGTGCAACACTTCTCAATATCTCTAATAACTGTGTTTCTGAACATGAGAGGTAATTTCAGGTGCAACACTTCTCATTCTCGATAGTAACAGTGAGTCTGAACAAAGGTAATATCATATCAGGTGCAACACCTCCCACTTTCTCTGTTAACGGCTAGTCTGAACATGAGAGGTACTATCAAGTGCAACACCTCTCACTCTCTGTTAACGGTGAGTCTGGACATTAGTTGTAATATCAGGTGCAGCACCTCTCACTCTCTCTAGTAACGGTGAGTCTGAACATGAGAGGTAATATCAGGTGCAACACCTCCCACTCAATCTAGTAAAGGAGAGTCTGAACATAGGTATTATCAGGTGCAACTACTCTCACTACCCTAGTAACGGTGAGTCTGAACATGAGAAGTAATATTAGGTGCAACACCTCTCACTCTATCTAGTAACGGTGTGTCTGAACATGAGAGGTTATATCAGGTGAAATACCTCTCACTCTCTCTCTAGTAACGGCGAATTTGAACATGAGAGGTAATATCAGGTGCAAAACCTCTCACTTTCTCTATTAACGTCGAGTATGAACATCAGAGGTAATATCAAGTGCAACACCTCTCTCTCTCTCTAGTAACGGTGAGTCTCAACATGAGACGTAATATCAGGTGCAACACCTCTCACTCCCTCTAGTAACGTTGAGTCTGAACAAGAGAGATAATGTCAGTTACAACACCTCTCACTCCCTCTAGAATCGGTGAGTCTGAACATGAGAGGTAATATCAGTCCCTCTAGTAACGGTGATTCTGACAATGAGAACTAATATCAGGTGCAAAACCTCTCACTCTCTCTAGTAACGGTGAGTCTGAACATGAAGGTAATATCAGTCTCTCTAGCAACGGTGAGTCTGAACATGAGAGGTAATATCAGGTGCAACACCTCTCACTCCCTCTAGTAACGGTGAGTCTGAACGTGAGAGATAATATCATTTGCAACATCTCTATCTCCCTCTAGAATCGGTGAGTCTGTACATGATAGGTAATATCAGGTGCAACACCTCTCACTCTCTCTAGTAACGGCGCGTCTGCACATGAGAGGTAATATGGTCGAGTATGCACATGAGAGGTAATATCAAGTGAAATACCTCACACTCTCTCTCTAGTAACGGCGAATCTGAACATGAGAGGTAATATCAGGTGCAACACCTCTCACTCTCTCTAGTAACGGCGTGTCTGCACATGAGAGGTAATATGGTCGAGTATGCACATGAGAGGTAATATCAAGTGAAATACCTCACACTCTCTCTCTAGTAACGGCGAATCTGAACATGAGAGATAATATCAGTTGCAACATCTCTCACTCCCTCTAGAATCGGTGAGTCTGAACATGAGAGGTAATATCAAGTGCAACACCTCTCAATCTCTCTAGTTACGGCGAGTCTGAACATGAGAGGTAATATAAGGTGCAACACCTCTCTCTCTCTCTAGAAACGGTGAATCTGAACATGAGAGGTAAAATTTGTGCAATACCTCTCACTCTCTCTAGTAACGGCGTGTCTGAACATAGGAGGTAATATCAGGTGCAATACCTCCCACTCTCTCTAGTAACGGCGAGTCTGAACATGAGAGGTAATATCAGGTGCAATACCTCTCACTTTCTCTAGTAACGGCGAGTCTGATTATGAGAGGTAATATCAGTTGCAAAACCTCTCACTCTCTCTAGTAACGGTGAATCTGAACATGGGAGATAATATCAGGTGCAACACTTCTCCATATCTCTAATAACTGTGTGTCTGAACATGAGAGGTAATTTCAGGTGCAACACTTCTCACTCTCTATAGTAACCGTGAGTCTGAACATAGGTAATATCATATCAGGTGCAACACCTCCCACTTTCTCTGTTAACGGCTAGTCTGAACATGAGAGGTACTATCAGGTGCAACACCTCTCACTCTCTGTTAACGGTGAGTCTGAACATAAGTTGTAATATCAGGTGCAGCACCTCTCACTCTCTCTAGTATCGGTGAGTCTGAACATGAGAGGTAATATCAGGTGCAACACCTCCCACTCAATCTAGTAAAGGTGAATCTGAACATAGGTATTATCAGGTGCAACTACTCTCACTCTCTCTAATAACGTTGAGTCTGAACATGAGAGGTAATATCAGGTGCAACACCTCTCACTCCCTCTAGTAACGGTGAGTCTGAACATGAGAGGTAATATAAGGTGCAACACCTCTCACTCTCTCTAGTAACGGTGAGTCTGAACATCAGAGGTAATATCAGGTGCAACACCTCTCACTCTCTCTAGTAACGGTGACTCTGAACATCAGAGGTAATATCAGGTGCAACACCTCTCACTCTCTCTAGTAACGGTGAGTCTGAACATCAGAGGTAATATCAGGTGCAACACCTCTCACTCTCTCTAGTAACGGTGAGTCTGAACATCAGAGGTAATATCAGGTGCAACACCTCTCACTCTCTCTAGTAACGGTGAGTCTGAACATGAGAGGTAATATCAAGTGCAACACCTCTCAATCTCTCTAGTTACGGCGAGTCTGAACATGAGAGGTAATATAAGGTGCAACACCTCTCTCTCTCTCTAGAAACGGTGAATCTGAACATGAGAGGTAAAATTTGTGCAATACCTCTCACTCTCTCTAGTAACGGCGTGTCTGAACATAGGAGGTAATATCAGGTGCAATACCTCCCACTCTCTCTAGTAACGGCGAGTCTGAACATGAGAGGTAATATCAGGTGCAATACCTCTCACTTTCTCTAGTAACGGCGAGTCTGATTATGAGAGGTAATATCAGTTGCAAAACCTCTCACTCTCTCTAGTAACGGTGAATCTGAACATGGGAGATAATATCAGGTGCAACACTTCTCCATATCTCTAATAACTGTGTGTCTGAACATGAGAGGTAATTTCAGGTGCAACACTTCTCACTCTCTATAGTAACCGTGAGTCTGAACATAGGTAATATCATATCAGGTGCAACACCTCCCACTTTCTCTGTTAACGGCTAGTCTGAACATGAGAGGTACTATCAGGTGCAACACCTCTCACTCTCTGTTAACGGTGAGTCTGAACATAAGTTGTAATATCAGGTGCAGCACCTCTCACTCTCTCTAGTATCGGTGAGTCTGAACATGAGAGGTAATATCAGGTGCAACACCTCCCACTCAATCTAGTAAAGGTGAATCTGAACATAGGTATTATCAGGTGCAACTACTCTCACTCTCTCTAATAACGTTGAGTCTGAACATGAGAGGTAATATCAGGTGCAACACCTCTCACTCCCTCTAGTAACGGTGAGTCTGAACATGAGAGGTAATATAAGGTGCAACACCTCTCACTCTCTCTAGTAACGGTGAGTCTGAACATCAGAGGTAATATCAGGTGCAACACCTCTCACTCTCTCTAGTAACGGTGACTCTGAACATCAGAGGTAATATCAGGTGCAACACCTCTCACTCTCTCTAGTAACGGTGAGTCTGAACATCAGAGGTAATATCAGGTGCAACACCTCTCACTCTCTCTAGTAACGGTGAGTCTGAACATCAGAGGTAATATCAGGTGCAACACCTCTCACTCTCTCTAGTAACGGTGAGTCTGAACATCAGAGGTAATATCAGGTGCAACACCTCTCACTCTCTCTAGTAACGGTGAGTCTGAACATGAGATGTAATATCAGGCTCAACAGCTCTCACTCATTCTAGTAACGGGTTTAACGGTATTATAAATTAAAATCACAATTATTGTTCTTGATAGTAAGTCGAACTAAGTAGTAAATAACACTACTGATGTGTAGTCGGGCCCACCATTTTACAGCAGACACGTAGCACTAAACAAACGCTACAGTGAACGAAATACTGAAAAAGGGATCGATTAGAAGCAAACACCAACAATAAAGAAAGGTAACCACAACACTAAAACGCAATGGCACCTTTGGTCCGCACTGTTCTACAAACAATATTAAATGAGCGAATTTAAACAGTCAATGAAAAGAACAATTCATCCCATAAAGCGTGCTAAAGGCAGGATTACCGACTTGGAACGGTCAGTAGGCAATAAGGGCTCCTGCTTGGCTTAAATCAAACAAATACCGAAAGGAAAAAGAAACGCGACACGGGAATTTCAGCTATATATTGTATATACTGCACACTTAATTCCATATCTATTCCAAGGTAATCCAAAGATGTTTTGTAAAAGATGCAGTAAGTTATAGAAAGGACACAACTGTGATGTTGTAGACATTTTAATCACAGTACACGTTGTAACAAGAAATTCATAAATGTTGAAGTTCCTCTTTGAAAAATTGAGCCAGTTCAGTACTGTATTTAACGTAAAGAGTTTGCAAAACTTTGCATCCTAAGTTTGCTTACATGTGCAAAACTTTGCATCCTAAGTTTGCTCACATGCTTGAGCCAAAGCTCACATGCTTGAGCCAAACGCGTACTCTGTCAATAATGAAACTTTGCAGAAATACTATTTGCCGTGTTACGTGTTGTTTTAGTCATTTTTCATACAATCGTCATTATAGCGGAAATTCCCGTTTCGCGTTTCTTTTTCCTTACATTATATGTATGCACAACCTCGCGTTTCCTGTCTTCAGCGCCCATATTGACCAGACAGTACAAACAATAAATATTCCATCAAATCTCTAACACTAAAGTCAATATCCAGAGAAATTAACAAATGATGCACGTAAGTGTAGTTGTAAAGATATATAACAAGGAGATAGAAACACCGTATCCAGTATTGTACTGAGATAGAAACACCGTATCAAGTATTGTACTGAACAACCACACAAGTTGCAAAGAGAAATTCAATCTAAGGTGCGAACAAAAAAACTGGGAGAGACCTATGTTGGGGTATACAATCGTTCACAACATAAAGTATCGTGCCTCTTTAAAATGATGTTTGCATCTTACTTATATGTCCTTGGGGACCGTCAAGCCCAGTCGTTGACCCTCAAGCTTCGGCCAGTGCGAGGGTGAGTAAGGATTTTATCGTCTTAGCTTATCTCTCATGAACAGTAATAAAGGTAACCCCGGGGATTATTTTTTAAAGCTTTTCTTATACAATTATTTAAAACGGTGATACCATGGGCAGTGGCAGATTTGACACCAGGGTCCTCATTTGAGCAAATTTGGTAGAGGACCATAAGTGTATGCTGCATGCAACATATAAAAGAGTTCGATGCCTTGTGGTTTCGGAGAATATTATTTATTTTTTCCCATTAGAAGTCGAAAACATGTGTTCCTGGGGTGTGGCCAAATTAAACCCCGGGGTCCCCAATTAAACCCCGGGGTCCCCATTTTGGTCAGGAACTATAAGTTATGTTACATTCAAAATATTAGACGTCTCGCTCTTGTAGTTCCATAGTGGAAAATGTTCTAAGATTTCCCTCTATAAGTCTATGTTATACTGTGACCGCGGGCATACAGTCTCACCATTTAAAAAAAGATGTGATAGAAGACTGTACATGTATGCTGATACAAGTAGCTTATTTTAGGAATGAGATATTGCGACGAAACTTGCAGTGTGGGTAACGTATATGGACAGAACGCTTGGAATTTCATTTGAGGTCACTGGTGGTCAAGGTCTTGCTCGCTGTTACTGAAAACAGAAGAAAAAGATTCCTCTCAACTACTTTTATTAGGAATGAGATATTTAAAATATAGATATAAAAATCGAACAGGAAAAGCAGCATTCAAGGACGACAGTCAACCACAAACACACACAGAAACAAAAGAAACAATTAAAGATGATTAAAAGGCCAAATAAGACATCACAAACACAAAATGGTTGACAATAGGGCTACCGCCTTGAAACGGTCAGTGGCAAAAAAGGCATCTGGGGGTTTAAACTAGGTTCTAGGGTGCACCAAACCGCACACTTACCCTACTGTCAACCCAACAAAACGGGACAGTGTAAATAAAGAAATCCCCGCCATGAACTATTCTCGAACCAACAAGGCAGCATTAATAGGCAATATAAGTACAACACGAAGATGCTCGTGTATATATAAATACAAAAAAAGAAAGCCACAAAGAAGGTACTCAATGACAGAAGCCAGACAACATGGGAATAAACCATTAAGGCAACAAGAGTACAAACCATTAAGGGCACGACAAGACAAGATTGCAGAAAAACATCAAACTTCACCGTCCTTTTGGGCCTTAGATTAAAAAGCTACTCCATCAGGGATACCGTTATCATAAACTTCGTAAAACCTTTGCAAAGTTTTATTGTTATCCTAACCCTGATCTTCTTTCCAAATATAAAAGTAGTTTAAGAACTCTTCTGCGACAAGGACTATCACTACCTGACTTCTGTGGTGATGTGATTTACAAACTTCGTAAGATCCTTGCTCATGATCACTTTCATACTATCTTTGTTAAACTTGTTAAAAGGTTTATCAAAAGAGGTTACGACCCTATCATTTTGAAACGCACTGCATGCTTGGTGGTGGACCCATTTACAGTTCGCCACTATGCTTTCCTCTTTAATTGTGCGGTGGCCGGTCAGGCTGTGGACCCTATGATGACGTCTACCTACAGCCCAAAAGGACGGTGACGTTTGCTGTTTTCCTGCAATGTTGTCTTGTCGTGCCCTCAATGGTTTGTTCTCTTGTTGCTCTGGCTTCTGCCAAGTCAATGAGTACATTCTTCGTGGCTTTCTAGGCTATTGTTTTTTGTATTTATATATACACGAGCATCTTTGTGTTTTACTTATATTGCCTATTAATGCTGCCTTGTTGGTTAGAGAATAGTTCGTGGCGGGGATTTCTTTATCTCCCCCCCCCCCTCCCCCCCCCCAACCCCACCCCACCCCCAGCGGACTTTTTTGCCACTGACCGTTCCAAGGCGGTAGCCCTATTGTCAACCCTTATGTGTTTGCTATGTCTTATTTTGCCTTTTATTCATTTTTAGCTCAACTATTCGAAGAATAAATGAGCTTATGTAATCACCCCGGCGTCGGCGTCGGTGTTGGCGTCGGCGTCGGCGTCCCACATCAAGGTTTGCGTGTAAGCTGTGTTTACAAGTCTATGTCTCTTACATTTCTTATCCAGCACAACCAAATTTGGCCATGGGCTTCCTTATAGCATTATCTTAACGACTGCATACGCAATTTTGGTTTTCCCGTAGCCCACGGGCTCCCATGGAACCCAAATTCTATTTCACATCAAATTTTGCGTGTAAGCTGTGTTTACATTTCTTGTCCTAGCTCAACTAAATTTGAATTATAGTTTGAAGTATATATCTATAATTTTGGTTTGGGATTTCTTATAGCATTATGCATATTATTCATACTTCACCCATATTGGGGCATGGGCTCCCTCCTGCCTGCCCGGGCCCACCCCCTCACTCTATGTTGTTTTGGTCAAGTCTTACACATACAGCTATGTTGCCCCCATGCCCACCCGACCCGCCCCGCCCCGCCTTCCCACCCCTATCCCCCCACCCCCAATTCGAAACTCGAATTTTTTATAGATATTTCTGATATAGCTATGTTGCACGCCCACCACCCCCCCCCCTTCCACCCCTCCTTCACCACGCCCCCCCCCCCCCACCATTCCCCACCACTCGAAACCGTTTTGTGTACATATTTCTGTGTTGTTTTTGGTTAATTCTTACACATAGCTATGTACCCCACCCCCCACTCCCGCCTTCCCCGCCTCCCTCTACCACAAACTCGAAACTTTTTTTTTTTTTACATATTTGTGTTTGTTTGGTGAATTCTCACACATATAGCTATGTTGCCCCCCCCCCCCCCCCACCCAAACCCACCACGCCTCCCCCCCGCCTTCCCCCGCCTTGCCACGCCTCCCCTCGCCTCCCCACACTCGAAACTCTTTTTTTTTTATACATATTTCTGTGTTATTTTGGTCAATTCTTACACATATACTTATGTTGCCCCCACCCTATCCCTCCGCTCCCGCATTCCCACTGAAACTCATTTTTTTTACATAAAACATATAGCTATGTTGCCCCCAACTAATTTTTTATTAATATTTTTTTTTTTTACATATTTCTGTGTGGTTCTGGTCACTTTTTACACATGTAGCCATGTTACCCAACACACCCCGATCCTATCCATCCCCCCCCCCTCCCCACACCCCATCATCACCAACACCCGATTTTTTTTGCATAATATTATGGTCTGTGTTGTTATGTTTTATTAAATCTACACCTATATAAATCATGCGCCCCCCGCCCCCCCCCCCCCCCCAAATCCCCCCCCCCCCCCGCCCCCGACCCGATTTTTTTTTGCATAATATTATGGTCTGTGTTGTTATGTTTTATTAAATCTACACCTATATAAATTATGCGCCACCCCCCCCCCCCCCCCCCCCCCATCCGCTTCCCCCCCCCCCCCACCCACCCACCCCAACCCATTGATTTATTGGTTTATGGGCTTCCCTCACATGGAGGAGAGGGCGAGGGGAAAATTGTTTTCATTTTATCTTCCATTATTTGGATATTATAATTTTAATTTGAACGCAATCATTTGCATATAAAATAATTTAGATTAAATTCAGATACACAGATGAATATCAATAAAAAATTGCAAGATATCCCCTCCCTCCCCGAGTTGCCTTTTGACCACAAATTTCTTTAAAATGACAGCAATTTTGGATTAAAACTGATAAAAATAAATACAATTTCACACCCTGTTCCACATTTGACTATAATTTGTATGAGATTCTAACAATAATTCTATATCGGCCCGAGTTTCTATACCCGCCGCATCCAACCCCACCCCACATTGTTTTAGCCTTGTTTTCGGATGGTATATACTTTCTATATAATTTATTATTCTCTGAAAAATTGAATAGTCGAGCTGCGCTGTTCTCCGACAGCTCTTGTTATATATAGTTGTTCTTTGTTTCTGTGTGTGTTTGTGGTTGACTGTCGTCCTTGAATGCTACTTTTCCTGTTCGATTTTTATATCTATATTCAATAACATCTGCCTAGGTATCTGGTGAAAGACTCAAACATGAAATCTCTTTCATAGCAATATAAAAACAAATCTGCGACAAGGGGTGCACAGTTCGTACCCATAGGGATACCAATAATTTGTCTATAAACGGTAGTTCCATGCCTGACGAAAATATTATCTAATAGAAGAATAAGCGATTCACAAACTTCGTGGCAAGTCCACATAGTGTAATTGTCCAAACTGCCGTTAGTGAAAAACGTTTATATTGTTATAGGCCTAGCAAGTTTTTATGAATGAGAGCAATAAGCTTATCTTGATAAGATGGTGTGATGAAGTTGTATATAATGTAGAAAAATCATAAGTAATTATAGATGAAGCTTGACGTTTATTGCACATTTTATCAAGAACGTCGCCTGAATTTCTAATAGACCAAATAAACCTCATAAAAAAAATTATGTTATATCGGGAACTTTATTGACATAGAACCCGGTTTGAACCCCTGTCGTCTTTGTTTTCAACTGTCCATTCCAATGCGGTACCCCCTATTGTCAGTTTATGTTTGTGATGTTTCACATTTTACTTATTTACATTAACTTACTTGTTTGTTTTACAATGAATGTGTTGGATAGCTGTGTCCTGTACGTTATGAAGTTTGTATCTACTTTTAGGTACCATAACGACATCCCCGTTCTGATTCGCCCTTCATCTTCGGGATGTTACGAAATTGCAATGGTGTATGTTTATTTATAAAATATTAAGCCACTTCTATGAAGTCATAAATAAACTCACCCAAACCGAAGCTGCTTGTTTTATGGTTTTCAACCCTTTTGTGTTTGTGGTGTCGCATTCTTTGCTTTTATTGTCCCTTGTAATTGTTGTGCTGGCGTGGCGCAGTCGGTAGCGCGGCGGATTTGTAACCGGAGGCCCAGGGTTCAATCCCCCGTGGTGCCACTGAGTTTCGTCGGTATGTTCTTGGGTAAGACACTTCCCTAAGCCTCGTCCGTCGGATGGAGACGTAGACGTGTATCGGTCTATCCTCCGAGCACATTAAAGAACCATAGGAATCGATTCGATAATAAGAGTAGGGCAGGTTCCCGGATTCCTATGTATCCTTCCCCTCTCTCTGGGGCGGCTCTAAATAACCTATACTGTGTTGATGAGCCGTTAAACAACATTCAATTCTTGTATGCGGGGTTTTGTTTGACTGTGTTCTATGAATACTACTTTTCCTGTTTGATTTTTATGCCTACGCTTAAACATTCACCACAAATCAACTGATCAACTGTACTAATGTAAAGATATTAGTAACAGATTAACGAGCATGTTTTCTGACAGTCGCTGTAGTTTGGTGTGATCCTTTTTGTTTGGCTGAATAGTCGTCATTTATATATAGATGAAGTTTAAATTCTCTAGGCCTTATCTATACTCAGTTGCAAATAAAGTGGGCACAGAGTTTTGTTTAGATTTAATTGTATAAAGTCTTTTTAGAATTAAATTGACAAATTCCAAAATGAATATGCCATGTTGGTACCAAAGTTTTTATCATTCCATTGCCAATATCATGTTGTCATTTGTTTTTCACTAGGTTGGATCATTAAGGGACTGTCGCTTGAGAAAGAGGATACAGTGTAAAGTAAAATTTTCAAAGTGTCCAGTTTTTTTTGCAACTTAGTATATATTATACATACAAAGCTTAACTTATTGGTTCACATGACAGACGGACAGGCTGACAGACGGTCTGAATAAGTGCCAAATCGGATTGCCAGTGAAGCAAGAAGTCAAATCTCCGCAAGCAAACGTTCCATTATTACGGTATTGTTTAATATTTAAATGCATTTTTTGCTTTCTACTAGTATGATAGAATTCCCTTTATTAACGGTTGAAGTAATACGTTTATGTAAACGAAGATATGTCGTATGTTGTATTACCTCTCATAAAAAGTATGCAACTTTCTTCTCTGTTGTGTGTTTGTTACATCCGACGCATCCCAGTTAAGTATTAACTGTATACGGCCTTGCATAGGTTTATCCAGAGTAAGGTATGTAATACATGTACACAACATCGATACGCATAATATTTCACTCATGCGTGATCCAGTCAATCGTTTATCTACATCATGCAATCTGTCACAGCGCACTTGAATAGATGTGTTACATTTCTTTAGTCTGATTGACAGAGACAACACATGATTTATTGTCTTGTAAAGCGTTAACTAAAAAATCAGGATCAATGTAACACATGGTAGTAGATGTTGCAGATGTTAGTGATGATGCATTCAGATTAACACACATTTACATGTTCAGTGCTCCAATTTCACAATCAAACTTAAAGATGAATGACCACCCTTTTTGTAGTATTATCAATTAACAAATATAACGCTTAAACATCATATGAACATTTCTTGATAGTCTCGGAGAGAAACATATATTGAAAACCGCTACTAAGTAAGTATTATTTGCATGACGTAGATACTACTTTTACCACCGCGTGTCTGCACGGGGAAATGAGGTAAATCTGAATTGTATAGCTGCACAACTATTGCCAGATAATTGATAAATACATTTCATTTCAAAGTTTTCTACGTCATCAAATAAAATCTTATTTTCGCTTCTCACAGATATTGCAATGTGTGAATTCTAAATATATATTGTTGTGTATTGATTTCGATTTAAATAAACATAAACATGTTCGTGAAACAAAACATGGCCGGAGAACTTTAAGCTTGAAATGGGACTTACGTTTGTTCGTGAACATGAGACCAATTCTTTATTACGTCATAAATATATACATGACTAATATTTATAGCAATATTTAGCAGGTAAGTATTTCATGTAGCATATTTGTGATGCTGTATATTAAATGTGTGTTTGCATCATTCGGACTTAAAAAGTGTTGTTCTGAAATGTATAAAAAGATATCCGTTACTTCCATAGTTTATGAAAAAATACAAATAAAATACTAGCGAATTTATGTAATTCGTAAACTCTACAAATTCATCCCAAATTGATATCTCGCGAGGACTTGAATAAGCATGAATGAAAATGTTTTACTAGAAAATTGAAATCAGACACAATCTGGATAAAGTTCTACCTACAGAACGTAATAAACAAAATGCATATGCCAAAATACTTATAAAAACGCCTATGATCCAGGGAAAAGAAAGTTGGTGGGCAATTAGAATAATACACATGTCTATTAAAGTGGATATACAATTCGAACAGGAAATTCGGCATTCAAGGACCAAAGTCAACCACAGACACGCACAGAAACGAAAACAACTACAAAGATGATTAAATGTCAAGATATGACATCACAAACATAAAAGGGTTGACAATAGGGTTATTGCCTTGGAATGGTCAGTGACAAAAAAGGCCGCTGGGTGTATAAACCAGGTTCTATGGAGCCTCAAACCTCACTCTTACCCTATTGTCATCCCAATAAAACGGGACAGTGTAAAAAAAGGTATCCTCGCCAGGTTATATTATCTTACAAACAAGGCAGCATTAATAGGCAATAGAAGTAAAACACAAACATTATCATATATACATAATATAAAAAAAAAATGCATAGAAAACAACAAAGCAAGTACGCAATGACTTGGCAGAAGCCAGAGCAACAAGAGAACAACCACAAGACAAGATTTAATCCAAAATCATCGTCCTAAGAAGATTTAGATAAAGGTTGTGGTGGACCAAGCGAAAAATAGCAAACACGCGAAAAATAGCAAACACGCCTATGATCAAGTATTTCCAGTATTCCAGTATTTGTGAAAAGTGTTTGTGGGCAACTCGAGTAATAATAAAAATGCCTATAACCCAGGTTCTGCAAAACACAACTCGAGTAACGAACAAGTCTATGATCCAGGTTCTGCATACTTGGTGGGCAACTTAAATACAAACACGCCAATGCTCTAGAATATGTAAGGGGTGCCGGTGGACACCTTGATTAATAAACACCGGGATCTGGAAAACGGGATGGTAATCAACTCGAATAACGAATAGGCATATGCTCCAGGATTAGCAAAACGGGTGGGAAACTCGAAAAACGAACACACCTATGTTTCAGGATTTGCAAAACTAGTAAATAACTCGCATAACGAACACACATATGCTCCAGGATGGATCTGCAAACGTCTGAGAAACTCGAATAGCGAACGCGCATATCCTCCAGGATTTTCAAAACGAAGTGTTGAACAACTCGAATAAAAACATACCTTATGCGTCAGAAACTGCAATTTGCACTAGAGGAAAATTCGAAATATAAAAAAAAAAAGATTATACTCAATAATCTGCGAATGGTGCTGGAGGGTAACTCGAAAAACCATGGCAACGTATACAATACGAATGGTGTTGGTGGGGAAATCATAGTAACGCGTACAATCCAGGGTTTGTATAGAGTGGTAGTGAACAACCTGACGAATAACTAACACGCATATAATTCAGGATCTTCATAGGAAGCTGATGTACAACTCGATTACTTATTAAATGTCTATAATCCAGGACCTGCAAAGGGTGCACGTGGGCAATTTGGATAATAAACACGCATATGCTCCAGTATTTATCACGGATGCCGGTGGGACAGTCTAATATTAACACGACTATACTCCAGGTGCAAAGGGCGTTGTTGGGCATTTCGAAGAAATACCCCTAATGCAGGACTTGAATAAGAAAGCTAATGAACATCTCGAATAATAACACGCGTATGCTCCATGAACTGCAAAGGTCTCTAGTGGACGAATCGACTAATAAACACGCCTATGATCCAAGAGTTGCTGCTGGATGACTCAAAAAAAAAACGCACATGATCCAGGAACTGCAAAGGATGCTGGTGGATAACTCGAATAATAACACGACTATGATCCAAGAAATGCAACGATCGCTGGGTGTTAACTCGAATAATAATGGCAATGTCCATATTCCAGGATCAATAACGGTTGCTAGTGAACAATAACACGCATATGCTCCACGATGAAAAAGTATGCTGATGAACAATCTGAAGGTTAGACACGCCTATTATCGAGGAACTGAATCTGGGCGGGTGAACAACTGCAATGATTTACACTCCTATGAACCAGGAGCTGCGTGTGCTTCTGCTGATGGAGAACTGGAATAATAAACATGCCTTTGCTCCAAGAACTGCAGCCTGGTAAAGAACTAGAAAACTAAACATGACTATAATCCAGGCTCTAAGGATGTGGCGGTGGACAAGTTGAATAATAACATAATGATGGAAAGTATACAAGGGATGCTGGAGGACATCTCGGAGTAATAATTAAACTATAATTCAAGATCTGCCGGGGGTTTATGTGAACCAGCTGGTAGATAACACAACTTATGCTCGAGAATATGTAAGGATTGGCGGTGGACAAATTGATTAATAAACACGCCTATTATCTATGATCTGGATAAAGTGATGGTGAACAACTGGAATAAAGTACATGTGTTTGCTCCATGAACTGAAAAAGACGCTTGCGGACAGCTCGAATTATCAACACGTTACGTAAAACACCATTCATTCATTCATTCATGCATTCCGATAACTGTAAAGGGAACTGGTGGACCAATAACTGTATAGGGAACTGGTGGACAACTCGAATTATAAACACGCTACGTAAAACACCATTCATTCATTCATTCATTTATTCCGATAACTGCCACGGGAACTGATGGACAACTCGAATAAAGATGAAATTGTCTATAATCGAGGATCTGAAAAGCGTGCTACTGGACAACTTTTAGAAAAATAGTCCTATGCTCCATAATCTGCAAGATATTCTAATGGAATTCTCGAATAATAAACATGCATATAATTCAAGATCTGCAAAACGTGTAGAAGGTACCTTTAATTTCGTAGAGGAGTACTAGTTGGCATCTTGAATATTAAATATGCCTTTGATACAGGAACTGCAAAGAGCACTGTGGACAACTCTAATTATGAAAGTGCCTATGTTCCAGAATCTACAACTGGTGCTTGTGGACATCTCAAAGAATAACCGAAAAGCATAACATCTAGTGCCTACAAAGTTCTGATGGGCCATTTGAATATAAACACTTTTATGTTTCATGACTTTGAAAGGGTATTGATGAACAACTCAAATAATTACAAGCGTACACGATGTACAAAGTATGCTGATTCGAATACTAAACACGCCTATTGTCCAAGAACTGCAACTGGTACTGTTAAGAACCTCGAATTATAAACACACCTATTCTCCAGGATCTACAAAGAGTGTTTATGGACAACTCGAATAAAAACACTCACATATACAATAACCGAAAATGGCGCTAGTGGACATCTCGAATAATAAACATGCCAATCATAATAAATCAGGATCTTCAAAGAGTGTTTGTGGACAACTCGAATAATAAACATGTTTATGCAACATGAACAGCAAAGAGTGCTGGTGAGCAACTCGAATTATAGTTATGCATATGCTCAAAAATCTCCAAATGGCTCCGATGGGGAACTCGAATGAACAACAATGAAAACGCTTACACTCAGGAGATTCATAATTAGCTGGTAGGTAATTCGAATAATAAGTACGCCTATGCTCTATGATCTACAAAGTGTGCTGATGGACAACTCGAATAGTAAACAACCCTGTGCTCAAATAACTGTAATGCACGCGGATGGAGAAGACACCACAACACCACCACCACCACCTCTCCTGCCTCCCCAATGCCGCCCCCGCCCAATGCCCCAAGGACTGCACAGTGTGCTAATGGACACCTTGAAAAACATACAAGTCAATGATCCAATACCTACAGCATGGACTGGTGGATAACTCGAAACTTGATAAAAAAAGAATATGTCTTAAATTCAGGATCTGCAAAGACTGCTAGTGACCAGCTTCAATAATAAACACGCCGATGCTCTAGGATATTCAATGGGTGCGGTGGGCAAATCTTGTCAACTCGACAAGCTTGCATGGAAACAACAAAGACAAACAAGAGGGAATTCGGTTTTATTGAGTCTGTTGATGACAGGTAATTATAAGATGCAACACCGCTCACGCCTCCTAGCACCGGCTTAAGCGACATTCTACTTTAAAGCAACATATAATGGGCTTGATGGCCCCCAAAGGACCAGTAAATAATAACACTACTGATCTGGAACCGGGGCGACTTTTTACGGCCACCACATAGCACTAAACAAACGCTAGTGTGAATGTCAAAACATACTGAACAGGTGATCCCATGGAAGCAACAAACACAAACAAGAGACAAAAGTAGCAGACTGGGTTTTATTGAGTCTGTTCATGAGAGGTAATTATAAGATGCAACACCTTTCAAATCTCATAGCACCGGCTTAAGCGATATTCTACTTTAAAGCAACACAGAATGGGCTAGATGATCCCAAAGGACCGGTCAATAATAACACTTCTGAGTTGTCAACGTATTGGGCAAACAAACTGACCACCATCTTCAGTGTGTGTCTTAAAAATAAGTTTGTTTTAGCGTACATACTTATATAGATGCAAGTCCTTCGTATTGGTCATTTTGGAGGTTAACGTTGTTGACAAAAATGTTTCACTGTCGGTAGTAAATCTATTACAAATAATACTATAAGAACCAATGAATATTCGAACAGAAAATGTATTAACAATAAATGTAGTTGACAATTAATCCAGTTTATTTCTAATTCTAAGGTATGCGCCACTACAATCTCCAAACCTTTAACTTGTTGTTTTACTGCCGTTAAAGATATCACGTTAAACAGAATGTTGGTCAGTTTAACATTCAGGAGACGTTCTTGATACCGTAACTTAACATTTGCAATAAGATCAAGTTGCATCTATAAGTACTTATCACTTTTTTACACTTTGTAAAACTTTAATACACTTATCAAAGAAAAGCGTTTTTCCCTTGTTTAAAATACTATTGCTAAGGAAAAAAAAGAGTAAAATTTGCGCCTGTAGTCTAGGCAATTACACTATGTGGACTTACCAAGAAGTTTGTAAAGCACTAATATGGAACTACCGCTTATAGACAAATTGTTGGTATCCCACTGGGTGCGAACTGTGCAACTCTTGTTTAATATTTGTGTTTTGACAGTAGGGTAAGTGTGAGGTTTGGTGCACCCTAAACCCTGGTTTAAACTCCCAGCGGCCTTTCTGTCACTGACCGTTCCAAGGCGTTAACCCTACTGTCAACCCTTTTTGTATCTGTGGCTTTATTATTACTATTGCCATTCTTGTTTGTCTTTTTGCGTGTTTTAGGGTTTACTATGTTGTGTGGAAGCTGCATTTCCTGTTCGACTTTTATACTTACTTGTATTGCCATGAAAAAGCTTTCACGCATTTGTATTGCTAAGAAAGAGCTTTCACGCTGAGTCTTTCACCACAGGCAGATATCATCGGAGCTTTTAATAGCATCTCTCGGTATCTGTATGACATATTGAACTTATAGCTTTCTCAACTTATTCGTTTATTGTAGTCTAGTTGAGGAATTTAACATTCGTAACCTACCTGAAATGCTACTTTATATACATATATTTATCACATAACTTCCGGCGTAGGAGTGTAATAAAGCCATGATATATCTACATTTTACACTAGTGAAATAAATATGAAAAATAATCCCGAATCATCGCTTGCTCTTTTCGGTTAATTGTCTCGTCGATTTCCGTTGCCGGATTACGGATTACGGAAATCGACGAGACAGTTCCGTTGTTCGGCGTCGTATGAAAGACCTAGTCAACATATGACGTCATCATACATATATACAACTTCATCTTACGACTAAAGGCAGATATAATCAAAGCACTGAAAATGCTGATGGACGATGCAACTAAGAAAGTATTGATTCCGGAAAAAACGGGTTTGCGTACTAAGGTGGTGAACATTTGTGCAAAATATTATTGAAATCGGATGAGGCATTAATCACAGTTATGGGACCGGACGGAAGGACAGACGTACAATGGCAATTCTATATCCTTCCGCCTAATTGGCGGGGGATAAAAAGTGAAGCTATGTAGAAATGTTTAAATTTTATAAGTGTCAAAGAGGAATAATTGTACAATGAAAATGTCAGAGAAAATTGGTCACAACATACGTATACATGAGATCTCGATTCCTTTCGAAAGCCAAAATCTGAAAAATAAGACGTTTTCGGTGGCCATATGGCTAAAACAAAACAAACTTCATTGAATTATGCTACATATAAAAAATAAATAAAAGAAATACATGTATCCTTATGTAAATTCCTTAAATATAAATACTTTTTAAACACAATATTGATAATGGTAATAAAATGTGATAAAATGCCATTGATAGAACGTAATAATTATAACTATTCCACCGTAATATATGTATTCATTCTCTAAATGAAGTATGTTTGTATTCCGCCTTGTTTAGGCAATACACATGTAAATGTTATGCCAAATAAAATATTGAAATGAACTGAATTGATGAAAATAATTGTAAAGAGATGTCTGTGGTACATAGTTATAAAATCTCTTCTACTCGCGAATTTATGAACGGCCCTTGATAGTTACCATGATGTAATGTGATAAAAGGTTTCAATTTAATACCGTGGTAATCGAATTAATTACTCTTCAAATGTACGTACGGCACGGATTCTATTTATTATCCAATTACATCTGATATATGTCTATTTCATGTATGCATGCTAATTGTTCTAATATATGATATAAATAAATTAATAATATATATCCTGCATACCGATAATCTCTATTAGATTCATTACTAAACATTAATTGCTACTTTCGGTATTCTCCGTACTACGCACCGGCTGTTTCCGATATATTTCGAAATTACGGTACGGCTTTTACTCACAACCTCATGTAGACGCTCGTTTGCTTATAAGATATATGCGCATTAATTTGTACAGGATCAAATCCCTTCAAAACAGCGTATTACTTAAACTTAATTTACATACTAACGCTTACATATTATAAATATGTGGGTCAATATACAGATATTTTGCCCATTTACAGCCTTACAAATGGTACTATTTTTATCGCGCTGTAATCTGGTGCTCTTTGGTTTCTAGTAGAAAAGAATTGCCACTACTTAGAATGTTGCCTGACGGCACCGTCCAAACATCGAACAGGAAAAGTAGCATTCAAGGACGACAGTCAACCACAAACACACGCAGAAACAAAGAACAAATTTTAAGATGAATAAAAGCAATGTAAGAAATCGCAAACACAAAAGGGTTGACAATAGGGCTACAGCCTTGGAACGGTCAGTGGCAAAAAAGGCCGCTGCGGGGTGGCGGGTGTAGGGGAGGGGGTAAATTATATATTGGCAGCTGCACCAATCAATGTTGTTTATGAGGCTTTTTTTGTATTGCTGCCTAGTTTGTGGGAGGATATAGCCTGTCGAGGATTTCCTCATTTATAATGTCCCGGTCGCCTTTTTGCCAATGGCACAAATACTGTTGTCAACTATTTTAAGTTTTTGCATGTTACTGTTGTTTTGAATCCGTATTTTCGATAGCTGAATTCTGTGACTGTTGTGTCTACTTTTGTTTATGCCATGTCGGGATTTCATGTTGGTAAATGAGAAAAATGGTTCTATAGAAACCACAGCAATCAAACGCAATGGCACCGCACTGCACCATAAACGTCATAAAATGTCATTGAAAAGGGCAATACATAACACAAAGAGTGGTGAATTCAGGGTTACCGACTTGAAACGGTCAGTAGGCAATAAGGCATTATAAAGGGCAACAAAGCACCAACATGTATATCCGTTGAATAGTCATGCAAATCAAATTGCAGAATGAAATTGTTGTCGAGTCCTTAGGTGGAAAGCTCCGTCCATACATCTGGATTTACTTCCAAGTTAAACTTACATACTCTTTTTACAAGTTCTGTTTATCTTGAATTTTAAATTGCGGAATATTAACCAAAGTGCATCAGGATGTTTCTCTTATCTACCTGACATGGTAAATACAAAGTTTTCGTCATTCTGACCTTTTGCTTTAAAATATAGGTCACGTCCAGTTTAGGGTACAACTTCTGATAAAGTCCATGTTAAGTTAAATGTTCTGTTTATCTCGACTTTTAATAGGTATGTTAACCAAATTGCATCAGTTATGTTATTCTTATCGCCATTTTCATCGCCATTTTCCACTTTCTCTGAAATACAGGTCAAGTCGGGTTTCTCTGAAATATAGGTTAAGTCGGGTTTAGGATACACTTATGTTCAAGTTAAAGTACAAGTGCTGGTTGTGATTTTTATGAATGGGATATTACCCACATTGCATCTGTATGTTCCTTTAATCAATCTGACATGGTGAACAAATAGTTTCGTCTATGCGACCGATTTTATTAAATACGTCCAGTTAAGAGTACAAGTTCAGAATCTCAGCTGCTTTTGGTGGGGCCAAGCATCATCTCTATGTTGTATGTGTGTTCCTTTAATTAAAATAATATGGTGTATGAATTTTGCATTTGCTATGACCTGCTTTCTCCGAAATATAGGTCACGTCTAGTTTTCAATACAAATTCTGAATCTCAATTTCTAATGAAGATGTATGGATCAAACTACATAATGGTCCGTCTCTTGTCAATCAGACATGGCTTGACAACATCTGATAGACCTGATATGGTGTACCAACGTTTGCTTCATTCTGACAAAAAGAGTACTTATCCTTGCCAGGTCCGCTTTTCCAAATGTACGTGCTGACCGTGGCCATCTAGGTATACTTGTATAATATTATGTAAATAAAGATAGTCGCTTGAGTGAAGTTGAGTAGAAATCTCATTTCCATGAGGTAGAACCATCTTCATGTCATTCCCGTAATACACAGTGTTATATTCCGTATCAAAACTTCTTGCTGTTTTAGAGGAGTTATGTGTTCATAATATTACCTCTCGTGAACAGGCTAAATAAAACCGACTCTGCTACTTTTCTCCCTTGTTTGTATTTTTGGTTCCAATGGATCCCCTTTCCAGTATTTATTTGATAACAAAATGTCCATCAGTCTGTCCGGACAAAGTAATTTTATAATCAGGAGTGTTTGACAAAAGACCTTCAGTTAAGTGATGGCATGACATTTAGTATACAAAGTATCACATAGCGGCGTAAAAATAATTTCTATGATAGACTATGTAATGGAATGGGAATAATGAAGTAACAAGACATTTTAATGTTTATAACAACACTTTTAATGAAACAGTGTATGTATGAAGCATGGTATTAAGAAATATGAGAAAATGGAAATGTTATGTAAAATGGAAAAATGGATTTTCCTTTAGTCTTTATACAGAAAATGTAAACACCAGCTGATGAACAAAGTGATCCCTATATATCTGCCATGCTACCGCGTAATAACATGCATTCTATTTGTGTTTAACGACATTTAACCACATTTATGCAACAGAAATCTTGACAGTGTCTCCAATCGAAAACACAATCAAGTGCATAATTGAATATTAATATAGCCTCACTTCTTTAAAGTGATGCATTTGTTTTAAAACTGTACTTTGAAAGTTTGAAGTTTGGCTATTTTACCAAAAAAAAATGCAATTGCACTAATTGCGCTCTGCACATCATTGCATATTTATGGAGATTAATTCTGGTAATTTGAAAGAAAAAATATAGCTTTGTGTGCAAACACAAAACCAGATACTGTATAACATAATTTGTCAAAAGTACAAAAAGGGACACACCTCAGCAGAAGTATATCAGTATCAGTATCAGACACTTTTTATTTTCCATATGTCATCCTACATGGGCCTCAAAACTGAAGGAAACACGTCATATGTGTTCAGTTCAAATTCAAACAATCAAGTGGCCATGTCAGATCTTACTTGGCACTATCTAGGGAACAAAACCTGAACCACACTTTTATTTTTATTTTTTTGGCTCAACTCCTTTTTCAATTACAATTTGTCATCGTGTAAAAATTTATAAGAAAAATTAAATTATGAAAAAAAATCAATCAGTTTTATTCAATTAAATTTATCATTAATAATTATCTTGAAGGAAAAAAAACACAATAAAATAATTTTAAATAAGTCACTATTCTTAAAAACATTATTCTTACATAAATGCTGCAAGATTTCTTCCAGTCAGCTGTTTTAATGCACACACTGGGGTTCCGTACTAATCCATAAAGCTGGGAACCACCTGTATATTTATAGCTCAGTTTGTGGTCATAGACCACTATTGCATTTTCCATAGACTTACTGTTTAATGTTTTCCCATCTGACATGCAAACAAAAAACCCAGGCTTACTGTTGCTTACCCTGTTACACTGATGAAGCTTAGATGCATGTAAACAGGAACTTCGTCTTAGGGGTTGACCTATTTTTAGTGCCACTTCTAGATGTCCGAAGGACATGACCCTACAATTTGAGGGAATCCCCAAATTAATTTATTTTAATCACCCTCTTTCCTTTTTATTCTGCTATATCATAGAGCTAAATCATACAAATAAAAGCTATGTTAAATAATAATCAGAAATAAATAACAAATTCAAGTTAACCTAATTGAATTTCCCACCTAGTCTATCATCCAGTCAAAATAAGGCTTATGTATGCATTAGGCATTCCATATACTTTTTCCGCCAACCAGACCGGTTTTTGCAATAGGGTACTGTCACCTTGTATTGGAGAGTGTAGGTTAAAGTGGACTGCTCTACCAAAATTCACCAACTCGATCGCAGGTGAAATGGTCGCTTTGCAGTAAAAAATATATTTGTACACCAGTCCAGTCATTTTGACTGGGTCGCTATTTATTTCTATAAACATAACAGGTATCGATTGCTACACGAAACACAGTCAAACCCCATACCAATTTACAAAACCCATACCATTTTCAATACACCGTCTGAAACAGATTTGTTCTTTGTTTCTGTGTGTGTTTGTGGTTGACTGTCGTCCTTAAATGCTGCTTTTCCTGTTCGTTTTTTATATCTATATTTATGTCTGCGTGGCGATCACTTTGAATGCCTATCAACAACGATCGTGTATATGCATTCCATGAAGGAATATTAATGATTCCATAGCAAGCTGCCGCATTACGTGGGCCGAGTATTAACTTTCATACCCCATCCAACCCCTTCTCCCAGAACGAAAATGGGGTTGGCTGGGGTATGAAATAAAACCTTAATTTCGTCTTAAACAATTTACATATTGTAAAATTAAAACATTTAATAGGTAATTTTAAACAGGTTACCGCATTTTTTAAATAAAAATGCTTTCAAACATGTTTTATTGTCAAAATAGCCGTTAAAAAATCATGTTAATATAAGCTTTCCCATCGCTTAATGGAATTAAGGTAGGGACCACGTAATGGGTCTAATGTTCAGTATATTGTCACTATGAATGACGCCTGAATCTGAGGTTTTGGGAGGAGCAGATATAACGTGTGTATCTAAAGGACGATGGGCGGACAGACAACGGACGGTCGACGGACTATACGTCGTGGAATACTCTCGGCTGGCCTAAAACAACAGGCCTTGAGGTATTATACCACTAATTATTTTTCCCATAGACACCAATGTTAAAGTGTCACATATTAATGATTTGCTGCAAATTCAACTCATGTATGGATAATGCAGCAGTGTAATGTTCATATAGAAAACTAATTTTCCATTTGAAAAATCACCAGAAAAGGTGGGGTCAAAAGACATGTAAGAAAGTTCTTGTTTGTTTACTAAACAGGTCAATGGTACAGCTGTTTTCATTGCTTGACTGTTTTCATTGCTCACAAAGTGTAAGCATAGAGTCGAAATTTCGAAAATGTTCATCAGTGATCCAGTAAAACTTATTAATACGATTCTTATACATACAACCACAAAATGGAATAGAAATGGGCAGTTTTCCCCTGCTTATAATGCCCGTTTTCATCAAAAAAGGAGGGATTACTTTTTATTATAGCAACTACATTCGACTACACATCGGAGGCTTACATGTAATTAGTGGTGGTAAACCTTGATCCGAATAGATTTGCATTTACAATCGATTATTACCGTTACCTTTTTATCTTTTTCGATGGCCAGATAACATATGTTTGTTGTGGAAGTTGTTGTTGTTTGTTGCATAATTGGATATCTCTTCCTTGCTTTCTTTGATCGTTACACACATGGGCAGATGTTTTGATATTTTGAATATATCCTGCTTTTCTTTTATTCATTATCTTATTTTAACGTATACTTTCATTACCGTCTTTTCACTATTGTAATTTTTAATTCCGGATTTTACCGTTGTTAGGCTGTCATTTCGATGTGATAGATAATTTACACAATGCGTTGAAAATTGTATTTTGAGAAGGGTGATGTTTCGTCTATTAAACCTAATATAACTCCCATTGACCTTTCCCTAAAAGTATCCCTGTTGCCGCGTCTTTTAATGTGTTGTGTCGTGATACTGGTGGTAACCATTGCATAATGTGTAGCTTTGTTTTAATCTAACTTAGTATCTTAGTTGCTATTTTAGCAAATGAAAACATGCATTTTCCACGTCACCATTTTACTAAAACTAACAAAAAAACGCTTATAATATGTATGTGTGACTCAATGGAATACACTTATTAATAACTTATAACAGCAATTAATTCCATGAAAAACTAATATTTGAATCTTTGTGTTTGGAAAAATATAAACACTTATTACGTTTGAGAAAACAACAACCTTGTTTTGAGATATACGTTTTAGCACTTTGCTATGTTGAAGGAAAAATCAACTTTATATAGAAAATAAGGTTTGAAAAAAATATGATTTAAAATTACCACCCACTGCTAGCTGATTCTAATTAATGGAAGGCCGGAACAGAAGATACGTGAACATACTGGTTGAACACCTGAAAGTGAAGGTGGTCGGAGGACATCTATCGATACATACGACACTTCATCCTCTTGACGAAGTTAACCACCGATTAAGGATATGGACTTAACACACCATGAGTTGAAGAAAATAAAAGGGATAATTGTGTTTGCGAGAGAGATGCGTGTGTGTTTATATTGATAATAGCTCAGTAGTTGTCTATCTTGTGCAGAGAAGTTAATGAAAGGGAGACTACTACATGCATTATAACTGTAAATGTTTGTAACGGTTACCTAGGTTACACTGATGACTACCAAACTAGACGACGCAGCAATTAATTATTTCAGCAATCCTCAGAAATAAAACAAAATACTGTATGAGCTTACAATACCTTTTAGTCACTGGTCCTGTATTAGAAAGAATACCTTTTTCAATTGTTATCAATTTAACTATATCCAAATACATGTTTTATTATAAGAAGTGGTCAGGGTTTAAAAACGTATCAATAGCACACCGTTTAGCCTACAATGCCAATTAAACGTTTGCCAAATATAGGAGCGTATTTAGTTAACGTATTAAAAGGTGATCAGTAAAACTGGCTAAGTCAATAGTATTGTTCTCATCTGCTATGAAAGGAACAAGACACAAACGACGACAGTTCAATCCCGCCTCAGACTGGTTAAAAAATATTTATTACATACGATAGAATAGCATTCATTAGAGTCACCCCATCTCACAACCCCAACAGAAGACAACAAACGTAACCTGATCGTTGACCTAAATTAGGAACGCGATCAGTCCAGTTACTTGTATAGAGTTAAGATAAAACATCTCGGTTTGTTCCGAAGTAAAAGGGCGAACACGAACTCTGCCTATATGTGAACAATGTATGCCTTGATAAGAAATATAATTGAACTTCAGTGTTTTTAAATTATATTAATCTATTCCAATGCACTACATATGACATAACCGTGAATGGAAAAAAAACACGTCATGTTGTTATGCATACACTTTTTATTTTTATTAAATTGTATCAGCCGATTCAAAAGTAGATCAGAAGGCACAAACATTTATTTATATATGCAAGCAGTATTTTGACTATATATGGAAGCAGTACGCCAGTGGAAATAAATACTGATAAAGGTGATCCTTTGGGGGCAACAAACACAATTAAGAGAATAAAGCAGCAGACTCGGTTTTATTGAATCTGTTCATGAGAAGTAATGAGAAGCAACACCTCTCACGTCCCCTAGCACCGGCTTAAGCGGTATTCTACGGTATTCAAAGCCACCTATATTGGGCTCGTTTGTCCCAAAGGATCAAATTATGACATGTTTGGTACAGGCCTGGCCTTGAATTCACCAACCATTTTTGAGAATATTCTTAGACTTAAGCCCAAGTATGCAAATTTCAATCACAAATATTTCTATAAGTTTAAAGTATAAACGGTCATAACAAGCTGCTATGTATACATATGATTAATACTAATAAATATCATCTTCATACGTTTGTTTATCTTTGAAAGTCATGGGAATATTTTTGAATATAATTTGAGTACTTGAGCTCAAGTCTAATAATAGTTTGAAGAATGGTTGGTGAATTCCAGGCCAGGTTTTAGTACGCTACAAAGCCTTCTTGTTGTATACGCTCAACACGGAAATATTATATATATCCGTATATAGTTACACTAGTTTCGCGTTCAGCATCTCGATTAGTTCTATTCGTTCAAAAGTTCATATATTCTGATTATTGTTTGAGGTTGGAACCCAAATTATGACCTTGAAGTTTGACATACAGATATGAGTACGTCATACAAGTCTCACTGCATAGTTAGCTCCCTTGCATGTGACCCTACGATCATACCTCATGTGCCTCCTCCATGAGCCCTCTATGCTTCACCTTTTATCTTGTGCGATGACTTGATAACCTCGAGGTACCCTATATGATGGCACTTTCCAAAGGTAAGTGCATGACCTTTCGTCCGTCAGTTTTATTATCGCACCATAAATTAGTTTTCGCTTGGCTGCAATTTCTGTGGTTGCTTGGTACAATTCTACTTTATAGGGAGTTTCTAATTATTTTATTTTGTATATCTTTACAGCAATTTTAATAGTGCCATTTGCTAATTTCTCTAGATATTGACTTTATTGTTACAGCTTTCCTTTTGATGAGCTGTACTTTTAATTACACCGTCTTGTTAATTTTGAGACCGACGACAGGACAATAGCGGGGTTGTGTACACATGAGCTCGATTTAAGCTGACAAGTAGACCTTTTGCTACTGACCCTTCCAAGTCGGCAACAATGTCTTTACCATTCTTTGTGTTGTGAATTGTCCTGTTCATTGAATATATAACTTAGTGTGTGGTACATTGTGTCCTGAACATTTGGATTGGGTGCTGTGGTGTCTATAGGACCATTTTCTCATTCTAGCGCTATATCAAGACAGGTCATGCTTTTCGGTTTTCCGTATTTTTAATAATTGCTCATTGATATGTTATTGCATGTGAGAAGAACACTGTGTGAGATGGGTGAATAGTGATAAGACGACACTAGTAGAACAATATGACAGTATGGGTGCTGGAGAGGAGTATTAATTTAGGTACACAAACTGGAGGGATAGTCCAAACTAGTTACAAACTCTGGAGTGATTAGTCCAAACCAGTTACAAACTGGAGAGATAGCTAAACTAGTTACAAATGCTGGAGTGAAAGTCTAAACTAGTTACAAACTCTGGAGTGATAGTCCAAACTAGTTACACACGCTGGAGTGATAGTCCAAACTAGTTACAAACTCTGGGGTGATACATGTAGTCCAAACTAGTTACACACTCTGGAGTGATACATGTAGTCCAAACTAGTTACAAACTCTGGGGTGATACATGTAGTCCAAACTAGTTACAAACTCTGGGGTGATACATGTAGTCCAAACTAGTTACAAACTCTGGGGTGATACATGTAGTCTAAACTAGTTACAAACTCTGGGGTGATACATGTAGTCCAAACTAGTTACACAGTCTGGAGTGATACATGTAGTCCAAACTAGTTACACACTCTGGGGTGATACATGTAGTCCAAACTAATTGCAAGCTCTGGAGTGATACATGTAGTCAAAACTAGTTACAAACTCTGGGGTGATACATGTAGTCCAAACTAGTTACAAACTCTGGAGTGATACATGTAGTCCAAACTAGTTACACACTCTGGAGTGATACATGTAGTCCAAAATAGTTACAAACTCTGGGGTGATACGTGTAGTCCGAACTAGTTACAAACTCTGGAGTGATAGTCTTAACTAGTAACAAACGCTGGAGTGATAGTCCAAACTAGTTACAAACTCTGGAGTGATAGTCCAAACTAGTTACAAACTCTGAAGTGATACATGTAGTCCAAACTAGTGCGTTGCCTGACACCGCTTACATTAAAAGTCCATATCAGGGCAACATACAAATGTTCGTGAATGTTTGATGAACGGGAAAAGGTGTTACACCAAAACATACTTTTAGCTCAAGGTCTCACTCAGGCTGGAAATATGGATTGTAAAAAGTCGCTCCGACTACAAATCTGTAGTGTTATTACTTACTGTCCTTTGGGATCATCAAGTTCAATATGTATAGCTTTAAAGTGATAACACTCTGGAGCGTGAGAGGTGTTGCACCTAGTCTGCCACTTTTCTCCCTTTTTTGTGTTTGCTCCTTCCAAGGGATCCTTATTTCAGTATTCATACTAGGCAATAGAACACAACCGAAGTGTGCAGCGAGACCTTGAATCTTTTTTTCTCTAAGAAATATAATGTACATATGCGTTCATTAGTAAAATTAGCTTTAAACATTATTGAATTGGAACAAAAGGAATGCAGGCATTTAATTAACACACTGACTTTAACGGTCAAAACATATATGAATGAGTTATGGAAATTGTATGCAGTTGTATGCTGACTTGTCAACATTTACACATCTACTACATGTTTTTGAGAAAGTGTCAATTTGTACGGATGGCAGACGGTATACAGTACTACCCGCAATAAAAAAAAAGGTGGTCTTTCTCTACCAAGAACAACTCGACCGTTATATATAGCCTAAAACGACCTGAAAATGACGTAATATACCATTCAACCAACCAAACTTCACTTGTTGACTTTGTTTAATACTTCTTCTTCTTCTTCTTCTTTAATATTCAAAGGTATTTTCAACCAAAAACAGAAATATTTTTTAAAATAAGTCTCGATCGCTGATACAGACAACTATATCTCTGAACTCGACAAATGTGTATGCAATACCTCTGGATTCGACTAATTTGTATTCAAATAATTTGAATGCAATACCTCGGGATTCGACTAATGTGTATTGAATACCCCTGGATTCGATTTTTATGCAACCATTTGTATGAAATACCTCAGGACTCGACTAATTTATACGAAATACCCTCGGACTCGACTAATTTTTATGCAATACCTATACATCTAGATTAGACAAGTTTGCATGCAATACATCTTGATTCGACTAGTTGGTATGCAACTAATTTGAATGCAATACCTCTGAATTCGACTTATGTGTCGAGTCCAAGGGTATTTCATACAAATTAGCTGCATACACAGTAGTCGAATTCAGAGGTATTGCATTCAAATTAGTTGCATACGAACTATTCGAGTCCGGAGGTATTTCATATAAATTAGTCGAGTCCAGGGGTATTTCATACATATTAGCTGCATAACAAATAATTTATATGAAATACCTCCGGACTCGATTAATTTGTTTGCAATACCTATACCTCTTGATTCGACCATACCTGTGTATTCGACTAATTTGTATGCAAATAATCTGGATGAAGTACCTCTGGATTCGACTAATGTGTATGCAATACCTCGGGAGTCGACTAATTTGCAACTAATTTGTATGACATACTTCCTGGACTCCACTTATTAATATGAACTACCTCCAGACTCGACTAATTTGATTGAAATACCTTTTCTCCATGGATTCGACTAATTTAAATGCAACCGATTTTTATGAAATATCTCTGGATTTGACTATTTTGTATACAATACCTTTGGATTCTACTGATCTGCATGCAATGCCTCTGGATTCGAATAGTTTGTATGCAACTAATGTGTACACAATACCTCTGAATTCGACTAATTTGCATGCAGTACTTTGGATTCGACTAATTTCCATGCAATACCTCTGGATTCGACAAGTTTGTATGCATCTAATATGTATACAATGCCTACGGATTCAACTAATTTGTTTGCAACTAATTTGAATGTGTATGCAATACCTCTGGATTCGACTAATTTTTATGCAACTAATTTGTATTAAACATCTCTGGACTCAAATAATTTATATGAAATACATCTGGACTCGACTAATTTGCATGCAATACCTAAAGCTCTGGATTTGACTAATATGTATGCAATATACAATACCTCTGGATTCGACTATTTGTATGCAAATAATTTGAATGCATTATCTATGGATTCGACTTATTTGTAAGCAATACCTCTGGATACAACTCATATGTATGCAATACCTCTGGATTTTACTAAGTTGTATACAATACCTCTGGATTCGACTAATTTGTATGCAATACCTCTGGATTTGACTAATATCTATGCAACTAATATGAATGCAATATCTGTGGATTCGACTAATTCGTATGTATACCTCTGATTTGACTAATTGTTTGAAACTAATTTGTATGCAATACCTCTGGATCTGACTAAGTTATATGCAATACCGTTGGGTTCGAATACTGTGTATGCAATACCTCTGTATTCTAATAATTTGTATGTAAATATTATTTTAAAAGTTCAATCTTGATTAAACGAAACCTATTTGAAGAAGCAATAACTACCGTAAATCACAATTCTAAAAAATCTTTCATTGCACATAATTGCAATAACCTATTTCAGTAAAGGACACAAACACGCATAATCGTGTACAGTATTGTCACAAACCTAAGAAGAGGTGTTCGAACAACCAATGTATATACTAATTTGGAAAATAAAAATAGATATAAAATGTCGTAAATCATACTTTAAACTGGAGTACCGCGTCAGAATAACCAGTGTAAAAAAAAAAGTCGCGTGTGGGAGGCTAGGTTTAACCAATTTCTAGGGTGCACCATACCTCACCAATAAATCGAGACAGCGTAAATACAGAAATATCTGCCATGCTGTATCTTCTAACAAACTAGGCAGCATACATAAGCCAGCTATATAAAAATATACACAAAGATGGTCACAAATTCATCAATATAAATCCATAACAAATCAGTTGCACAATGACTTGTCAGAAGCCAGAGCAACAACGGAATACACCGTTTAAGGCGCCATAGAAAGAGTATTTGAAAATCGTCGAACACGATACATACAGAAAATAGTGCAGTCTCGGTTTAACTGAGACTGTTCATGAACTGTAATGAAAATTCGTGTTACCGGTCACGCCCTCTAGTCCCGGCTTGAGCAGAGCTCAATATTTAAAATGGCAACAGTACGAACATTATAGCCATCCCGAAGATGGTATGCATATGACTATGAAAATAGAACCTTCAATGAGGTAGTTTGTACCATTCCTTGGCCAGCGGGGTATGGGCCCAGTTTCTAACAAAATGCTTTGCCCTAAACGAGAAAACAATAAGCGAAATAAACAAAAATGGAATTTAGCTGGGAGCAGAGGTTATAAACATGCATATCACAAAAGAAATCAACATACTAAATTAAAAAGCAGATATCCTAAACATATCCTAAGTGTTAATAACAATACTCAGAACCATTAAAGACTGGAGTAGTGGAACCACCTATTCGAAATTAAACTAGAAAACAAAAGTATTTGAGAATGTACCACTGCTCTGTATATAAATATCGGCTCACCGATCTCCAGAACTGAGAATAATAACAGTTCTGACAAGGATGAAGACAATCATTAAAAGTTACAGTCCGGTCATCGTGCAATCACAGCAAAAAGCATAGTGACTAACTGTAAATGGGTCAACCAGGAAAAAAATGCAGTGCTTTGAAAGATGATAGGGTCTTAACCTCTTTTGAAGAAGTTCATAACAATGAAATAAAGTGTATGAAAGTGATCATGACCAACAATTCTACAAAGATTTTAATTCATGTCACGTGAGAACCGAGGTCTGTGTCGCAAAAGAGTTCTTATCTTACTTTACAATTTTAATATTTCCACCAAATTTGAGATAGAAAAATGTTGCTTCTAAGTTTAAACTTCCAACTATATAACTGGATTCCTAAATTGCACAAACAACCTTATAAAGCCAGTTATATTTCTAATTCTAGTAACTGCACAACTACAAACTTCTCAGATTTTCTGTCATCAAGGTTAAGTCAAAACGACACTGTGCTTAAGCTGGTGACAACTCTGGAGTTAATTTATTTTGGTCTATTAACAGTAGATATAAAGGTCGAACAGGAACAGTAGCATTTAAGGACCACAATCAACCAAAAGCACGCATAGAAACGAACAACAACTTTAAAGATGACTGAAAGGCAAGACACGACATCACAAACATAAAAGGGTCGTCAATAAGGCTACCGCCTTGGAACGGTCAGTGGCTAAAAAAGAGTCCCTAGCGATTTAAACCAGGTTCTAGGGTGCACCAAAACTCACACTTACCATATTGTCATCCCAATAAAAGGGACAGTGTACATAAAGACCCGCCAGGTTATAAAATCCAACAAACAATGCAGCATTAATAGGCAATATACGTGAAACACATAACTGATCAAGTATATATGAATATAAGAACAAAAGCCTATATAGCCATAAAGCAAGTACTCAGTGACTTGGCAGAAGCCGGAGTAATAAGAGAATATACAATTGAGGGTACCACAATACAAGATTTAAGACAATTCAGGAGAAGTGCTTGATAACATGTGCAATAAACATCAAGATTCTTCTATACGTACATTATGACATTTCTACACTCAATACAACTTTACCGTACGACTTTATTAAAGACAGGCGTAATGCTCATTTTCAAAAGAGTTTGCTAAAGAAAAAACTACATGTTTAGCCTGTAACAATAATAAATCGTTTTTTAAGGCCTCTTTGCCTCTGACCGTTCTTAGGCAGTAGCCATATTGGCAACCATTTTATGTTCGTAATATCACAAACCATTCCACTAATTTATCCTTGTAATCGTTGTTTGTTTTGATGCGTGTTTTTGGTTGACTGTGGTCTTCGAATGCAGCATTTCCTTTTCGACTTTTATCTTTACTTCTGTTAACCTTAAAACCTGTGGTAAACGCACATTGGCCTTCTACTTTTATATCTGGAATATACAAAAGGTGCGAATGTTAAAATTCTCAAGCTGACTAAAAGCTCAAGCAAAACGAATAAGCTGAGAAAAAAAAAGAGTTCGTAAAACCTGGTGAGATTTCTAGTTATCTATCAAATGAAAGGAGAAACGTTACTCTTAACGTCACAAACAACAACAATAGTTGTTCGTTATTAGTTATGCAATGCCACTGACATGTCCAATAACTCTGAATTTCATTTTGCCAGAGTTTTGCCCCTTTTCATAAAACTTTATTCAATGCCATTAGCTCATAACTTGGCAAAATATTGACTTGTAGTTGTGAAACTTTATACATTTTTTCCTCAACAATAAAAAGAAAAAATAGAAGCAAAGTATGTAAAACCACAAACATAAAAATGTTTACAATATGAGTACCGCCTTGGAACAGTCAGCAGCAAAATGGCCGGTGAGAGTTTAAACCTCACTCTTACCCTATTGTCATCCAAAGAAAACATGACAGTTGTTCAATAGCCGTGACCTCAGACATTAGTTGTACATTACAGCTATAGTATACCTTTACAATACTTAGTTTACTGAACTAATTGTTTTGCCAAGTTAATACATCTTGGCAGTTTAATCTCGAGGCAGGAATACGCGCATGATCGCTTATTAAAGCAAATTACGCCAAACAAAATGTTTACTAAATCTATTTAATTACATTGTCTAGACGTGGAGATGAATATGTGTTAGCAATACTATATAGTTCTGGGGCCAAATGCCGAAAGCTTTATCCATGTAACATGTCGCTCATGTATATAACATGTTCCCTTTGTGCCGTGCTAGTGTGATGAATCATTGTTACTACTGAGTACTCTACGACAACGACTACTGAGTACTCTACGACAACGACTACTGAGTACTCTACGACAACGACTACTGAGTACTCTACGACAACGACTACTGAGTACTCTACGACAACGACTACTGAGTACTCTACGACAACGACTACTGAGTACTCTACGACAACGACTACTGAGTACTCTACGACAACGACTACTGAGTACTCTACGACAACGACTACTGAGTACTCTACGACAACGACTACTGAGTACTCTACGACAACGACTACTGAGTACTCTACGACAACGACTACTGAGTACTCTACGACAACGACTACTGAGTACTCTACGACAACGAAAACGCATTAAGTAGCCGTCCGAACACGCGATCATATTAGTTGGAAAACTGTTATTGAAAGAAATAGAGAGTCATACAAACTTTCAGAATTAAATTTCTCACTTGTGGGCATATCAATTCACTTCCAAGGTCTTGGAAAGATAAGCAGCGCAAATAATTGTGTTTCATCTGAAAATGGTATCAAACTGACAAACATATAGAACGACAATTGAAATTTGCTCTTAAATGTCATTTGCACCATATATTTACTCTTTATTTATTTAAACATTTTTTGTTTGTGGTGCAATTCGGACCTACGGAGCCATTGGATTTGGGTATTGTGATTTCTATAGGACCATTTTCCGCCTTTTTGCACCAAAGTCAATGTCTTTTAAACAAAGAACTTAGATAACGAATGTAACACGAAGTGCTCAGTGAATTCTGAACGATAAGCTTCCAATGATGAATGTATATATCATATAGCTTACGTCTTTTTAGATTTCTTGAAACTAAAAATAGATTTGCCTGCTAGACATTCTTTAATTGTCAATGCCACTAGTTTATCTGTAGCTCACACCTTATTCGATATAAACAGTCAACACTTGCACGTGGTGTCTGAAAGGGAATATATGTTTTAAAACATATTAGAAAGGATCACATATCCATATCAATAAACACTGAAAATGAGATCCCTTGGAAGCAACAAGTAGTTGTACATATTTGCAGAGGTTAAATGAGAAAAACGGTCCTATAGAAATCACAGTACCCAAACGCAATGGCACCGTAGATCCGCATTGTACCACAAACAAAGAGCACATTAACTATACAATGAAATAGATAGAACGAGTGATGAAGACAGGGTTACCGACTTAAAACATGTTATTATCACAATCACTAGCATTTGTCATTTATAGAATCATTGTAGAACATTTGATTTCAAATAATCTTGGGTTGAATTATTACCAGATGATTTTACCGTAAATCCGGAATTCAATAAATCTACAAAGGCATCAGCAGTTGTCAATTCCCTTTATTGTAGATCATGTCATATTTAAAACTGCACATATGTAGGAGACCATTGAAGGACACCCGTACTTTTGTCTGAGGACACGACTTCATCGGCAGACACACTATCCTCTGCGGACATACCGGCCTCTTCGACACACTGGCCTCTGCGGACATACCGGCCTCTGCGACCACACTGGCCTCTAACACACACTCATAGAAAGAATGTGGTTTTAGCTTGAGAATAAACAATTGAACATAGGCATTTAAAAAATAAAACCAAAGATCAAAATAGTTTCAGCAAGAACAACTTTTCTGCCTTAAATCGAACGCACCAGATACCTTATCGGTATAAAAAAGAGTATGAGAGTGGACCTTTGGAAACGGCCGAACACAACACATACGAAATATTACAATCTCGGTTTGATTGAGACTGTTCATGAACGGTAGTGAAATATGCTATCTACCGCTCACGCCTTCTAGCCCCGGGTTGAGCAGAACTCAATATTCATAAAATCAATAGTACATAATTGTAACCATCCCGAAGATGGCATGAATATGGCGGTGGACATAGAGATCTTTTCTTCCCCCATGTCCAGCGGCGTATGGTCCCAGTATCTAACAAAATACTATGTCCCGAAGATCGAAATAAACGAAATAGAATTTAGTTGGGAGCAGCGGTTATTAAGCCTGCGTATCACAAGTAACAGCCAAAAGACTAAATTAAAAAGTAAACAACATATCCTATGAGTGGTTAAACAATACCCAGAGCCTTTTATCGCCCGGAGTAGTGGAACCACCGAATAGAAAATTCAGTAAGAAAACAAAAGTAACTGAAAATGTACCACCGATAACTAAATATAAGTATCGGGCTCAGCGATTAAAGATCGAATGAATAACAGTCCGGATTGCAAGCGCGGGGAGACGTTTTACTGCCGCCACACTGCTAAAGCAACGCCACTGTGCTATATAAAAGAGTATGAGAGTGGACCTTTGGAAAAGGCCGAACAAGACACATACGAAATAATGCCGTCTCGGTTTGTTTGAGACTGTTCATAAACGGTAGTGAAATATGCTAGCTACCGCTCACGCCCTCTAGCCCCAATGTTGAGCAGACCTCAATATTCATAAAATCAATAGTATATAATTGTAAAGCTTCTCGGGGTTGAAATATGATTTTAAAGGTGTAGTCGGGGCAAGGAGAATGAGCTGACAAACGTAGATATGTAATCCGGGCGGGCAGTAAATACTCCATCATGTTAGTTCGCCTTGCCCTTGGCAAATATGCTTAGTGTACACATATGTACGTTCATTCTATTTTAACATACATTACACACGTCTGCGTTGAGAATGTGTTTGCGCATGTATTGTATTAACTTCTGGTATACGTGTTTGTGCGCAGTGTTTTATCCACATATGTGAGCAAAGTGTTCCTTATCATTCATTCTTGTGTTTGGTTCAATATTTTATTAAACTGCTTCCAATGTTTTATTCGGCATATGTACCTCTGTGTGGGTGGTGTGTGTGTGTGTGTGTGTGTGTGTGTGTGTGTGTGTGGTGTGTGTGTGTGTGTGTGTGTGTGTGCGTGCGTGCGTGCGTGTGTGTGTGTGTGTGTGATTTATTTTTGAGTATATATTTGTGTTTTGCTTTATATATGTAATATGTTTATAGTGCAGCTGCCATTTCAATGTGGTGTAGAAAACACCGGCGAAATTGCAAACATGAAAGACCGATTAAGGCTATGCTTTTTTAGAAGTTAATTACGTAATTACATTAGGAGAGATAGAAAACAAGTTTAGAGAGACAAAGAGAGTGTTTCTCTTTTTTGTTATGGATAAATTTGTTTTTTAAATGTATTTATAGTCGATTACTTTCATGTATGTGTAACGTATACCGGTAAAATACAGAGTTATGATGTAATGACAAATTAAATATTGCGAGCATTTTATACGGCTAATACATCTTACACAGATAATATACTTTCATAATAGTTTCATTCGATATGAGGATGAAAGGTAAGCTTTTTGACTATGAATATTAAGAATGTATGAATGTATGTATTATACAAAAGTTGTTAACCAACCTCACATGTTTTATTGCATAATACTGGTTACAACATTATCATGTTATGTTTAAACTTTAAGTGAGGAAGTGTCGATTCTTACGGATGGCGGGAGGTGTACAGTACTGGTTCTATCCAGGAAAAGTGGGTGGTCTGCCTCCATCACAAAAAAAAATGACCGTCATATATAACGTTACATGTGTTGAAAATGACGTAAAACACCATACAGATGAACAAAAAGAAAAACAATTATATTTAAACTGTGTGTTGATTTGAACATATTTTAAAATGCTTTCAAGGGTTTATTGTTTCAAATGTCCTTTTTATTTTTGCTTTGCAAACCATGTTAACCGAGATGTAATTTCCCGTTTCGTTTAATCAGTCATTTCAAAGGAAAAAACATGTCCCTGTTATTGATGTGTTTAGGTGTTTTGACCCTTCCATTGTTCAAACCTTTTAGCTCATTGTTCTGTAACATGACCATAAATGTGTCATTGGTTATTGATCTTAAAACATTAACTGTTTACATTCCGCTAATTTCAGTTAATAAATTACACAAATTCATCAATTTGAAAGCAACGCCGTTGTATTAAAGCAATGATTCACTTGTTTATGTCAATTTTATTTTCCTATTATGAACTTCTGATCAAATAATGTCTTAATGACTTTTAGTGGTATTTTTGTTATGCATGTAGTTTTGTATTTTATGTTAACACATTATATAACTATATATGTAATAAATACTGAAAAGGGGATCCCGTACATGCAACGAGCATGAACAAGAGAAACGTAACACTCTGTATTATTGAGTCTGTTCATGTGGGAGGTAATACAAGGTACAATACTCGGTATTATTGAGTCTGTTCATATGGGGTAATACAAGAGTACAATACTCGGTATTATTGAGTTCGTTCATGTGGGAGGTAATACCAGGTACAATACTCGGTATTACAGGTTCTGTTCATGTGGGGTAATACAAGGTACAATACTCGGTATTATTGGTTCTGTTCATGTGGGGGTAATACAAGGTACAATACTCGGTATTATTGAGTCCGTTCTTGTGAGGGTAATACAAGGGCAATAATCGGTATTATTGAGTCTGTTCATGTGGGGGTAATACAAGGTACAATACTCGGTATTATTGAGTATGTTCATGGGGGGTAATACAAGGTACATTACTCGGTATTATTGAGTCTGTTCATGTGGGAGGTAATATCAGGTACAATACTCGGTATTACTGGTTCTGTTCATGTGGGGTAATACAAAGGCAATACTCAGTATTATTGAGTCTGTTCATGTGGGGTAATACAAGGGCAATACTCGGTATTACTGGTTCTGTTCATGTGGGGGTAATACAAGGTACAATACTCGGTATTATTGAGTGTGTTCATGTGGGTAGGTAATACAAGATACAATAATCTGTATTATTGAGTGTGTCCATGTGTCTCGTAATACAAGATACAATACTCGGTATTATTGAGTCTGAAATTATGGGAGGTAACACAAGGTGCAATACTCGGTATTATTGAGTGTGTCCATGTGGGAGGTAATACAATGTACAATACTCGGTATTATTGAGTGTGTCCATGTGGGAGGTTATACAAGGTACAATACTCGTTATTATTGAGTGTGTCCATATGGGAGGAAATACAAGGTATAATACTCGGTAATATTGAGTCTGTTCATGTGGGAGGTAATACAAGGTACAATGCTCGGTATTATTAAGTCTGTTCATGTGGGAGGTAATACAAGGTACAATACTCGGTATTATTGGGTCTGTTCATGTGGGAGGTAATACAAGGTACAATACTCGGTATTATTGGGTCTGTTCATGTGGGAGATAATACCAGGTACAATACTCGGTATTATTGGGTCTGTTCATGTGGGAGGTAATACAAGGTACAATACTCGGTATTATTGAGTGTCATGTGGGAGGTAATACAAGATACAATACTCGGTATTATTTAGTCTGTTCATGTGGGAGGTAATACAAGGTACACTACTCGGTATTATTGAGTCTGTTCATGTGGGGGTAATAAAAGGGCAATACTCGGTATTATTGAGTCTGTTCATGTGGGAGGTAATACAAGGTACAATACTCGGTATTATTGGGTCTGTTCATGTGGGAGGTAATACAAGGTACAATACTCGGTATTATTGAGTCTGTTCATGTGGGAGGTAATACAAGGTACAATACTCGGTATTATTGAATCTGTTCATGTGGGAGGTAATACAAGGTACAATACTCGGTATTATTGAGTGTGTTCATGTGGGAGGTAATACAAGATACAATACTCGGTATTAATTAGTCTGTTCATGTGGGAGGTAATACCAGGTACAATACTCGGTATTATTGAGTGTGTTCATGTGGGAGGTAATACAAGATACAATACTCGGTATTATTGAGTCTGTTCATGTGGGAGGTAATACCAGGTACAATACTCGGTATTATTGAGTCTGTTCATGTGGGAGGTAATACCAGGTACAATACTCGGTATTATTGAGTCTGTTCATGTGGGTAATACTCGGTAATATTGATTCTGTTCATGTGGGGTAATACTCGGTATTGCTGAGTGTGTTCATGTGCGGGTAATACAAAATACAATACTCGGTATTATTGAGTCAGTTCATGTGGTGGTAATACAAGGTACAATACTCGGTATGATTGAGTCTGTTGATGTGGGGGTAATAAAAGGTACAATACTCGGTATTATTGAGAGTGTTCATGTGGGGTTAATACAAGATACAATACTCGGTATCATTGAGTCTGTTCATGTGGGGGTAATACGAGGTACAATACTCGGTATTATTGAGTCTGTTCATGTAGGGGTAATAAAAGAGCAATACTCGGTATTATTGAGTCTGTTCATGTGGGAGGTAATACAAGGTACAATACTCGGTATTATTGGGTCTGTTCATGTGGGAGGTAATACAAGGTACAATACTCGGTATTATTGAGTCCGTTCATGTGGGAGGTAATACAAGGTACAATACTCGGTATTATTGAGTCCGTTCATGTGGGAGGTAATACAAGGTACAATACTCGGTATTATTGAGTCCGTTCATGTGGTGGTAATAAAAGGGCAATACTCGGTATTATTGAGTCTGTTCATGTGGGAGGTAATACAAGGTACAATGCTCGGTATTATTGGGTCCGTTCATGTAGGGTTAATAAAAGGGCAATACTCGGTATTATTGAGTCTGTTCATGTGGGAGGTAATACAAGGTACAATACTCGGTATTATTGAGTCTGTTCATGTGGGAGGTAATACAAGGTACAATACTCGGTATTATTGGGTCTGTTCATGTGGGAGGTAATACAAGGTACAATACTCGGTATTATTGAGTCTGTTCATGTGGGAGATAATACAAGGTACAATACTCGGTATTATTGGGTCTGTTCATGTGGGAGGTAATACAAGGTACAATACTCGGTATTATTCAGTCTGTTCATGTGGGAGGTAATAAAAGGTACAATACTCGGTATTACTGCGTATGTTCATGTGGGGTAATACAAGATACAATACTCGGTATTATTGAGTCTGTTCATGTGGGAGGTAATACAAGGTACAATACTCGGTATTATTGGGTCTGTTCATGTGGGAGGTAATACGAGGTACAATACTCGGTATTATTGAGTCTGTTCATGTGGGAGATAATACAAGGTACAATACTCGGTATTATTGGGTCTGTTCATGTGGGAGGTAATACAAGGTACAATACTCGGTATTATTGAGTCTGTTCATGTGGGAGGTAATAAAAGGTACAATACTCGGTATTACTGCGTATGTTCATGTGGGGTAATACAAGGTACAATACTCGGTATTATTGAGCCTGTTCATGTCAGGGTAATACAAGGTACAATAGTCGGTATTATTGAGTCTGTTCATGTGGGGGTAATACAAGGTACAATACTCGGTATTATTGAGTCTGTTCATGTGGGAGGTAAAACAAGGTACAATACTCGGTATTATTGAGTCTGTTCATGTGGGAGGTAATAAAAGGTACAATACTCGGTATTACTGCGTATGTTCATGTGAGGTAATACAAGGTACAATACTCGGTATTATTGAGTCTGTTCATGTCAGGGTAATACAAGGTACAATAGTCGGTATTATTGAGTCTGTTCATGTGGGGGTAATACAAGGTACAATACTCGGTATTATTGAGTCTGTTCATGTCAGGGTAATACAAGGTACAATAGTCGGTATTATTGAGTCTGTTCATGTGGGGGTAATACAAGGTGCAATACTCGGTATTACTGAGTCTGTTCGTGTGAGAGGTAATACAAGGTACAATACTCGGTATTATTGAGTCAGTTCATGTGGGAGGTAATACAAGGTACAATACTCGGTATTATTGAGTCTGTTCATGTGGGAGGTAATACAAGCTGCAATACTCGGTATTACTGAGTCTGTTCGTGTGAGAGGTAATACAAGGTACAATACTCGGTAGTATTGAGTCAGTTCATGTGGGAGATAATACAAGGTACAATACTCGGTATTATTTAGTCTGTTCATGTGGGAGGTAATACAAGGTACAATACTCGGTATTATTGAGTATGTTCATATGGGAGGTAATACAAGGTACAATACTCGGTATTATTGAGTCTGATCTTATGGGAGGTAAATAAAGATATAAAAATCTGGAAAAGTAGCATTCAAGGACGACAGTCAACCACTAACACGCACAGAAACAAAGACCGACTTTAAAGATGAATAAAAGGCCAAATAAGACATCACAAACACAAAATGGTTGTCAATATAGGTCTACCGCCTTGCAACGGTCAGTAGCAAAAAGGCCGCTGGGGGTTTAGGCAAGATGCAATACTCGGTTTTATTGAGTCTGTTCATGTGGGAGGTAATACAAGGTGCAATACCTCTCACGTCTCTAGCACCGAAACGGTGACACAAATATTGAGTTTGATGATCCCAAAGAAAAAGTACGCAATAACACTACTGATGTTTACTCGGGGCGACTATCACAGCAATAACACTACTGATGTTTACTCGGGGCGACTATCACAGCAATAACACTACTGATGTTTACTCGGGGCGACTATCACAGCAATAACACTACTGATGTTTACTCGGGGCGACTATCTCAGCAATAACACTACTGATGTTTACTCGGGGTGACTATCACAGCAATAACACTACTGATGTTTACTCGGGGCGACTATCACAGCAATAACACTACTGATGTTTACTCGGGGCGACTATCACAGCAATAACACTACTGATGTTTACTCGGGGCGACTATCACAGCAATAACACTACTGATGTTTACTCGGGGCGACTATCACAGCAATAACACTACTGATGTTTACTCGGGGCGACTATTTACAACCGCCACACAGCAATAAACAAACCGTGGTGTGAATGTTAGTAAATACTGAAAAGGGATGCCTTGGAAGCAGCCAACAGAAATTTGAAACAAGTTACAGACTCCAAGGCGGTAGCCCTATTGTCAACCTTTTTGCATTTGTGATGTCTTATTTAGCCTTTTATTCATCTTTTGTGGTTGACTGTCGTCCTTGAATCTACTTTTCCTGTTCGATTTTTATATCTACTTTATTGTTTTATTTCAAAATCAGAATAATATTTTAGAATCAGCTGGTCACATCCTAGGCCCGTGTGATTGTACAATATATACATATACATTTTCAAGAAGAATATATTCATAAATTTAAATTTTTAGAATTACTTCTGACACATGATAACACCTCATTATGTAATATTGATAGATATTTTAGAAAGGCATTAGCCGTTCGCAACTCGCTACTTAATGTGACGGAAGTATATGTATGTATTAATTTTAGCTTCCCATCCTCAATGACTAATTTGCAAATGTACTATATACAAAGATGAGAAAAATGGTCCTATAGAAATCATAGCACCCAAAGCAATGACACCGTAAATCCGCACTGTACCACAAACAAAGAGCACATTAACTATACAATGAAAAATACAATATACAACAGAAAGAGTGGTGAAGACAGGGTTACCGACTTGGAAAGGTCAGTGGGCAATGCGGCCCACCGGTTAGCTTAAATAAACTATCCCATCCAAAATAAAGTAAATTTTCAAAACCAAGTTGCATTTTTGGCACTGCACGATTATATGTAGAGTAATTATAAGGACAAAGAGACACGTGTTTGTTAAGGAATCAATAGTCATATAGATAATACGAAATAACATTTTTAGAGAAAAAAAGCATTTTATTGAAATTTCAAATCTCAATTTTCATTTTTGTTTTGTGTGTGTAAAATGTTCCTAAAGAATACAGAAACACGAAACAGTTTCCATGTTAGGAATGCAGTGTGTATTTACACTTGTGGGATGATGCACAATTTAATCTAATTGAAATAAATAAGGGATGGTCCTTAAAATATGTTGAGGATTTATCAAATATACACCATTGTACGGCACTGTATTTGTTCTATATATTGTTTGATTATATACATGTATCCGTGTCTCATGATCTCGTAACGGGTTCAGTATTAAATACATTAATAAGTTTTAAATTAAATGTTTGCATACTTTAATTTTTGAAGCACAATTTACTGCACAACCGGCTCTAGACACAAGGTCTGAGAGGACAAAATAACCTAATAGAAAAAGGAACCATAAATCCGTTTTTGAATCTTCATAAATGTAGATGCAAAACTTCGAACAGGATGTGTAGAACATATCGGAAATGTAGTTGAACAGAAAATAAAATAGAAATAATCACTTTTATCTCAAAGGTTTATATAGCGGCATTTAATGCACTTCCTGTGTCAAATTTCCCAGGGGCGAAATGTGACTACGAATATTAAAAATATAAAATATCTCTCTGACGTTGTGAATTAAGTTTTAATATTTAATTATAATTTGAGTTTCCTAATAATTTTAATTGTAACATATTAACGTTAAATATTACTTCTGAACAATTTTATTATATTTATGTTTTGATGGCTCCGCATTTTGCTTTGCATTCCTACAAACACCCTTGTTCTGCTTGTATGACACAATATAATCATAATCTCAAAAAAAAAGTTGATTAAAAACTCTTTAATTTTTTTTTTTATATACTGAAAGGAAAAAGAAACGCAGGGTGCGTATTTCCGCTATTGCATATACTGCACACTTAATGCCATATATATTCCAAGGAAATCCCAAGATGTTTTGTAAAAAAAAAAGTGCAATTAGTTAGAGAAAGGACACAACTGTGATGTTGTAGACGTTTTAATCACAGTACACGTTGTAACAAGAAATTCATAAAATGCTGAAGTTCCTCTTTGAAAAATTGAGCCAGTTCAGTACTGTATTTAATGTTAAGTGATTGCAACATTTAAAGCCTAAGTTTGCTCACCTGCTTGAGCCAAATGCGCATTCTGACGATAATGAAACTTTAAAGAGGTAACCATTGGTGTGTTCAGTGCTGTTTAAACCTTCTTTCTAAAAGGACAGGCCTAATGTCGCCCTGTACCATTCGATTAGCAGTAGCATGTTAAACATACAATATATAGCGGAAATACGCACCCTGCGTTTCTTTTTCCTTTCAGTATATATGAATCAGATATACAATCCTAGTACAATTAATATTTCTCTTCAGTTGGTTAAACTCCCAGACAAGCTAAATGTTTAATTTATGTTGCACATGTTCGCGTTAAATTCTTCAAATATGGTATTCTAAAACCGGATATGCATGAACTAATATTTGTCGACCAGAACCTAACCCCCAAAATACAAGTGACAGGGAAGCATGCTGGTGTTGCAGATTAATGGGCAATTATCACAGTATGTGATCATTATTGACCGCGCACTTGTGGGCAGTGTTGATACATCCAAGAAGTACGGTATTTATCTTCATAAAAACTGTACAAGACATAATGAAGTAACTAATAGTTATATATTTAAACTCAACATAAAACTATCGGTTAGCACATACATATAAAGTAAATGATGCTAGTTTATGCAGCAAATAAATGTAAACAAAATCCAGATTTTCCGTCGATAAAAGATAGCCTGTTAGTATAAAAAAAGAAGATGTTTTGAAATCATTATATTCACTTTCAGACAAAACGAGTTTTAAGATTCATGGTAATAAAGATAAAGATATTTTATTCAAACATAAGGCATTAAGCCCAACAGTTCACATGCAAATAGTACATACATATAAACATGTATATGAAATACACACAATATTTTCCAGTTAATGACAATTTGTATAATTTCATAGGTAAGTTTCAAGATCATCTGTATATGTTACTAGTTAAAAAGTATTTGACAACTATTAAGTATATAAGTGTTTAATATATATTTTTAAATTAATATTCCTAAGTACTGATCAGAACACATTTATATCTGTGGAGAAAAATGGAGAAAAGTGATATTTATTTATAAAACATATCTCTTCTTTTAAAACTTTTACAAATGAAAACGGACAGTTTCTTTAATAAACTCTTGTTTTCTGTTGTCATAAGTTCAATAAATTTTGGTATGTTTGGCCGTTTCCAAAAATATTTTTTAACATATTCTTTTCTTATATCTTGATATAGTGAACACTCCAATACAAAGTGAAATTCGTCTTCTAGTATATTACATAGCTGGCATTTTCTTTCGGATCTTGGTGTTTTATTTGGTCTATGCCATCGACCAGTTTCTATTTCTAACCTGTGACTAGAGACTCTTAGTTTTGTAAAAAAAGCTCTAAATTTCTTTATATTTAGTACATCTAGATAATACTTAAACCTGAAATCTGATATTATTCTGTATGTACTAGCTCTAGTGGAATCCGATAATTCAGCATTCCAATTTTGTATAAACATATCTTTAGTTCGTTGTTTAAATATATTAATGAAATACGTTATGTTTTCTACTCCTTGAGAATACCAAACTTCATTAAATCCTGTTCGTTCCAATAACCCTTTAACTTGAGATGCCCAGTTTAATTTATTTGGGTTTACGATCAGATCATCTAACATTACATTATACATGTTTTTTTATATATTTGCGATCACTCGTACGTGTAATTTTTAACCAGAACCGGATAATATAGGCCATACGTTGAATTTTTAAAGGGACTCTCCCGAGTTCTCCATATATAATATAAGTATGATCTAACAATGAATATCTCCAAATTATCTTTCTATGGATTGTGCTGAAGTGAAGTTTCAGTGTTGTTGTTGCTTTTATGTTTTAATTAAACAAAAATCAGTAGTTGACCATACATACACTGTAGTATGTTTTTAATTATTTAGATAAAGTTTTCTTTCGATTCCTTCATTATATTTTGTTCAGTTCAATACCATTTAATATCTATACTATGCTGGTATAAATTATCCATCTGTCTAAACAGTGATGCACTTTAGGAGTATGTAAATTCAGGTTCGCATGCTGCTACGACCGTCTAAAAACACATTACTCACATTTTCTCCCTGGGAGAAGTATTTGGGGCTTTAAGAATACGAAAGAAAAGAAGATCAGATAGAAATCATGATACGGCCATTTGAACCATACATCTTGAATTACAGAACCTAACTGAAATACCAGACCGTTCCATTGTCAACTCCACACATTGCTTTTGAAACTATATATTTCTATGTAATTGTTGTTTTTAATGCTTTTTCTTTGGATAGTTGCGTTCTGTGAAAGCTAAACATTATGGTGGACCTTTTAATCTATTTCTAAAGATTTCCCCCTTAATGATATTTGCTCGTTTTTGTCTCAAAATGGAAAAAATAGCATTATTGTATGCAAGATTTTTACGATATTTTTAATGCTTTGAATAGTTGCATTCGTTGAAAGCTCAACATCATGTTGACCGTTCGATCCTACTTCTAAATATATTCTCCCCTTAATGATATTTTCTTGCCTTTGTCTCAAAATGACAAAGTTATTATTGTATGCACGAATTTGCTTCGATTAAAACAGTTTTGTATTTTATTTAATAATACAAACTACCATTTGGCACCGGAGCGTACATTTAAACATAACAGATAGATAGATACTTTTATTTCAAATTTCCAATAGGCTATAAAGCCCGTGAGGATACAAATACAAAGTATAACATGGTAGCAGGGCAGTAGTTAGTACATATACATATATATATATATATATATATGAGAACGGTAAGTATATATAATATCACAATATAACTTTCACCATATGCAGTCATGTGTAATTGAGATGTTGTTAACAACTGTACATAGAGATTTACATATTATTTACAATTTACACACGCACGTGCGCACCCGCGCGCGTACACTCGTTGTTCGAAAAAATACAGTTATATTCTATATAACAGTTCATTTTTTAATTTAAAAGCTTCATAAATAAATATACCTAATTTGCGAATTCTATTTGTTGAGTTAATTAATTCTATAAATGTATTCATGTTTAATGTTGAATCATATAAGCATAGTCAGTGAACAATCGAAAAATCCGTGAAACGTTTAACAAAATCGTATTTAATTTTAATTCATAAGAAAATTGTTAACAATTATGTATGTCAGTTAAATAAGTAAACAACTGAGATAGTAACATTATCTCACAGTGTTAATTTCATTGTTATTTATTTATTTTTATTTATTCATTTATTTATTTATTTATTTATTTATTTATTGTTTTTTTTTGTGTTTTTTTGTTGTTGTTTTTGTTTTTTATTCATTTATTTAATTATTCATGTATGTATTTATTTATTTATTATTTATCTATCTATATATTTATTTATTTATTTATTTATTTATTTATTTATTTATTTATTTATTTATTTATTTATATATGTATTTATTTATATATTTGTTTATACATTTATTTATTTAAGTTAAAAGTATCATTGTTGCAATAAATAAACTAAACAGAAATTTAAAGGCAATACTAAATTAACTAAGAAATGTATTATGAGTTTCAATAAGAAATGAAATGACTGATATTTACAATATTTTCGGCTTAATGTGATTGTAGCATGGTCACTAAAAAGTCTTTTTGGAATAGCACTGGTGTAAATCGTTTAACTGAAAATAACACCTGTCAGAATAAGTGTTTGAATAACAGTTAGAATAACTGGAATAGAGCTGAAATGAACATGCTATGTAATAGATAGAGTATGGTTTCAATGAGTTGGTTCATTTAAACATCGAGATGGGCGTAGCCCATCGCGGTGTTTAAATTAACCAACTCAATGAAACCATACTCTATCTATTACTTGTACTATGAATCAAAAGCTTAAAACAATAGACTATTTTTTCTGTGGCTGCCGATTATTTATGGATACAAATATGTAATTTTGCGCGGACACGAACACGATCACAAGCGCGAACAAGAAATTTCAAGAAAAAATTAAATCGTTAATTTATAATTTGTATAATGCGATATTTGTTTGCTTCAGTGCTTTTTCCAGTTGTTTTTCCGGTTGTTTTGGTTGTTGTTGTTGTTTATTGTTTATTATTATGATTATTAATAATTACAGCATTTTAGATTGTTTATTTCATTTCACACCTGTTTAATTATAACCGTTGTTATCGTTTGCTTAGTTCTGCTTGTTGGCTGTAAAAGTTAGACCCGACTATAAATCAGTAGTGTTATTACTTACTAGTCTTTTTGGGATCATCAAGCCCGATCTATGTGGCTTTAGAGTAGAATAACGCTGGGCTTGAGAGAGGTATTGCACCTTATATTACTCACTATGAACAGACTTAATAATACCGAGTCAGTTACTTGTGTGCTTCTTGTTTGTGTTTGTTGCTTCCAGTGGTCCCCTTTTCATTAATTATTGACGTGTATTTTCTCCCATGGTATGTTCTTCCGAAATAGGGAGTTGTGGAACTCGGTATAAAACAAAATGCTTCCATTTTGTTGTATTCTCACAACATTCTGCCCAAGTTTTTGTCATCAAGGATTACGCCTAATAAAAAAAGGGAAAAAAAACAGTAAGAATTTGAAGCTGTATGTAACGGAATACATATTTGAATTCAGTTTAAGAACAGTCAAACAACTAATATATTATGCATATACCGTTATCCCACGACACAACTTGAAAACAAAACGCCGCTAAACAAATATAAAAAAAGTTAACAAACACAATAAAAGCAAATAAAAACTTACATCACGATAACCACGTTAATAATTATAAATATACTCTGTTTTTAAATGTATTCACTGTCGACAGATCCACCATTAAAATTGGCAACTAATGTATCCACGATGGTAAAATGCTACATAAATCATTTATTGCAAACTGAATCACAGCACGTAAATTTCACATTACATGCAAAAACAAATATCTCGGGACGGATCCCTTTTACATCTGTATTTGCACATTGACAGGGTCAAAGCGTGTCTTGATCAATCTAATTATTATGTAGTTTCTTGATATGTATAGTAACATCGTTATGTTCATGTGTAACGCAGAATAAACGTAAACAGCATACATAACACTTCCAAAGATATGAGCATGTTGCCATATGCATTTGTTGAAACGGGGATTTGAAAACTTACACATTCAAAAATGAATGAAAATAAATACTGAAAAGTGGATCCCTAGGAAGCAACAAACACAAACAAGAGATAAAGGTAGCAGAGTCGGTTTTGTTGAGTCTGTTCAGGTAATGTAAAACGCAACACCTCTCACGCCTCCTAGCACCGGCTTAAGCGATATTCTACTTTATAGACACAACTATCGGGCCTGATGATCTAAAGGACCAATAAGTAATAACACTACTGATTTGTAGCCGGGGCGGCTTTTTACGACCGCCACATATATACAAAGACATATTTGGCACAATATGCATTTAATACATAAATGCATAAACAAATCAACCACAAAAGTTTTGTTGTTTTTTTATCTCAGTACAAGAATCTAATCAAGCATGAATGATTTATAAGAGGGAAATTATGTGGGAAAGTTTGTGAAATGTAACAATGAAAATAGACAACAAATATTTAAACTCTAAACAAGTTCGAGTTTCGTTATTTTGCATATGTTATTAACATATAAAAAGTATACCCCAGGGTCCGTATTCATAAAGCTTCTTAGCAATATCGTTACTTAAGTCAAATTTTATCAATTTATTAAACACCCTTTTGTATCGATTTAAGACGGGTTTTTTAATACTGCTAATAAGGCTATGGATAAATAAAATCTACAGTTAAATATTTATCTTAAAATAGATGGGTTGTAATAGTGACCCTGAGAGGTTAATAAGAAGATTTAGAAATATGTAAAAATCTTAAATTTTGACATTAGTATTATTTTCCATTTAAGTTCCTTTATGAATATGGGGCCTGGTATGTATAAAGTTCATTCCTTTGTCACTACATACCATATATCATAGTGTGTAAGTAAGACACATTTAAACAATTATTTGGATATTTTGAAAGAAGTGAATTCATCCGCAGTGTCGTTTTTGTCAGGACTAAGGCAGATTAATGTTTGACACATTCTTTTAAATCATGGTAAGAGTAAGATTTGGTGAACCCTGGAACATGGTTAAAACCCACAGCGATTTTTTTAAGTATGTGATGTCACATACATTGCCTCCCACTGCCCCATTTTATTGGGTTGACAGTAGGGTAAGCGTGAGAATTGGAGCACCCTAGAACCCGGTTTAAACCCCAGCGGCCTTTTTTGCCACTGACCGTTTGAAGGCGGTAGCCCTATTGTCAACCCTTTTGTGTTTGTGTTGTCTTATTTGGCATTTTATTCATCTTTAAATGTGTTCTTTGTTTTTCTCTGTGTTTGTGGTTGACTGTCGTCCTTGAATGCTGCTTTTCCTGTTCGATTTTCATATCTATATCTGAGTTGTCCTTGTTATTGTAATTTGTTTCTATGCGTGTTTTTGGTTGACTGTGGTCCTTGAATGCTACATCTTCTGTTTGACATGTATGTCTATTTTTATGTTGGACAGATGACGTTTTTATCATGCCCAGGCTGCCTTATTTGAGGTGTTAATGAGTAAATGGTTACTTTTAATTTAGTGTATACATCTATATTGCCCACCTTCCTATAATACATATAATAGTTTCCTATTAGTGAGATGTTTTATTTGCGTTGTCTTCACTTGTTCCTCGTACATAAAATGGGATACTTCAAAGGCAACGAAAGAAATAAAGACAGTAGCAAACTCGGTCTTATTGAATCGGATCATGAGTGTTGATATAAACTGCAACATCAGCGGTTTCTACTTTAAAGCCACAATGGATGAGATCGATGAACCAAAAGGAACAGTGAGTAATACAACTACTCCTACAAAGCGCTGGGATAGGTTTTACGACCGCCACACATCACCAAATAAACACTAGAGCTAGTATGATGTCAATACATACAGAAAAGGGGATCCTTCGAATGCAACGAACACAGAGTGGAATATAACAGACTCGGTTTTATTGAGTCTGGTCATGAGAGGTTATATAAGACATAATACCTCTCATGCCCACATAGCACCGGTTTAAGTGGTAAATTGGCTCGCACATTTTATAGAGATAGGAAGAATACATAAGAATCCGGGAACCTGCCCTATTCTTTCAAACGAATATATTCCTATGGTTCCGTATCGTGCGCGGTGGATAACCTCCGATACACGGGATCGCTATGTCGACACAACTGAGTGGCGCCGGGGAGGCTTGAACCCGGGTCCTCCGGTTTCAGGTCCGCTGTTCTATCCACTAGGCCACGCCAGTCCCTTGATGATCCCAAAGAAGCAGTAAGCCAGTCCCTTGATTATCCCAAAGAAGCAGTAAGAGATACCACTACTGATTCGTAGCGCGGGGAGACTTTTAATGGCCGGCAAACAGCACAAAACTAACACATGTGTCTTGTTATTTAGCGCAGTTTGGTTGTATTTGTTTATTGGTTGCCACTGCAAGTTCCACGGCGTTAGTCCTAGTGTCAACCCTTTTAAGTTTGTCACGTCACATGCCAATGCCGTTGTTTATCCTTGTAAGTGTTGTTCATTTTTGATCGACTGTGGTCATTGAATGCTAGATTTGCTGTTCGGCTTTTATATTTCTTTCTTTTGGAATTGATGTGCATGATAGTTGTCTCTTATTAATGACGTTATTTTCTTACATGCTTATGTTAAAGACGTATATTAGTTTCAGCGGCTTTATGTTCTAGGATTGTGTGTGTTATATTGATATACATATGATCATCTTTGTTTTCTTATGTTTTCTATTATTGCTTCCTTGTTTGTAAGAGAATATAGCCTGGCAAGGATTACTTTATTTACATTGTCGCGTTTAAATGAGATTACGGTAGGGTAAGAGTGAGGGTTTCACCCGAGTATAAACCGCTGTCAAATGTAAGCGGAGTACAACAAACTGCTAAGATTTTTAAAATAAAAGACAAAACGATATAAACACAAGAAATATCTTTTAAAAAGATAGTCGGCGCGTTTCATGAAGTGAAATAATTTTAATAGCGAAATGGAAGGTATAGAGTAGAGAGTAGAGACTAGAGACAGTGCCAATGTGGGGAATTTGAACAAAACAAGTTCGTGCTTTCCATTACGGAAGGCCATTGTTAAAATATTCAAAGGATTATAATCCTGAAAACAAGAGGCCCACGAGGGCCTGAATCGATCTACTTGCAAAGTGTACTCTGGTAGATGATGCTACATGCAAAATATCAAAGCTCTAACCTTGTGGTTTCAAAACAAATTTTCTCTATATTACTATGTAAAACCTTTGACCCCCTCCCCACCCCAACCCTTGGGGTGGAGCTAATTCTGACCCCAGGGTCACCATTTGTACAAACTTGGTAAAGGACCGCTAGATGTTGCTACAAGCAAAATATCAAAGCTGCAGCCCTTGTGGTTTCAGAGAAGAATATTTTGGTCAGCATTTGTACAAACTTGGTAGAGGACCACTAGATCATGATATATACATAATATCTAAGCTATAGCCCTTGTGGTTTTGGAGAAGAACACATCCGGGCACCTTAAACAATCACGTGACTAGGAAATCACGGCGATATTTAATTTTTAATAGGGTTTCATTACCAGTTACCATGTAAAATTAACGTACTTTGTAAGAAAACAGAATAATTTATTTGCAATTTCAGCATTTCTATTCCTTTCTTTATCTTTTCCGGTCACGATTGAAGTACAGCGTAACAAATCACCTAACGATATACCATTTATCAACAACTACACTCTATAAACAAATCTACTAGTTTCCTTTGGCCGGGTCAGACAAATTTAGCCAATCAGCATTCAGTTTAATAAACACTGTAGGCCTTCATAATTTTTGTATCGCTTTCAACTCGAGTTGATAGGCTTACACAGACACACCTCCTGCGAGGCCAAAAGCCAGCTTAAACGGCTGGCGCCGATAAACCAAAACAATATCTATTTTGCTGTTTCTAACTTATCACCATCACCTAACCATTCTTATATGCGTATTTATAAGTAAACAAGGCGGGCACATTTTTCTGCATGATTATACCTTAACACATGATTGGGACTTTATACCAATTGTGTGTGAGGTAGTCTGATGTAAAAGGATGAAAAATCGCCGAACGCGATAAATATAAAAGAAATTGCAGTCTGTGACTGAGACTTTTCATGAACGGTAATGACAAATGATTGCTACCGTTCACGTCCTATAGCCCGGGGTTGAGCAGAAGAACTTACTATTTAAAATGGCAACTGTAAGAAAAGTTTAGGCAACCCAAAGATGGAACATGGAACCTTCAATGCGGTATTTTCATACCATTCCATGGCCAGCGGCGTATGGTCCCAGTTTCTAACAAAATGCTTTGCCATAAACGAGAAAATAATAAGCTGAATAAACCAAATGGAATTAGCTGATGACAGAGGTTTTGAAGCCTGCGTATCACAGGTAACAGTCGAAAGACTAAATTAAATCAGGTAACATATCCTAAGGGTGATTAAACAATGCTCTGAGCCTTTAAAGGCTGAAGTAGTGGAACGACCTATTTGAAATTAAAGTAAGAAAACGAAGTTTTTATGACACGTTTAATGAGTAGTCCACGAACTATTAATCATTTTTTTGTATTCGCAACAATGATATGAACATTTCTTGAATATGAGAAAAGCGAAAAAGGACTGACAAACTGTTAAAACTTCAGTTGTGTTTTGTTGTTTGGCCACTGACCTTCTTACACAAAAGCCACGATTGTCACGTATTTGATGTTTTATTATGCCATTTATGCGCCTTTTCTACATTTATTAGTTAATTCCTATGTCATTTTCTTGTTCATTGACGATATTGTTGGACATGTTATACATATGTAAGGACATTGACATCCCATGTAATAGCTTAAAAGACAACGCACCTTCATAAAATATGCAATAATTCAATGAACTTAGATCATCTACATTTTGGGATGATTGTTTCTGCATTTGAATAGTCTCTTAACACATTATATTCAAGATTAGAAGAAGAAAAAACTTACATGAAAATTATGCTCAAGAATAAAACTTTAAATCCGAAAGTCGGTAAACTATTTATCTCTTTAATTTCTGTCTCATCTAAACTGGTTTCATTACTCACGTTTTATATGAAAACTTTAACATTAAATATTATTTGAGAGTTTTAAATGTACTGCTTTCCCTGTAAATAAGGATTTTCCATGAGAAAGCCCTATGCACATATGTTTTGACTGTCAAGTCTTGATTTCTGGACCGATTGTTAAAATAAGTATAAAGGTCGAACAGGAAATGCAGCTTTCACAGAACACAGTAAACCCTGAAACACTCAAAACGACAAACGAATGGCAATGTTAATAAAGAATAAAGGCATATTACGTCACAAAGACAAAAATGGTTGACAATAGGGCTACCGCCTTGGAACGGTCAGTGGCAAGAAAGGCCGCTGTGGGTTTAAACCAGGTTCTAGGGTGCACCAAACCTCACACTTACCCAAATAAAACCGGACAGTGTAAATAAAGAAATCCTCGCAATGAACTATTCTCTAACCAACAAGGCAGCATTAATAGGCAATATAAGTAAAACACAAGGATGCTCGTGTATATATAAATACGAAAAACAATAGCGTAGAAAGCCACAAAGAAGGTACTCAATGACTTGGCAGAAGTCAGAGTAACAAGAGAATAAACCATTGAGGGCACGACAAGACAAGATTGCAGACAAACATCAAACGTCACCGTCCATTTTGGGCTTTAGGTAGACGTCATCATAGGGTCCACAGCCTGTCTGGTTATCGAACAATAATATACCTTGATAAACCTTTTAACAAGTTTAACAAAGATAGTATGAAAGTGATCTTCACCAAGGATCTTACGAAGTTTGTTGTAAATCACGTCACCATAGAAGTCAGGTTGTAATAGTCCTTGTCGCAGAAGAGTTTTTAAATTACTTTTATATTTGGAAAGAAGATCAGGGTTACGATAACAATTTTACAAAGATTTTTCGAAGTTTATGTATGTGTCGTTTTCGGCCGTTTCCGAAGGTCCATTATCATACTCTTTTTTATGGTAATGGTAGCCCTAATGGAGTAGCTTTTTAGTATACAAAGATTACGAAATTAAAGTCCTCAACTCGAGTACAAGCTCTAGAAAAACGAATAAGTTGAGACACATAGACCCCATAAGAATTTGCTCGGGGAACATCCCCATCTAAATCGGGATAAATAACAATACCGAAATTAAAATCATCTCTCTTGTGATATTTTTTTCTAATTATTTCACCATTTTCAATAGAGAGATGTAAATCGAGAAAAGAAGCGTTAAAACTAAGGTATTTTTTAACAACTACAAATGCACCCTACATGGCGTTTAGTTTATTAAATCACGTTAAAATAGTGTCTGACCATGACGAAAATAACATTGGTTCATACAAGCACGTCCGCTTTAATGCCTAAACCTAATATTGTTTTCAATATGTGTCCTTTCCCGGTATACAACTGTATTCCGCTTAAAATAAATAAGATCAACCGAACTTTAGGGATCCCTTTTTCAGTATTTATTGACATTCACACTAGCGTTTGTTTAAATCTGTGTGGCGGCCGTAAAAAGTCGCCCGACTATAAATCAGTAGTGTTATTACTTACTGGTCCTTTGGGGTCATCAAGCCCAGTAGACTATCGTTTAAGTGCTTGGAGGCGTTGGAGGTGTCGCAATTAACATTACCTCTCATGAACAGATTCAATAAAACCGAGTCTGCTGCTTTTATCTCTTGTTTGGGTGTGTTGCTTCCAATGGATCCCCTTTTCAGTATTTATTGACATTCACTCTAGCGTTTGTTTAGTGTTGTGTGGCGGCCGTAAAAGGTCGCCCGACTACAAATCAGTAGTGATATTACTTACTGGTCATGGCTTTAACGTAGAATATTGCTTAAGTCGGTGCTAGGAGGCGTGAAACGTGTTGAAATTAACATTACCTCTCATGAACAGACTCAGTCTGCTAATTTTATCTCTTGTTTGAATTGGTTGCTTCCAAGGGATCCCTTTTTCAGTATTTATTTACATAAAAGTGTATGAAAGGAGAAATTTCAATTGCCGAACAAGATAAATTCAGAATATATGGCAGTCTCGATTTGCGTTATCAAAGTGTTCAGTTTCGATGCAGTGGTGTTTATCCTAGTAAACTAATGTATTAACTTATTCGCATACATTTCTAATGCCTGAATTGTACCAAAAAAGCTATATTGAGGAACATGCTTTAAATACTTTGACATGTTAAAATATTTTTAACAAATACAAAATGAAGTATAGTGGAAATATGTTTGTTTGTTTTTTTTTCATTGTGGAATTGTTTCTTTATTATAACTTCTTATTTAACTAGAGCCAAAGTTAAGCACTGTGCTTTCTTACCAGTATGTCGGTATTTGATATTTAAAACAAACTTAGTAGACAGAAATATCGCTATTGAAGCTAAGACGGAAGTATTTGTAAATGTATCTCTTAAAACAACATTTGCAGCAGCATAACATGTGTTTTAGGTGATCATTTTGTGTATATGGTTTTTCTTGGCTAATATAGGATCGAATATATCGTTCTGGTAAATACATATAAAAACAAACCCGGACGACCTAACATAATGGTTATGGTAATATCGTATACACTTTTGGAAATATTCAAAAGGATGTATAAAAATCGAACAGGAAATGTAGCTTTCACAGAATACAGTCAACCGTAAACACGCATTAACAGAAACAACTATTACAATGTTAATAAGAAGCAAACCATGTGGCATCAAAACGCAAACGAGTTGACAAAATAGTGCAGCCGCCTTAAATGAGACAAACGAGTTGACAATAGTGCAGCCGCCTTAAATGAGACAAACGAGTTGACAATAGTGCAGCCGCCTTAAATGAGACAAACGGTCCTGTAGAAAAACATCAATCAAACGCAATGGCACCGTAGATGGTCCCCCACTGTACCACAAACCGAAATAAAGGTGCATATTTAAAACGTCAATGAAAATGACAATATATAACATAACGATTGGTGAAGACAGAGTTACCGACTTGGAACGGTCAGTAGGCAATAAGGCCTACATGTTAGCTTAAATTGATTTTATTTGTCCACAACCTCACCATTATCCTGTCTTCAACGCCCAAACTAACAAAACAATGTTAACAAAAGTATACCCCCATCGAAAGGAAATCTCGAACAATAAAGTCCACATCTAGAGAAATTAACAAACGATATACTGATTTAATGTTATATAAACATACATAATCAGAAACATCTCAGGATGCATGTTAAGCCATTTAACTTTGCAATTGATTTGCCCTACCAAATTACATCTAGGGCAATATGACAATTATTGGCCTTGCTATAGAAAATACGAGTTCAATGTTGCTGTAACTAACTGATCATAAAACAGATATGTAATTGTTGATGTTTACTACATTAAGTCGAACATACAGTGTAGCATTCACAGACCTTAGCCTACACTCCTAAAACAACATTTGCGTAGAATATTTACATATATTTAAATGTTTTACGAAATCATAAAAGGTTTGACAAAATGATACAGCGTTGTAACGGTCAGCGGCAAAAGGGGTCGCTGGGAAAGTGGTTCTTTGGTGCACCCAACTTCAGACACATTGTCCTATATAAACTTCAGCACCCAAACGCAGTCAACAAGGACCCACACTGTATTACTAACTAAATCAAATGAGGAAATTAAACGGTCAATGAGCAGGACAATACACACCATGAGTAGTGGTCACCTACTTGGAACGGGCAGGAGGCAATACACCATAAGTAGTGGTCACCTACTTGGAACGGACAGGAGGCAATACACCATAAGTAGTGGTCACCTACTTGGAACGGGCAGGAGGCAATACACCATAAGTAGTGGTCACCTACTTGGAACGGGCAGGAGGCAATACATCATAAGTAGTGGTCACCTACTTGGAACGGGCAGGAGGCAACTACACCATAAGTAGTGGTCACCTACTTGGAACGGGCAGGAGGCAATACGGCATACTGGTTACATTAAATAGATTTGATGTGTGCACAACCTCACAATTTTCATTTCTTCAGCTCTTAAATTTACAAGGCTGTGGAAACGTACATCCCATCAAATGAAAATATCTAACAATAAAGTAAACATCAATAAACAAAAAGGTAGCACATTTACCCTAATGTCATCCCAATAGACACCGGATAGTGTAAATGAAGTAATCCTTGACATGCTAGTCTAACAATTAAGCGACATTAAAAGGAACCCAGAGATAAGCGTGTATATATGTATATTAAAACTAAAAACCTGGAAAGCCACAAAGAAAATGTTCAACCTGAACAAGCAGGTGAGAACATTCTTCAGTACCAGAACAAGCAGAGGGTTTAAAAAATACGAATGTTAACAACAAGTTAAATCTTGCTCGAGGAACATCCCTGTCTGAATGTCAATTTGTTACTTATTTTTTCCATTTTGAATAGAGTGATGTAAATCGAGAAAACCGAGAAAACTAGCAGAAGCATTGGAAAGGTAAGATGTAACAAGTTGAAGTAGTTTTAGAATAGATCTTATAGGAACGGGGAATATCGCCCGGACTAGCGCGAAATGTTATAAAGGGAATATGCATCCAAATACTACAGGAAGTGATTTTTCTAAAGTGGGACATAAGATACTGGCAGCAGTAAATCTACATTCAACATGGTGTGGATGTAACCCCTGGTGACCACATAACTTTTTTTTTAAAAAATAAAACTCGTTTAAATTAGGCCACATTCTGGGCTAACTTTTGGGTTAATTACAATATTTCTGCACTGAATGTCTATCTGGAAAAAAAATAAAAAATAAAAAATGTAATATTTACATATGTAGTATTCACCTCCTCGCAAAATGTACTGTGACACCGTTAGAGATGTTTATTTACGGGTGACAGTAGCCGGCTAAAAACGACCCGGATGAATATGAATTCTGTGCAAAATTTGACATTTCCTGAATTGTTTGCAACAATAATATAGGTTTTTATTGTCAAAGTAGTGCATAAAAGATCTATTTATTCAATATTTCTATAATGCAGGCCAATGAGGATGAAAGTATATGCATATTCCCTAAAAGGCTTCGATTACATTAATCTGCATGAGTGTCTTGTGAAAATAGGTATGAAAGTCGAACAGGAAATGCTGCATTCACAGACTCAAAAATAGGCATTCCGAACAAAAAGCAATAACAATGAAAAATAAAAGCACTTGACACCAGGAGAACCTCCTTGGAACGGTCACTGGTAAAACAGGCAGCAGCATGCAATAGCCAGCACAGCAATATAAAAAAAATAGTTCTGCGTCCATGGGTGCATCGTTAGCACCAATTGTTAAACAATATGATTATAAATAGTATGTGCATATACGAAGAAAACTTAATCAGGTACGAGTATAAGTGTTTCGCATATTACAGCGAAAGTCGAGTAAATGTTAAAGGAAGTACATCAGGATTGGTATTATTCATGAATTGTTCAAATACATTATTTATGTATTTAATTGATAAAAATAATCTAAATGAACCATAAAACATCAAACGAAATTACGCTGAACATATAAAATAAACGACCTGAAGAAGGTATTTCCTAACTATGGTGACGCGTCAGGGATAGCTATTTTAAAAGTGAATTGCAATGTTTTTAGACAAATTAGGCCCGAAAGCCTGATGTACTCCCTTTTAACGTTATTATAAATGTTCTTATATGGATACAGGTCAAATATGATGTAATATCTCTGACACTGTTTTTTAATAAGATCAATTGGCATTTCTTTCGTAAGACTGTTTGGTAAAATGTGTTCATAGTGCAGACAAGTCATTCACACTTGTAAATGAAAAGTATGTTTTGATACGTGGTGCATGTTAAATCAAAACATAAATAACATGAGATATACGTCAGCCAACATAAGAAGGTAGAACATAAAACATTCTATTCTACCATCAAAAGCTGATTGAACGGTTTGCTTTCAAGATAAGTAATTGCAACAACTGGACCTCTTAAATTTGCACTTATTGCCTAAATAGTTTGCTATAAAAACGTTCATGCGTTCTTAATTTACGTTTGCCCAACACATTAAAACCATGTTTGGATAAAAATTCTGAAAAAAAATAATATGTTTTTAATTTGTGATGCAGCAGAATTTTGTATTGAAAGTGCCCTATCAAAAACAACGTTCGAACGTGAAATTTGTATTTCTCAATCGATTTTGAAAAGTAAGTTATTTTTATTTACCACTAATAATGTCTTTTTCATTGATACTGATTTAGGTAATATTCGAATTTTGTCTAAAATATCAAAAAAAACTGTGGCTGAAACAAGCGCCTCCGAACAATAACACAACTGCTGCATGCGACATGACGAAAACTATTGTGTATATAGTATATTAGTCTAATTAAAGCAGGCTCCCAATGATCAGTACATGAAAAATGCTTATTAATAAATGCAGACAATTCTCAAGTTTTTGCGTCTGTGTGATCAAGATCGATTCAGGAAGTTTCGGCCCCAAACCATTTCGACACCTAGACGAATCGGCACCTAAACGTTTCGGCATCAAACCATTTCGGCATCTATTTTAGTTTTACCCTAGACGTTTCGGCACCCATTTATATTTGAGTATTATAATGAAGTAAATAAGTAAAGAAATTAAATGTTTTCTATAAGATCACTTGTAATTCATTTAAAATGCAAAGTTGATTGCCTTAACGGCAACTCCGAAGCGGTTTTAAGCCTGAATACAACTAAAACATGAACATAAATACGGCCCATATGATTATCACTTGTAAAATTTAAGTAAATATGACTTTTATATTATATTGTAGCAAAGTCACGGAAATTCCCTTTTTAATAGCTCAGGTGTAAATCGTTTAATTGAAAATACTTGAATATGTTCCCTTTAACATGTAGAATAATGTATACCTAAGACCAAATAAAAACTTAACTGTATTCATACAGTATCTTTTAATTCTTCACTTTACTTTCCTGGCATCTCCATATCGACGACAACAGGTATGTGACTTGAACATGCGTTGTACTTTTCTTGTTCCTTTTAATGCTGTCGGCATGGACAAGGTAAATGTCATAGTTTCACCCATACAGGGTTTATGAAGGGCCGTGTCAGTTATACAAGATCCCAATTCTAACACTAAATTAAGTAATTATTGAATAGGTTTTAAATAAAATAAGTTTATGTCATACAATTAAAATATACAAAAAATGTTTTAGAAACATATTTTCTGTACTAAATATTGATAAAAAACAACAACTGAATAAGTTAATTATTATATAATACCATTTATTTTTTTGTTTATTAAACTGCTCTGCATTGTTGGTTGTCTCGTCAGATTTCAAACCTTCTCTAATTATCATTAGTACGTTTTATTAATGAATAGATACGAATATAAAATATATATGAAAATAAATGTTGAAAAACAGTATAAATAACATAAAAACACCAGTGCAATTGTCTTAACTGTACACACTTTTCTTATATTTTAGATGGTTCTCATAATAGTCAGACAATTTAAATTATGTTTATTATTATAAATTAATTAGACATTATACCTAATATTATACCTAATATATATATATATATATATATATATGTATACTAATACTGACAGTTTCACATTTAGTTAGAAATACTATTTATATACATTTAATGCTGTAGGAAATCCAAGTGCCACATAAGTTTATATTTTCAAAAGAAGTTACAGAATAAAAGCATCAGAAGATGTATTTAAAAAAAACAACGAAAAAGGTGATTCAAATGAAAATTCAATTCAATACTTTTTTATCTTCAGATTTAGTGAGAATCTCTTTTTTTGGGATGTAATAAACAAGTGTGTGTGTGTGTGTGTGTGTGTGTGTGTGTATTTCCAACCTAGATACGGTACTGCGGCTAAAACTGATATTGATACTTGAAGTGAATGACATGATGTGTCGAAGTCCAAAACGAAAACTGAATTGGAATTATATCAGTTAGAAAATTAAGACACCTTGAATTAATAAGGATTAAACTATTGCTTTTATCTATCTTATGATATGTAATTAATTACATAACAGTGTGTGTTTTTGTTTTAAATGCAACATTTCATAGACGGATAGATTTCGATACCAAAAGTTGTTTAAAACTTGAAATTAAGCGATTACTTGAGTAAAGGAATATGAAAAAGCCTGCTAGATTTCCGTATAGTATTTAAACAACACTATTGTATATATATCAGCTACATGTAAACCGTAAAGAACGACAGCCTTTTTTGTTTATATAAAAAACAAATATCATAATTTGTACTTATTTTATAATAATTATCATCGATATAATAAATTATGTAGTAGAAGTAGTAGTAGTAGTAGTAGTGTTGTTATTATTATCATTATTATTGTTATTATTACATTTTGTGTCATATTATGTTCATTTTAATTATTGAAATCGATTTATTTGTATTTATTGTTTATCACTTCAGAATTTCCAACATAAAACACATATCATTTAAAGCAGTTTTCCTGCCATAAATGTTTTAAAAGTAGGTATAAAAGTCGGACTGGAGATGTAGCTTTCACGGAACACCAAAAACACATTAAAACAAACAACAATTACAATATTAACAAGAAGCAAGGCATGTGACTTAAAGACACAAACGGGTTAACAATAGTGCTGCCGTTTTGGAACGGTCAGAGTCAAATAGTAAGGTGGGTTTTAAACCAGGTTCTAGGGTACACCAAATCTCACTCTTACCAACCCAATAAAACGGTACAGTGTAAATACAGAAATCCCCGCCACGCTTTATTCTCTAACAAACAAGCCTGCATTAATAAGCAATATAAGTATAACAAATAGATGATCATGTATATTTGAATATAAAAAAAAGCCTAGAAAGCCACAAAGCAAGTACTCACTGATTTGTAAGAAGAAGCCTGAGCAAAAGGGAACAAATCATTAGGGTAAGACAAGACTTGAAACAAACATCAAATGTAATCTCTTTTACTTTGACGTCATATCCTGTATACTATACAGAATTATCAATTACACTCAATATGTTTATTCCTTAGAAGTGTTTTTATAAACATTTAACGTGTTCTGTTTTTCCTGTTGGATCATTACCATTTTTAATTAAATTAAGATAAATTTAAGACATTCATTAGCAGTCCTAAAATATTTCAATATATACAATATATAGGTATAGATCTGCTTTTATTTAATTTTCTGTTGGACATTATTATATGGTGCAGTGAATGGGACTGAAAATTAAAATTACTAGACTTTGTCAAATGCAAACCATACATCATTTTCCTTAAAACGCTATTATTATATGTTTCTATTTCTATTCTCTACCATGCTCATGCTTCTGTCTTTTTTATTTTTATACTGAGTGTTTTGTTGAAGTATATTTTTATATTGACTTTATTAAAATGCTGATGTATATTTATGTTCAAAAGTCCCGGGAGGACGGTAGCGTTTGATGTTTGCCTCAAATCGTGTACTGTCGTGCCATTAATTGTTTATTCTCTTGTTTCTCTCTGCCAAGACATTGAGAACTTGCTTTATGACTTTATACGCTTTTGTATTTATATTCATATATACATGATCATATCTATGTTATACTTGTGTTGCCTATTAATGCTGCCTAGTTTGTTACTGGATATAGCATGGCCGGAATTTCTTTATTTACCCTGTTCCGTTTTATTGGGATGACACTATGGTAAAAGTGAGGTATGGTGCACCTTAGAATCTGGTTTAAACCCCCGCTGCATTTTTGCCACCGCCCGTTCCTATTGTCAACCCATTTATGTTGTGATGTCGTATACCTTGCCTTTAATTATCCTTCTAAGTGTTTTTGTTTCGATGCGTGTTTTTTATTGACCGTGGTCCTTGAATTCTATAATTTCTGTTTGACTTTTATATCTACTTTTAGTATCCTCTACATAATGATAATAATTAAAATGTATTATTTAAAACAATATAATGTACATACGTCCAAACATTATTATTCCCATTATACCGATTAGGTGATCTATCAACCTTCTTTCCGTGTGAAAGTTGTGGGTTTTTGGTGCTAGATGAAAAATATTATCAATAACTTCAAGATTTCCACATTTAATATTGTAGATACCGTATCGACATTTTTTCTTTTTTACTTAAATATTCATGTTTTTAATCTGTAACCTAAATAAATCAAACAGTTCAGTTTCTTTCAAGAAACCAAACTCTTTATTATGTACATTACGTGATCTAGCCTTAATTCCATTACCCGAAGTGAAAGCTTATATTAGCAGAATTTTATAACGGATACTTCGACAATAAAACACGTTCAAAAACAGTTTTTACTAAAAAAACGCAATAGTAACTATTAGAAGCAATAATTTTAAAACATTTTAAGACGAAATTAAGGTTTTATGTCATACCCCAGCCAACCCCGTGTTTGCTTCTTGGAGAAGGGGTTGGATTATGTATGAAAGTTAATACTCGGACCACGTAATGTTACTGGTAATTTGTGTAAATGATTTATATGCATTATATAATGACACTTTCATTGTATCCTCTTTAAGAGTAATTAAGACCAAACAAAATTGTTCGCATCATAAACACATATGCGTCTTGTCGCGTATTGTTACGCAGTATAATCACTTTTATGGCGAAATTCCATCTACCCACCAAGGACCTAAAAGCAAAAAATAATAATTTTATGAACGCGTATTCAATCCTGTATCAAACCGTTCATAATCAAAACAATATATATATTTCATGTGAAGATTATTTAGCCATGGATTTAAAAAGAAAAAGAAATGAACGCGCTATATATGCTCAATTCAGATGCGGTATCTTACCTTTAAGAATTGAAACTGGGCGCTATGTTGGTGAAGCACAAAATCAAAGACTGTGTACTTTATGTCAGTCCGGATTAATTGAAGATGAGACTCATTTTCTAGTGAAGTGTCCTTTATATAACAACATACGAACTGTGATATTCGGTGAAATTATTTCAAATGGAATATATGAAAACATGACAGACTCTAATAGACTGGATTTCCTGATTCATAACCACACAAGAAAAGTTGTAAAGTTTCTTGTTAAAGCTTATCTGTTTAGAAGAAGTGTGTTATATAACTCGTAACTGTAAACATGTGGTGCAATTATTGACTAAACTGACACTATTTATCGCAATATATATAATATTTATGAATGAACGCTTTGTAACTTTAATTGTATTGTAAATTGTACATTGTGAGCTCATAACAGTATTTTCTATTATGTTTAACCATGTTGACTACTTGAAAACTATAATTATAAGGTGACTTATAGGTCCGTTGGGCCGGGTGTTCCTCTATGCATTTGTATTATATGTTTGTTATTTCCGTATACACATGTCACTATAATAAAATATTTACTTACTTACTTACTTATATCATATCAGAAAATGACCCGTTTTACAAAATGCCATGCAGGAGTTAACTAAAATGAATCCATATTCGACCACAATTATTTTGAGCAAATGTTTTATCCTAACTAAATGAAGAACATAATAATGTATTTAAAGAACTATTTAAAGGATACCAATGTACGATGACCCTTAAAACGTTGAAGCAATACATGTGGAGATAGTATCACCGCTAAATTGTTTTTGTATTAAAACTGATTTGAGCAATATTGTTTTTGAATTCAATAAATTATTAATTATATAACAATATAACACCAGCTTTTACAAAATTATTGTATTTAAACAAACAAATAAAGACTGCCGTCGTTAAACAAAAACTAAAAGTATTTTGCTTTCGTTCCAATTCATTTCTTATTATATGTAACCTTTGTACTGTACACGTTTATACCAAAAAGGTCCCTTAAGTTCATTTTAACGATTATCATTAAACAAAACAATCGCAAACCGTATTCAAAATGTCATAACATACCTAATACTATCGCGACATACTGGTTTAATAAGGAAAATATTAAAATTGCACCCTTATACAAATATTCTATTACATTTAAACGTTTATGTGTGCATGTGTTTATGCATAATTTGGTTTGATGATTGAATTGATGACTGCAATTATATCATTACCAAATATACTATTTTTAATGGAAGCGTATATCCCAATAATCATACGAACGTTATAAATAATACAAAAACCTTTCACAAACACTGGATATCGTAGGATACTGTAAAGGATCATTTAAAAAAATACGAGTATGAGAAAATTATCAAAAAGGAAATGCTAAAACAAACTAATTTTCATTGACTAATAATACCTCTCATAAACATACTCAATTGTCAACACTTTTGTGTTTGTGATGTCTTATTTGGACCTTTATCATCTTTAAATTTGTTCTTTGTTTCTGTGTGTGTTTGTGGTTGACTGTCGTCCTTGAATGCTGCTTTTCCTGTTCGGTTTTTATATCTATATTAACCGAGTGAGCTACTTGTCTGCCTTGTTTGTGTTCGTCCCATTTTCAGTATTATTACCATTCAAACGAACGCCTATAAAGTCTATGGTGGTAGGTTATGCAGAACATAAATGTAAATAAAACAAAAATACCCCCAATAAAAGATAGTATATATATAAAAAAAGTTTTTGTTTTTTTAAATCATGTTCACATTCATACAAAATGAATTTTGAGATTGATGGCAATATATAGTATGATCTTGCAACTGGTAATAAATATCTCCAGACTATGTAACCTTTTATGTGTTGGGCTGAAGTTCGTTTACTACTATGTGCTGGCTGCAAACAAATCGCCCCGACTGAGAATCTGAGGTGTTATTACTAACTAGTCCGATGAAATCAATGCAGCTTAAAAGAAGAGTACAATCAGTCTGAACCCCAAATTCTTCTACCAGGGAAAGATTTTAGCAATGTGTTTATAGACGGTCCTAGCAGCAAGCTGTCCTGACTTTACAGGTCAAAACCTACTAAAATATGAAATTGCAGTTCAGCACTATATAAGACAGATGCATAATTTCTACCAACGTAGTAGAGTGGAGCGCTGTGGTCTAGTGGTAGAGCGTTTGACCCATGATCCAAACGTCGTGGGTTCGATACTCGCCATTGCCATATGCGTTGTGTCCCTGAGCAAGACACTTTATCTGCATTTGCTTAGTACTGGTTCTACCCAGGAAGACATCGAGAGTGATTCAAATAAGTTCAAAGAGCTTTCGTTACAATCGATGTAAAATAAATAAGTTTAAACTAACATAGTAGAAATGGAATTGTATTAAATTGAACAAATCCTCTATGACGAAATTGAAATAAAACGTAATCAAAATAATTAAAAACATATATATGGTACTATGAACTATTTTGAAAAAAAACACATCTTTCTTAATAATGACTTCAGTCAACACATAAAAGGTTACATAGTCTGGAGATATTCATTACCAGTTGCAAGATCATACTATATATTGCCATCAATCTCAAAATTCATTTTGTATGAATCCGAACATGATTTAAAAAAACAAAACATTTATATATACTATATTTTATTGGGGGTATTTTTGTTTTATTTAGATTTATTTTCTGCATAACTTACCACCATAGACTTTATAGGTATATTCTAACATATGGTTTTATGTTGATTGTGTTTTTTCTTAAGTATTCCTTTGATGATATCTAGATCCGTATGCTGTACGTTGTAGTCGGCTAGTACGTCACCACATACATTTAAACAGATAACGCAAATTAACCTGTGTTCTTTTCGGTTATCAATTATTGTACGTGTGTTTTATAACTAAACCCAAATCCAAAAACTGACATTATGTTTCAACAAATGAAAAGTATATAATATGTCATTGTTTTAATTGACAAAACGTTAACAGGCTATTCAAAACATTGTTGTTCTTTTAATTAATTGACATTTTAAATAACAAAAATTGTCATAATTTGCCTAGATGATCACACATTTTAAATGGTCGCACATAATAGATACCCTATCATAAAATCTAACTGATGACTTTCTTAGATAAAAAACTCTAGTTTTGTCTAAACGGCAAATAATTTAACATCAAAAGTAAGATCAAAAGAGACATTATAAGATTTATGTCACTACAGTTTTTGTTTATGCGTTTTTAAAACCGTTTGGTAAACGAATATTAATGATGCAGTGGTGCTCATAAAGCATTATTAATTCTAATAGGTGAACTAGCTTATCAATAAAAACAAACTAGAAACTAAACTTATAACATGCACACAACATATCGAGTGTTGAGCGCGACATTATGGTATGACATTTTTATCAAAAGTAGTTTCAAGCTTCAAAACCTCTGTCCCAACTATATTCCATTTTGTTTATTTCACCTATTATTTTCTCGTTTGTTTAGGACAAAGCACTTTGTTTGAAACTGGGACCATATGCTGCTGGCCATGGAATGGAATGGTATGAAAATACCTCATTGAATGTTTCATGTTCACCGACCATCTTCGGGATGGCTCAAACTTATGTACAGTTGACATTTTAAATATTGAGTTCTGCTCAACCCGGAGCTAGAGGGCGTGAGCGGTAGCAAACATTTTTCACTACCATTCATGAAAAGTCTCATTCAAACCGAGACTGCAATATTTCTTGTATTTATCGTGTTCGGCGATTTCATAATTTCTCATCTCTTACGATTTCTTTCATTAACCAGTAGTTTTATATTTTATCTATAATTTCAGAAAACATATACCTTATATAATGCACCTTCACCAAAAAAATGCTACTTTTGCTCCAAAATACAAAATACAAAACAGTGACACAATTTTGTTGGATTTCCTTTATTTGTTTCTATGCTTTATCTGAAACGAATGTTTCAATGCACGCATACATGCACACATAAATAAAAATGCACTCTGGAAATGTATGCATAATCAGGTTATATCTACAGTGGGTTTGAGGATAAAATCACTTGGGTTAACCGTCTAAAATTAAAATTAAAGAAATATAGTTATTTAGTTTCGGATTTAGATTTAGTCTTTTAGTGTACGATAGCACATTTTCTGAAATTTTTGTCCTATAACTGTGATTTTATTTTTGCACCAATATTTACATAATTTCAATGAATCCCTAGAAGTGCCAAACTTTAAAAAAGTTAACTTTTTGATGACTACATTTCGGCTTTTTTCCCTAACATTTGTTATAACAACACAGTTATTGTGACATATGATTTTTTTTGTTTCAAAAACACACTTCATTCAGTAAAGAATACTTTTTTCAGAGAGGTGTTGCACTCAATGGCACATTTTGCATGGAAATTTTACCGCTGCATTAATGTATGCTTATATGATATATTTTCAAGTCTGGAAAATAACTGAATTTAAACAGAAAATGATTATTTACTACCGATGATTCTATACACCCAACTGTATTTAAAACTCAATAAGAATAGATTCGTATTTAAACAAATACTTAATTTGCAGTGTATAAAGTGTATTTATAATAACATATTTCATATAAAGTTATTTAAAAATTAAGGAACTGGTAATTATACATACATGGTTAATAATACTATGGATATATAGCGTTCACTGAATACTTTATTATATTTGTTTTGCTACTCGTATAAAATTTACAAAAATGCAATTGGCGTTCTTTTTCTGCTCAACCTAAAAAAATATACTAAACTGATTCACGCAACTAGTTAATTGTTAAGAAGGCCAAAATAACATCACTGAAAAACAATTACATCTTTAACCCAAGTTTTATGAAATATTAATTAAATCCAGTAGAAACAGTAGTTTTCAATTAAAACTAGTGTATTATATTTAAAAAAAGCTAACATGACGTTGCAAAAACGTTAACAATTTTGAACAAACACTTGAAAGTTAGGCGAATATTTATGCTTAGGTTTAGCTTGTTTTTATCCATAGCAAAAAATGACGCAATTTTGTCATCTATACCTTATGCCATTTTAAATTATTTACAATTCAAATTAGTACTAAAGGAAAAAATATATCCCAGAGAAATCACAATACCTTTTGTAAACAAGGGGTTGCAGCTAGTTAGGGTAAGAACAGAATTGTGCTGTTGTAGACTTTTTAATCAAAGTACACTTTATAAAAAAGAGAACGATAATAAACCTTTGGAAACGGCCGAGCACGACACATAAGAAATATTGCAGTCTCGGTTTGATTGAGACTGTTCATGAGCGGTAGTGAAATATGCTAGCAACCGCCGATGCCCTCTAGCCCCGGGTTGAACAGAACTCAATATTCATAAAAATCAACAGTACAGAATTTTAACCATCCCGAAGATGGCAAGCATATGGCGTGGATATAGCAATATTTGTATCTTTATTTCATCCCCTATATGCCCCGAAAAGCCAAATAAACAAAAAGGAATTTAGTTGGGAACAGCGGTTATGAAGCCTGCGTATCATAAGTAACAGCCAAAAGTCTAAATTAAAAAGCAGACAACATATCCTATGAGTGGTAAACAATACCCAGAGCCTTTTATCGGCCGGAGTAGTGGAACCACCGAATCGAAAATTAAGTAAGAAAACAAAAGAAATTGAAAATGTACCACCGATCACTAAATATAAGTATCGGATAACACGAAATTCAGAAATGTATGAAATTCCTCTATGCAAATTCCAGCCATTAACATCCTTAGTTTGTTCACCTGCTTGAACCAAACGCGGATTCTATCAATAATGAATCTTTGAATGGATAACATTTGAGGTGTTTGTGTTGTTTTAGTCGTTTGTTCCGTAAGGAAAGGTCTAATATAGCCACGTACCATTCGATTAACAGTAGCATATTATACATACAGTATATAGCTGGAAATCCCGTTTTACTTTTCTTTTTTCCTTTAGTATTTATATATTTATATGACACATATGCAAGCAGTATGTTTTAATATTACTTAATAACAATAAAAAAAGACATGTTAAAAAAACGCAAAATCATATTCACACGTCACAGTGTTTTAATGCTGAAAATAATGCAAAGCTTTTAGACAGGTTTCAATTACATTAATGGCATACAATAAATGTCGCCCCTATCGAACAGTTATACTTATGAACTCAAACAACCTATTAGTCATCCATTTAAATCACAATATGAATGCAATGTGTGTTTGGCATATGAATTGAACTATATGGACGGGAAACACGATAAAAAATACTTGAACGTTTCAAAACTCGGACAGTGTTTTTTTTTGTTTTGTATTGCTTTTCTAAAAAAAAGTATATACAAGAGTATGAGAGTGGGACCTGAAAACGGCCGAACACGATAAATACAAAATATTTCAGTCTCGGTTTGATTGAAACAATTCACGCCCCCTAGCCCCGGCTTCAGCAGAATTCAGTATTCATAAAATCAGTAGTACAGCATTTGAACCATCCCGAAGATGGCATGCATATGGCGATGGACATGCTACTTTTGTTGTCATTATTCCATGTCCAGCGGGGTATGGTCCCAGTATCTAACAACACTCTATGACCCGAAAAGCGAACTAAACAAAATGGAATTTAGTTGGGAGCAGCGGTTATGAAGTCGGCGCATCACAAGTAACAGTCAAAAGACTAAATTAAAAAGCAGACAACGTATCCTATGGGTGGTTAAACAATACACAGAGCCTTTATCGGCCGGAGTAGTGGAACCACCGAGTCGAAATTTAAGTAAGAAAACATAAACATTTAAAAATGTACCACCGATAACTAAATATAAGTATCGGGCACGGCGATCTCCAAAGATCGAATGAATAACAATCCTGATTGCAAGCGCGGGGAGAAGTTTTACTGCCGCCACACTGCACAAGCAACGCCACTGTGCTATATAAAACAGTATGAGAGTGGACCTTTGGAAATGGCCGAACACGATAAATACGAAATATTGCAGTCTCGGTTTGACTGAGACTGTTCATGAACGGTATTGAAATATGCTTGCTACCGTTCACGCCGCCTATTTGCATGTTTGCAAATTATATTAATGTTTTATGAATGATTCAAAACAAATAGTTTTTAATTATTCTTAATTGTTGATTACATTGCACAAATATTATTTATATTTAAACATATAGTAGAATAAGAAAAGTCGAAGCATGTGTATTGTATTTTATTACATAACTATCATAAATTTACATTGAACTATGAATGACGTAATTTTAGGATCACACAAAAAAAGTTATATCGTCACTAGTGACGATATAACTTTTTTATATCATCACTAGTGATGATATAACTTTGCCGGAACTACTTTCTTAACATATTTGTTAAAAAACCCACTGGTTTAAAGTTAAAATATTTTTTAATTTCTTCTTTAGACAAACATTCATATAGATGTTTAGAACATTAGTTTAGAACAGTAAATGGAATAGCCAAATGAAACCGAATAGAATGTTTTCATACGCTTAGAGTCTTTATTAAAATCCCATTCAGTTTTGTTAATTGGAAACATTTACGTAAAGTTATATAATAAACAGTACAATTAACAGCATAAATTTGATACTGAATTAATGTCACTCGAGGAAAAAAATGGTAATTTGGTTAAAAAAACTCATTCTTCGAACTCGTTTTTTTAACCAAATTACCACTTTTTTCCCTCGTGACATAAATTCAGTATCAAATTTATGCTGTTAATTATTCTCTATATCTTTCATTTATTTATAATCAAGCAGGTTTAAAGTGTAGGAAAATGCTCATCGGCTAATGTTATATTTGTTTGTAAAAAAACGGCTTTAAATAAGTTTTTTTCAATCTTGTCTTGTCTGCCCTTACCGGTTTATTCTTGTGTTTCTTTGGATTATGTTCATTGCGTACTTGCTTTGTGGCTTTCTATGTTTTTGTTTATTATTATTATTTTATATACATGATTATCTTTGCGTTTTACTTATATCGCTTATACAAGCTGTCTATTGTGTTTGGGGATATAGGCTGGTGGGTATTTCTTTAGTTATACTGTCGCGTTTAACTAAGATTTTCCTTTTCCTACTTGGTTGTATTTTGTAATTTTTCTAGAGCTTATAGTCAAGTTGAGGACTTCAACATTCGTACCCTTTGTAAAAATATAGTGCATCAGGTCTATCGTTACCATGAACTTAGCAAAACCATGGCAAAACTGTATTATAGGAACCCTTATCTTCTGTTAAAATAAGTATAAATGTATTTTAAGAGCTATTCTGCGACAAAAACTATCACAACCTTACTTCTACGGCGAGCTTATTTCTAAACTTCATAAGATCCTTGGTCATGCATGATCATTTCATGCACTCTTTTCGAACTTGTTAGAAAATGTATCAAAAGAGGCCATGACACTATTATTTCGCAACGCACTATATATTTAGTGGTTGTCCATTTACAGATCGTCGCTACGCTTTCCTCTTTGTGATCCGAAAGATTGTGAACCCTATGATGGCGATTAATCATGAAGGAAAAGGTGACGTTTAAGGTTTGTCTTAAATCTTGTTTTGTCCTTACTTATCTCATTGTTTTGACTTCTTCCAAATTAATTATTCATTGCGATCTTTGGACATCGCTGAACCCGAATGTATTTACAGATGTCGGTGGTATATTCTCAAACACTTTGTTCTTTTACTTAAATTTCGAATAGGTGCTTCCACTACTCCAGCCTTTAAAGGCTCTGAGAATTGTTTAATCACCCTTAGGATATGTTGTCTGGTTTTTAATTTAGTCGTTTGACTGTTATTTGTGATAAGCAGGCTTCAAAACCTCTGCTCCAAACGAATGCCATTTGGTTTATTTCGCCCATTGTTTTCTCCTTTAGGGCAAAGCATTTTGTTAGAAACTGTGACCATACGCCGCTGGCCATGAATGGTATGACAATACCACAATGAAGGTTCCATGTTCATCTTCATATGCATACCATCTTCGGAATGGCTAAACTTTTTGTACTATTGACATTTTAAATATTGAGTTCTGCACAACAAGGGTCTAGAGGGCGTGAACGGTAGCTAGCATTTTTCACTACCGTTCAGGAACAGTCTCAATCAAACCGAGACTGCAATATTTTTTGTATTGTGTTCGGCGAGTTCCAAACGTTTCATGTCATACTCATTTTATTGAATACTTACTCGGTTGCTTTCTATGCGTTTGTTTTTGTTTTAGAACATGTTTTAACCATTTTGCCACTGACCGTTCCAAGGTGGTACCGTTTTATTTTTGTGCTTTTGTTTTAATTCTATGTATTCTTGTAATTTTTGATTGTTTTGAATGCGTTCTTTTGGTGAACTGCGTTCTGTGAAAGCTACATTTCTTGTTTGACTTGTGTATCTACTGTTATGTAGTTGCTGGTTTCAATTTCGAGAGAAATGTAATTCCAATATATTTTATTTAAAAAGGTGGTGCTGGTTTTTTTTGTTGTTGTTTTTTGCTTTTTGCTCTTTTTTGTATTTTTGTTGTTTCAATAGTTACTTAAATGATGGTCATTTGTAATTATATTAAAGCATTAGTGTAAAGACAACATTGAACGTATGCTTTTATCGCACGACATTCAAAACTTCTATTGACTTTGGTTCCATGTGCTTTAAGGTTTAAACTGGTACGCTATTGTGATCATATTACGTGTATGTACCTGCACATAATCTGTTCTTTGTGACGTATTAGTGGCAATGTACTAGCAATTAGAAACGTGTACTGCAGAAGGAATAACATGTTAAGGATTTCAAAAACAGAAATCAAGTTATTACAAGTTAACACTAGCTGAAAGCTTTTCTGCGACTAGGAATATCACAACCTTTATTCTATGGAGATGTGATCTATAAACTTCAGAAATTAAACGGTTCTGATGGATTTCCTGACCGCTGTTTAATCAGGGAAGTCGTCAGAAAAGGATACGACCCTTTCGTACTACAACGCATTTTATGCTTGGTGATTGATTCCTGTACAGTCAGTCACTACGCTTCACCTTTCACATGTGCGATGACCACAAAACCTCGTGGGACTCCATGATTGCACATTTTGAAGCCCTCGGGTTTTCTGGTCGTACCCTCGATTGGTTTTCTTTTTGACTGCACCTGCTATGGTAGTTCAGTACAATTATGGATACATCCTGAGGTGTTTCCAATTATGTTATATATATATATATTTACAATAACTTATAGGTGACGTGTATCCTTTCCTAATTTCTCTGGATGTGGACTTTATTGTCAGAGATTTCCTTTTGATGAGATTTACAATTATAATCGATTTAAAGTGTACACAACCTCGCTATTATCCTGACTTCAGCACTCACATTGACACTATTTGTGTTGTGTATTGTCCTTTGCATTGTACAGTTAATTTGCTCGTTGTTTGAGATTACACTGCCATTGAGTATGAGTGCTGTCATTTCTATAGGACCATTTTTTCTCATTTTTCTAATGGGTGTATAGGGACACACACCATCACGAAATTAGACGATCTATTAATATATCTCACATAGATTGATATTTAAGGGACAGTAGCAACAAAAGCTACTTTATTGTGGATTTCAATGTTATTATGATTATCATTAGTAGTAGTAGTAGTAGTAGTAGTAGTAGTAGTAGTAATAGAAGTAGTAGTAGTATTTTGCATTCATATTATTATTATTATTATTATTATTATAAAAAAGATACCGTTTACGTTTTCGAATAAAGCAAGAAAAATATAAACACTAGGTTCCATAACATGTAAAACGGAGAGTCAACAGTGAAAACCCATCATAGATCAATCAGTAAACATTCTAACAATGCAAATAATCCTCCAAAGCATGTGAACTTTGTTTTCAATTATATAAAACCACGATTGTTATGTTCAAAATGGTGAGAAAATAGCATCAACAACAAAAAATATATTATAATCATTATTCTCAAAAATGCAAAATTTCCAGGCTTGGTTTCTTTACAAATGATAGGCGTGCCAATGGCCCAATAGCGCGGGCGGTAGCGTTACTCGTTTCTCATCAAGGCAACCCGGGTTCGATTCTCCGTCTCGAAGTTGCAAGTTAGAGAGAATTTGTGAATTCAGTGTAAAATAAAATAAAGTTTATACTAATGAAATGCGCTCTGTATTTGCATTTTTTCTCCTAAATAACAACACTTCCTTCGTGGACATGTTTTTCCAGAAATAAATCAGTATATATGCTACCCTTTATTTTCTTGTTTGTGATTACAGATTCATTACAAAATGTATCTTCTGGTACACTTTTACTTTTGAATGTTTGTGCTTTACTGCCGTCTGTGATGACATACCATGTGTGTATTTGTTTAGTTTGCATAATTATTGAAAATATAACTGACATTTTGTTCTACTAACAAGAAAATATTAATATTATATTGAGAGAAATACAGTCTATCAGCAAGAAATAGCACGCAGACTTATTGAAAATTACATGGAAACTCATCTGATGGGTCTAAACATATTGTATAGGTCCGGAAAGACAATGCCCAACACAACACACACATGCACACTAGTTTGACATATGTTTCCTTTTCATAAATAAATTAATTGTTTCGCTAATGAAACTTCTTGATGACGAACATCATTCTGACCAATATGAAACAGAAAATACCACGGTTCAATGTGAAGTATACCGGGCAAAATCCTCTTACATAATTTACGGCGTTGCGTGCTGCCTTTTCCAATTCCCAACTTATGTTTACATGTATGGTGAGCCCGGTGCAGGTTAGGGCATACAGGTTATACTCATTCATATTATTACAAGGTGAGCAATTACCATAATGTATACCCTGCTTTGCACCGTTAACTGTTAAACACATCTTGTTGGAATGTGTAGACTGTGATCCTATGCTTAAAAGGTACTACAATGTTAATACTATGAAAGAGTTATTTGATAGTATAGATTTTAGTCTTGTTTCAGATTTCCTGAAAGAAATCAGACTATATAAATCATTATAATGTGTTCTTATATATATTTACTTGTTTATATGACGGGCATTTGTTGATTTACATGTATAGTTTATATTACTTCCATATCATCCCTTATTTGTAAATAGTTTTATCTTTATAGATTTTCATTAATTTTTAATTACTTCTTCATCTTTCATCAGTTTTTGCGCACAATATGACCTATTTAGGGTTCGACGTGCCGTAAAAAAACATTCAGTCATCCTGTTTACATGTTATGTAGAGTATTTATTTTCTTAATTTATAAGCAAACGTACATAGTCTCTTTTAAATTTTAAATTCTTGTAAAATAATAAATAATAAATTCATCTTTAAATGTGTTCTTTGTTTTTGTGTGTGTTTGTGGTTGACTGTTGTCCTTGAATGCTGCTTTTCTTGTTCGATTTTTATATCTATAATATAAATGATAATAATACAATTCCCATGTATAGCTACTTGAAGAATATTTTGATGACTTTGCGTTCGGACGCTGTGGTTTCTATAGGACCCTATATCTCATTTAAGTTGAATAATATTTATTCAAATTGCATTTCGTTTCTAACAAAACTATTGTTATATGACCTGTTTTAGCCATCATTATTTTATCATATTTAACATTAAAATGTATGTTCAACCGATTTAACTATAAGCACAGCAATGAAATGTTATATAAAATAAGTAATATTGTTCAAGTAAAAGAGCAATATTTAACTCCCAAAATATTAACTTCTTTATTACGGAATGAAAACAAGTTATAGTTCAGAAGCCTCACCAGTCCGTATTACATGTATTTTAATGGTTTCAAAAATAAAAATACGTGTTATAACAGACGCTTAATTTATCTTCAACCCGGGGCTAGAGGGCGTGAGCGGTAGCTAGCATATTTCACTACCGTTCATGAACAGTCTCAATCAAACCGAGACTGCAATATTTTGTATGTGTTGTGTTCGGCCGTTTCCAAAGGTCCATTATCATACTCTTTTCATATTAGATGTGATGCTTACAGAACTAAATGATAGTTTCTTTCTTTTCAGTATGGTTGTCTTCTATTTATTCATTCATGTTTCCAATGTTAACATCATGTGTAGATACATTTTATTTAGAATTAATTTATGTGATAATATTAATTGCAGTTTTTGAATATTTGTGTTACCTTTATTCATTGATGTGGTGAACGTTATGACAGTTAAGACATATTATCAACAAGTATATATTATGATATAACGTTTATTGTAAAAGTAATATTTGTCTGTAAGGAAAGGACTAATATAGCCAGGCACGTAATTAACATTTTAGGCTTTTTCTGAAAGTGTCTATGTGCTTAAAATATGCACTGCTTCGGCGTTGATGACTCACTATGTCCAGGGTGTTTGGCCTTTTGTATTAAAAATAAGCTTCGTTCTGTTTAGAAAACGTATACTCTGAGATTGTCACTTATAAATCAATTAACCTTTGGCCTTTCTAATGAGAATGATCAGGTGATTAATCAGCAGAATTTTTGTTCAGATGTGTTGAAATACGAAAATATAAACGAAAATATAAACGAAAATTTTTAGATCTTCAAAAAGTTAAACGAAAATATAAAATGAATATTCTTAGATCTTCATTATTAGTTATTGGGTTTGTTACTGACCCCCTACAGAAATATGTGGGGTCAGTAAGATTTATAGGGGCGAGGCATAGCCGAGTCCCCCTATATAGCTGACTGACCTAACATATTTCTGTAGGGGGTCAGTAACAAACCCAATAACTGATTTATTGCATCGAGCACCTTTTTTTAAGGCAAACACCGATATTTAACCCATTTTAATGAAACGTCAACGTCATTGAGACGTTCGCTCAATTTTACGTCATGACGTTGACATCACGACCGGTACAGTTTAAAAACATTATTAAAGTTACTTATTATGTGTGCTACTAACGCCTTAAAGAACTATTTGCAAATGATTTAAACTTTGAATCGGAATTGTAGTCCATATTGTTTTAGTGACCCTCTATGAAATCTACTGTCCCACTATAAAATAATAGAGGGTCACCATGTGACCGCTCTAATCCAATGGAATTACAAGGATTTTGTGCGAGGTGCAATAAAAAATTATATGTAGACTAGCACAAGAATTGATGTCAGTTTATGTTTTATTGTGTTCTTTATTTCATACTGTTTATATGTGTATGTTGTATTGGGATACACACAAGGTGTTCTTTTGTAACCTGTAAATGTACATATTATGTTAAACATTATTAAACAAATGTAGTAAAATAACATTTATGTATCGTATTCCAGAAATGGCCCAACATTAGTTCAATAAAATGATTATTTTCTATTTTATTCTTACCATCAAGGAACTATATGAAGAAATGATTCAGACGAATATAAATAGCAGTTTTCATCACAAAACTTTCATGCAGAAGCGATTTTTGTTTTGTTATTATTTTAAATTCTAATTATTGTATTTCGTTTTTGAAATCGGTTGCACTAATACACTGTTAAGAATGTTTAATTATCCTAAATGCATGTTGATGATGTTGAAAAAATTTATTTTTATTATGTTACGTTAATGCATGTGCTATGGATCTCGAATATTTGTAACTGAACACATTATAACATTCGAATATATAAACATATATAGCATGAAACTAATTATTCCCGTTGTTATTTATATAACATTTATTTATTAGAAATACAATTTGAAATTATAATTTGAACTGATCCGAAATATATGTATATTTTGTCCGGTGTGAAGCATTTATTTTGTACATAAACATGCCATACAGAAGTAAATATTATATTATATTATATTATATTATATTATATTATATTATAACATAGATCTACATACACTGTATATCCATGATTATATTGTATTATATTATATTATATTATATTATATTATATTATATTATATTATATTATATTATATTTATTATATTATATTATATTATATTATAACATAGATCTACATACACTGTATATCCATGATTATATTATATTATATTATATTATATTATATTATATTATATTATATTTATTATATTATATTATATTATATTATATTATATTATATTATATTATATTATATAATATATTATATTATATTATATATTTAAGCATATTAAGCAAACAGTTTTTCAAGAGAACGTTTACTTCAACGTTTAGATTGCTTAAATGATGTTGACAACAGACTTTGACTGTGTTGATATGAATCCAGTAGATCAACATATCTATATCTAAAAGATATATTATAAGGGCCATATTATAACATAATATCACAAATGTTAGTGGTCTTGAACCAAACAGAATTGCACATAAGGAACACAACACCCGTAGACGATATAACAAATACATTACAAAACCGCTACAACTTGAACATCTTCGAACTTCGAACAAGCGTTAAAGATCACGTAAACAATTTTACGATAAAATTGATGAAAATTCGGGTATTCATTTATTTAGATCAATTAACACTGCTGAAAACGTTCTTGATAACATGCGTGTTTATTATTTATATTATATACAGCCGTTTTTTGCATTGTTATGAGAGAAAGTTCATTTTGAGCATTACGTGTTCCGAGTATTACCTTTCATACCAAGAAGCGAAAACGGGATTGGCTGTGGTATGAAATAATACCTTAATTTCGGCTTTAAAAGTTACTTACGGTAAAATTAAAACAATAAATAGGTAATTTTAAACAGGTTATCGCATTTGCCAGTAAAATTGTTTTTAAACGTGTTTTGTTGTCGAAATATCCGATATAAAATCCTGCTAATATAAGCTTTCCCATCACTTAATGGAATTAAGGCGGGACCACGTAATACGGCAATCGCCAGACACTAAAACAGATGTCATAAGAATTAAATATTAACTCTAGATTCCTGGATGATATATTGAGAACAATTTCATCTTTTCTACTATGGTTAATAATATATATCCTAAATAATTCCAATAATAATATTTCTGTGTATCGCCTCTCTGCCTATTTATTTATTCCTATTAAAAAATGAAGGAAATAAAAACAAAAGATCTATGACACGATAGTTAATTTCGATCCATCGTTAATTATCCCCAATTACACCTTTAACATTCATAACCTATGTACAGAAACGTTACTACACCAGCGGCGCTACCTTTATAAATAACTTCCAAAAACTTTTGACACATGTTATTAACTTTCATCTACTTTTAAAATATTGAAGTGATTTAAGAACTCTTCTGCGACAATAACTATTACACCATGACTTATTCATTTTTAAATGTGTTCTTTGTTTCTGTGTGTTTTTGTGCTTGACTGTCGTCCTTGAATGCTGCTTTTCCTGTTCGATTTTTATATCTATATTTATATTGTAACATGAGTGACACAAAATGTATCTACCGAGGTTATGACCGCTATGAGGATGGACTTAGTGAGATCCCGAAAAGGAAGGTGTCATCATTATTCTCTTGTCATACCATTGAAAGTTCATTCTCTTCTTGTTCTGGTTTCTGCCGAGTCAATCGTTTCATGCCGTGTATAAACAATTGTTAATTACTTAGTTTACAGCAATAGTCAAACACAATTAAAATAATAGTCGGAATTATTAAACACATTATTTGAAATAATAGCCGGAATTATTTAAATGCATTGTTTAAGAAGAATAAACAACATCATTAATTGTGTTTTTTTGGGTGAGAGTTGTTGTGTTGTTTTTTTTCCATTTTGACTGCGGATGTTACCATGATGATAATTACGAGACGCTTTTTGAGGTGAAAATTATACTGTATCAAAAACTATAATGACGCCTTAATCTTTTGTTTGCATATAATATTAATATATCTCTACCACTTCAAACGCGATACAAAACTCAATCATTTGACAGCTATTTTGTTTGTCATTATCTTTCGTTTAACTTTTTCTGGATACGTTTAAAGTACCAATAAAGGATTAAAATAATTATATAAAATATTATATGCACGTAAAATTATACTCATTAGATACTACATTTATTTTAATGCAATATATAAGTTCTTTACTTTCGTTTTATGTCTATAATAATTATGTGCCCTTATATAACTAATATGAACGATACGTGATGAATCAGCAATAACATATACATGCTTGACAAGGCAAAGGGAGGGTGTACCCACGACTGAGGGTAAAAAGATCGTCGAATGATGACAATGTCATTTAAGATGTATTATTTCAGATATAAATCGTTGTTTATAATAGCTTTCGTTTGATATGGTTTCGTATTTAATCACATAGTTTTTTTACAGTTAAAGATCTATTGAAACTACAGCAACGATGACATCAAGCCGCTACTTTTCTCAATTAGGTACATTTACTAGCTCATAAGTTTAATGCAGATACAAACCAAGTGAAATGTGGAATATTCCTTATAGATCCAATAAAATAAACTCAATAAAATAGTTGTTAAAGTAACAAAACATGAAACTATTTTGTTAATCCATCGTGAATTCGACACTTTTTTAAAATGTCATTACACGACCAGCAACAGAACACGAAATGACGCTTTTAGAAATATGAAGAAAACTTATACCAAAAACAGTATCTATTTTTCATGGGTTATCAGATCTGAAGACTAACAAACCATCAAAAACAAATTAATGGAGTGGTCAAGCGATATAAATAAATGTTTAGGTTTCCCGTTTTCTTGATAATTAACGCAATTATTGTGGATGTAGAGTATTGTTTGAACGCCCAGATGTATATCTTTAATTACCTGATTGATGTCTTTCGGGAAGTCTTAAGCTTGGTAGTACCGGCTTTAGACAATAATAACCCGCACACACAATGGCGAATGCCTCTTTCCCGTTTTTCGTCTTAATTACACGTGGACGTTGTTAATGAGCATTTCTTGGTCTATGTACATGATTAATTTAAACAGTAATTACAAGTCGATTAGTAGGGCTCCTCTATTAGTTTGAAATATTTGAAACTATTGAATGTAGTGTGATTATTGGTATACACATATATTGTATACAAGGGGATAATGATTTTTTAGTTTTGTTCTAACTAATGCGCAATAGTGCTTTGTTTATTTTGTCAAATCTTACAATACTCATTCTTAGTACATATTTTATAGATAGATTAGCATCATTTACATAGTCTTAATTTGTAATATATATGCTAATATCGTTTGAGTTTGATGTTATTAGCTACTTTTAAAATATGTTGATGGTTTTATAACTATAGTCTCTTATAATTCTAATTAGAATGGCATGGCTATCTTATAATGCTTACGATGTTTTATTTATGTTTGTTTTTATTGTTAACCATGATGAGACTTTAATAAAGAAATATATATATACATACCTCTGATGTTGAAAATAATATGCATAAAACAAATATTGCAAATAAATTGAATTCATTAATTATATGTATGGAATGATCGTATCTAATGACATATTTCCGGTCAGTGCTATCACAGTTCCGATTAAAACATACATACTCATAAATTAAATGAAAACTTTACGATATTGTCAAATGAGGAATTAAAAACTCGGATGTTCAGACGTTCAGCCTTTAGTGTTAGTTTGTTTAGATTGAACAATTTGTTTTCAGAAAGAAACGTAGTAATATTCTTATATATACTCTTAACATTAAAAACAATATATATAAACCACTGCATATAACAGCTGATTTCTTTGAGTTTTAAAACTAAGTGTCCAACTCAAAAACTTATTTTTAGATCAATTAAAATTATTAAAGATTCTTTGTGTTGAAAATGACTGAATGGAATCGCCAATCATTTCAGAAAATATGCGTACGGTGCCACGCGCCGATATTTAATAGTAACATTTCGTTAACATAAATCTCAAACTAAAATTAATTCTCTTTATGGGAATGAATTAAAATTGTAATTTCTTTCAAATGTAATTTCTTTCAAATCAGGTATATAAATTGAAACATATATTTAAATTGATTAAAGGTCTTCACCAACTTTGACATGAAACTGATTGCTGGCCGTTCCGATGTCGCGTGCAATATGTAATAGTGACCAATTAGGGTGATATACTGTTTCGTCGTATTATAAGAATGGTTACAGTCTGTACAAACACCTCTGTGACAAATTTGCGGCTGTCAAAAGTTGGTGACTGGTTGTGTCGGACTCGCGACGGAACGCAAATTTAATTGACCCTATCCTGACGGAACTTGATACTTTAGAAGAAACCGAATATGCCTTCATAGCTCGTCTTAGCGCCATTATGCTTTAGCCTTACACGAGTAACACCAATAACACAAATATTTTAGTGTGCAATACATAAGCATGGCAAGAATAAATAGAACTCGTGTATGTTACAAATCGTTATTGAGCTAAAAACTATACTATTGGCCCCCGTTTTAAACGATAGTCAAATATAACTGACACTTTAAGATGTGTTCTGTTATCATTAGTTCATGCATCTTGGATCAGATAACTGGGGTATCAATCAACATAATTACTTTTTGAAAGCTTTGTCGGTGGTAAATCGCTCAAGTATCCTGTGACAGAAAACTCAAACTGAGCATTGCTTGTTTTGTCTTTATCCATTGATGCGTTTGGAGATGCCACTTTATTCAATCTGTGGTAATATAGTACGTTAATGTTGGTACCTAATTATTGTTCCTGCTACGTTTTTGGCACATATAATTAATTTTTAAAGCCGTATAATGTATGGTAATTGTACAACAATAAAAACTCTCTATGATGATGTACATACAGCATTGCTTTCTATGATATATTTACGACAGTCGACCTGCACGCTACATCTACGACAAACGACCTGAAAGCCTCTGGTATTTTATTATAAAGTCTTGACGTCGTCTTATAATTATGTTTAACCAATTGCAACCATTGCTTCAGTTGTTGGGTAACCGTCTGCATTCTTAGTTCATAGCGTGGCTTCATCTGTGGGTCGTATATGCGTGGCTTCATCTGTGGGTCGTATGTGCGTGGCTTCACCTGTGCGTTGCGTATGTGTTTTGGGGTTTACTGTGTTCTGTGAAAGCTGCATTTCCTTATATATAAAGATAATATTTCGTCAGATATGGAACTATTGTTTACAAATTGTTCGTATCCCTATGGGTATTAACTTTGGACATCTTGTCGCAGATTTGTTTTAGCTTGGCTATAAACGATATGTTTACTTTGAGTCTTTCAGTAGATACTCAGGCAGATGTCATCGAAGCCTTTAGTAACACCTTTTGGTATCTGATTGATATACTAAACATTGACAACCCTTTCTTTTCTACTATTGTAAATAACATGCACCATAAAGAACTTCGACTTAACAACGCTAATAATTGTGATACTGTGGCTTCTTTTCGAATTGCATCTCTCAATTGAAAATGGAGAAATAGTGAGAGATGATTTTAATTTCGATGTCGTGAAATTATCTCTGCTCAGACGGGGATGTTCCCATAGTAATATATTATGAGTAATATGCATCTCAACTTACTCGTTGTTTAGGGCTTGTATTCCATTTGGGGGCTTTCATATTCGTAACCGGTGTTTAACTAAAATGCTACTCCATCAGAAATACCGTTACCATAAACGTCAACAAAGCTTTGCAGAACTGCGTAGTCGTAAAAGCAGACATAAAAGTAGAACAGGAAACGTAACATTCAATAACCACAGTCAGTCAACAGCACGTAACCCTGATTTGATTACAAAATACAAACAAAATAATTTAAGAACTCCTCTGCGACAAGGACTATGGTGACGTGATTTATATTTCTAATTATGTTTTATATATATATATATATCTTTACAATAACATATATGTGTATCGTTTCCTAATTGCTCTATTGTTAGAGATTTCCTTTACATGGTATGTACTTTTATTTACACTGTCTTGTCAATTTTAGCGTTAAAGACAGGATAATAGCGAGGTTGTGTACACTTAAAATCGATTTAAGCTAACCGGTGGGCCATATTGCCCACTGACCGTTCCAAGTTAGTAACCCTGTCTTCACCACTCTTTCTGTTGTGTATTGTCTTTTTCATTGTCTAGTTAATTTGATCTTTGTTTGTGGTACAGTGCGGATTTACGGCGCCATTGCGTTTGTGTGCTGTGATTTCTATAGGACCATGTTTCTCATTTTCGTAAGATCCTTGGTCATAATCACTTTCATACGTTTTTATTCAAATTGTTAAAAGATTTATCAAAGAGGTATCATTTTACAACGCACCGTATGTTTAGCAGTTGACACAACTATGCTTTCCTTTTTAATTTTGAGATGGCCAGACATATTGTCGACCCTATGATGACGTTTACTTATATCCTGAAAGCGATCATGTTGACACTGAACGTTCCAATGCGGTAGCAGTTTTGTCAGCGGATTTTTGGTTGGTCCGTGAATGCTACATTTTCAGTTCGACTTTTATATCTGCTTATAATGATTAAATGTATAAGTAACATTTCCTAAAAGGCATATCACTGGCCGCTCTGATGTTTTATTTTCTTTGCAATTCAAACGAAAACTGGCAAGGGATTTAAGTAAAATATCAAATTACTAAATGACGTAATAATGCATACTGTATAGTTTAATACTGCATTACAAATGTCTGGGTTTTTTTTATAATGAGATGGTTACTTCCAGAGTTGGTTGTATAAAAAAAGAATCTGAAACGAGCTCATGCTTAGACAAATTTTATATCGTTTATTTTAACATACATTTTGCTTTGATAACTTACCAACGCCTCATATTGTTCGTTGAAGAATATTACCAAATTCAGAATAAGAAATCATGGGTGATCAGCTGTAACTGGCAATTGGAATACTAATAAAACTCTGTATGGTCGTAGAATATCTCAGCTTTGCTAGACGGATATCGGAGATGAGTGTCCTTTTTATGTGCTTTTATTTGGTAAAATCAAATAAAATACAATAAATAAATATATTCGTTTTCGAATTCGTAATTGATCGGTTATTCGCAAATGACGTATAACATCAATATCTGACTGTACTGCGCGAACTCAAATTTCTATGTAGTAAATGTATCAATCCAGATTATTTTAGTAGACCAAATATATACACATGTGATCAATGTTATACACCAAAAGTAATGCCGAGCTTCAGAAAGTGTGCGAATTTATTAAAAGTATGGTGCAAATTGATAATATTTATGTTGTAAAGAGTACTTTTTGTTTATTTATGTATTACCATTTACTTACTTGTATACTGATTTCTATTTTGTTGTTGCTGTTGTTGTTATTGCTGCTGTTTTGTTGGTATATATTTGCCAACACATAGCTGATAAACTCTCACATGTATGTGAAGATGAAACAAATATTTATAAAAAAAAAAACGCAACATCACAAATTACGCATACTGTTTCCATAAGCAAAACCTAAACTCTTTGGATGTTCATATTATTTTTTTATTATTTTTATTATTATTAATTTAAAAGTGATGCGTTTGTTTTAGTGTTCAATTCATGCTCTTTGCAGACGTCGCTTACTGGAAATCTTAACGATCTTAATTTGAAGTGTGTTATATTATCAACAATCAAATATGTATATATCATACATATGTAATATTATCTCGCTGCATTACTTTGATTAGACATACCTTTGAAGAAAGATACAAATATCGGACAGGGAAAGCAGCATTCAAGGACGACAGTCAACCACAAAACACAAAAACAAACACGCAAACAGAAGGCAAAAGTAATAAAAAATGCAAACGACATCACAAATAAAAAAGGGTTGACAATAGGACTACCGCCTTGGAACGGTCAGTGGCAACAAAGGCCATATACGCACTATTGTTTATTGAATATATCCTTTTTCTGTTTTATTAGGTTGGCTCTTGTTTTTTATTAACGTTTTATCCATTATACGACTGTCCGCTTGTTCTCACCGTAAGCTGGTGCATGTTATATTAGAGGCGTTCCTGTTTTCTGTTTTAAACATGAAACGATGTCCAAGTTGATTTAGTGGTCCTTATTTCCGTATTTAATCGTGTTACGATGACCATACTATTTTACTCGTAATGTGATTTGTGATAAATTTGGCCGTGCAGTTTGTATCATGTCATAATCGGGCTTCGATAGCTTGATTATTCTTTTTACTTTTTTTCTTTTTTTCTATTTTTTTTTTTTTTTACGAGTTGGTTACTCAATAAACCTTATCAAAGATAAATGCATGTAATTTTCTATAGTAGGAAAATATTTATTTAATTGTATGCTAAACTACTTTTAAATCATCAGTAATGTCTATGAATACATTAAGCATTCACACTTCAATAATACCTGTTGAAGGCAATTTATGATTTCAGTTGACCGTTATTTTCTCGCATTGTTTCATTAATTGCTATTGTATGCAAATGTGTGACTAAAGCAAATACTATAAGGCCGTTATTCGTTTTTGATGTGAAAATTTTCACTTTGTTCTACCATCTCAATAGACTAGTTTCGCCGGAGGCTCCTTAGTTTAGAGACAGTGTAAAACACAATGCTCAATCATTCACAAAGCACGGAATTTTGCGTATTTAAAAAAACGAAATAAAACAGAAGATTTGCCGACTCATTATACGCAAAGTTGTCGATAGAGTGATGGATCGGACATTACGACGAACAATTTACATAAAACCGTAAACTGATATAAACATATCACACTAAAAGTATCATTAGTTCGTGTCGTAATCTTCAGAAGTGCAATTAGATAAATATATAGTGCAAAGATCACGAATGACGCCAATAATTTTCCAAATTTTAAAACAAAAATATGGGAAATAGTTTATTTCTTTTCATGCTATTTTTTTTTAACAATGAGTTTCACATTAACATAATAGTCAATGTTAAATTCGGTAAAGGCAACTGTTAAGTTGTTGTACTTAAGTTTAAAGTTTCCCGTTTTATCCGCATGTTGTAACTCTCCCTACATTACATGTTCATTATTTGTAGATGTTTTGTAAATGAGATCCATTTTCGCATACGCATTTATATTGGAAATCTTTTATTTCAGCCCCGTGTGGTTGCCGGGGGCCCCGTTTGGTCACGGGGCAAAGAATACGGCCACTGCAGATCCCTTTGGAGGGGTAGGCAGAAATTCATGTTCATGTTATCATTTTTTGTTCATGTTCATTAAAGGTCTTCATCATGATCCCTGCATTGTTTCAGGTGCTATCTCGCTCGCATCAAAAGAGCTTTGGCAGAAAAACAATAACGTGGCTCCAGCGTAAATGGAGTTTCTACGATAGAATTTGCAGCAACTCTGCAGTTCAGGGTGAGAAGGTTCTAGGCCTATTTTCCATATTTTATCTCGATGTACATGGAAGATGAGCCTGGCATGTTCATGCCTTTTAGGCGCCATATAACCTTTATATGTGTTGGTGCGCCTTAAAACCCCAGTTCAATTCTTTTATTTCAATAAAAAATAAACTTAAAATGTATAGTCAAACGTTTAATGAGTTATTATACCTTACATAACGTGGTCTGAGTATTAACTTTCATACCCCATCCAACCCCGTGTCTAAGAAGCAAAAACGGGGTTGGCTGGGATATGAAATAAAACCTTAATTTAGGCTTAAAAAGTTTGCATATTGTAAAATTAAACATTTAACAGGTAATTTTAAACAGATTATCGCATTGTTCAGTAAAAAAAATGTTTTTAAGTGTGTTTTGTTGTCGAAATATCCGTTATAAAATCCTGCTAATATAAGCTTTCCCATCGCTTAATGGAATTAAGGCTGGACCATGTAATGCTAGGCTGTTTGTGGTGTCACGTGCCTTGCTTCTTATTAACATTGTAATTGTCTTTAATTTATTTTAATGCGTGTTTTTGGTTGACTGTGAAAGCTACATGAAAATGCCAGTTCTAATGATATATAACTGATATATAACTGATTTGCGTATTATTTAAATTGCTCAAGTTACTGCAGAAAAACCTTTGGCTGAAACAAGCGCCCCAAACAATAGTTCTGCAATTGTGTAGTCTTCATTACTGAAGAATGCTTAACTTTCTGGTCTTATCTTTTTAATGTATGATTAAAGGCTGCTGGTATTGCAAGTATTGCATTTTATTAAATTTACATTTGCTTTTTACGCGTAGTCGCCATTTAATAGCTTACACAAACACTTTTAATACAATTATTATAAACCTAAAGAGTAGCCTAAGACAAAAAAAACTGGCACATAAATTAACTAATTCTGGTTCTAAAATATAAAACATAATTATTATATCCAACGTCTGACTCAGAAATTATGGGATAAAAATGATTGTGTAGTTGGTGAGGGAGAGAGACAAACGTTTTTAATTTAAATGAATAAAATCGCTGTTTTGGAGTACATGTATATCCTTACAGAATATTAGAAGCATATATCGGTGTATAATGTAAATTTTGTGTAAGTATTATAATTACTTCTCCATCGGCGCTTCCGTTACCATAAACAACGAAAACCTTTGCTGAATTTTATTATCATAACGCTGATCTTAATTTAAGAACTCTTTTGGGATAAAGACTATCACATCCTGACATCTATGATGACGTGATTGGCAAACTTCGTAAGATCCTTGATCATAGTCAGTTGCATTCTGTCTTTATTTAACGTTTTGCTTGTAGAACGTGTATCAAAGATGTCGAGAGTTTATCATTTTGCAACGCACTGCATGTTTAGTGGTTGATTTAAACATATAGAATTGCTCTCTATGTGTAGTGGTTGACTCATGTACGGTTCGCCACTATGCTTTCCTCTCTGACTGTGTAATGACCGGACAGTATGGACCCTATGTTGACGTCTACTTAACTCCTGAAGCAGATAGTAATGTTTAATGTTTGTATACAATATTGTGTTGTCGCGTCCTAAATGGTCTATTCTCTCTCTTGTATGTCTGGCTTGATAATTTGCATTGTGGCTTTATTGGCTATCGTTTTGTACTCACATAAACATGATCATCTTTGTGTTATATTGGCTATTAATTCTGCAATGTTTGTTTCTGTAAGGGTTTTTGCTTGACTTTGGTCCTTGAATGCTGCATTTCCTGCATTTCCTCTTCGACTTGTTCATCCACTTTGAAAGAGAAAATAAAATGCATATAACATGCTACCATCCAATTTTGCGGAAAAATAGTTGTAAGTCAGACACTTTAAATCATAAACAACGGTGTTTTCGTTGGGGGTGGGGTCATGGTGGGGAGGGGGTCATGGTGGGGATGGGGTCAGGGTGGGGAGGGGGTCATGGTGGGGATGGGGTCAGACAATTAAAATAAAGTAAAGGAACTCATTGATTTATGGAAATTGTTATAACGAAGTTAGTACTAACTGATACTGATACATTACAGCCATGGTTTGTTGGATGGGTGATGTGAAAGAATAATAATCAAACATAAGTAAATGGGTCTATAGAATGATATATAGGGTCCTATAGAAACCACAGCGTCCGAACGCAATGGCATCGTAGGTCCGCACTGTACTGCAAACAAGGACTAGAAACTACAATGAAAGAGACAAAAAACAACAGAAAGGGTGGTGAAGACAGGGTTACCGACTTGGAACGGTCAGTAGGCAATAAGGCCTACTGGTTAGCTTGAATCGATTTTATATGCGCACAATCCTCGCTATTATCCTGTCTTCAGCGCCCAAATAGACAAACCACAACACCGAAACGCGATGGTACCGTAGAAATATAATTTCTGAATTGTATGACCATTGACATGATTGATAAATATCTGTTTATCTAGTATTAACTACTAAGACAGGGATGAGGTTGCATTTATACACTATATAATCGGATTAAAAATAATGAACATTGTATATTTCTTTGCATGAACCGTTACCTTGAGGCAAGTTGGGGCCATTTGAATTTTATTTTATTACCAAGGCTTGTACGGTTGAGAGGCATTGCACCTTAAAATACCTCTCATAAAGAGTCTCCAAAAAACAGAAGATACTAGTCTTTTAGTATTTATTGATATTCGCACAATTTCGTAAAATGATGTGTGGTAGCTATAAAACGTTATCCCAACTAACACTACAATATTTGTTCTATTATTAATTGACTTACAATTTAAATTAAAAAGAAATGTATGATAATTCCGGCATTGTTGCAAGTCCGCTATCTTTGTGTCGGTCAGTTCGTCCATTTTATGGCGACTACTCATCTGATATTACTTGATAGCTTTTCTTTCATGAAACTTGACTGGAATGTTGCGTTTGATGTCCAGTTGGTTTTAAATAAAAATCTGGCTCACTGGTTATTCATATAGCGACTGTTTCTCACAAACCATGTGATGTTTATTTTGAAATCTTAACTGAAATGATTGGTATGAAAAATAGTTGGTTCTAAACAAAATGTATTTTGATTCGACGTAGGACATCGTCGCCAACCGTCATTTTTTTATCTAGGAAAAACTTCGACGGCTTTAATGAAATTGCTCGATCGATTTTCATAAACAAAATGTACAGCAATAATATGTGTTTTACTTATAGTTTGGCTATTAATGATGCCTTGTTTGTTAGAAAGTATAACCTGGCGGGGATATCATTATTTGCACTGTCCCTTTTAAAGGGATGACAATAGGGAAGAGTAAAGTTTGGTGTTCCCTAGAACCTGTTTTAAACCACAGCGGTAAATTTTGCCACTGACCGTTCCAAGGCGGTAGTCCTTATTGTCAACCCATTTATGTTTGTGATGTCATGTCTTGCCTTTTAATCATCTGTGTTGTTGTTTGTTTCTATATGTGTTTGTGGTTGACTGTGGTCCTTATGCGCTACATTTTCTGTTCGATGTTTATATCTACTTTTATAGTAACGGTATCACTGCTAGAGTAGCTTCTTCGCTATACAGATATTACGACTAGTGTCGTCCTGAACACGACTACAAGCTCTCGAAAAAGAATAAGTTGAGAGAAAAAAAGATGCTCGGGGAACATCACCGTCTTAGTTGGGATACTTAACAATATCAAAATTAAAATCATCTCTCTTGTCATATATACTAATCAAAATTGCTAAGTACCCACTTAAGAATGTGTCAATAATATTCTCATTGTTTTGTGTATTTCTAATAATAGAAATTTGTTGAGTTGAAGTTCCTTAGGATAGATATTATTAACCATAGTGGAAAAGAAAGGATTGTTAATGTTCTGTATGTCATCTAAATACCGAGAGGTTTCATTAAAGGTTTCAATTATATCTGACTGAGTATCGGATGAAAGACTCAACATGAAATTACTTTCATAGCAATACAAGAACAAATCTGCGACAAGAGATGCACATTTTGTTTTGCTTTTCGTCTATCCCAGCCTTGCAAGTGTTGTACCGAGTGGTATGCGTTGAAACAACATCATCCTTGGTAGACTGAACTGGAGTATACATACAAATTAGTGCTTCTGAGTACCAGAGATAAAACATTGACTTAATGTAGGGTCAAACAATAATTACATTATTAGCTGCTTTTTTTGCAAGATCTAAAACACATTTATTATGAAATACTTGACTTCCCAATTTTAAATTACGAGACAAAAGCCTATGTCTCGGAGGAAGTAAATAGGGGTTATCATTATAAAAGTTAATAAGGGTATCTCTAATTATTTCTCCCACCCTCCCACCCACCCCCAATGAAGTGCAGGAGACATATTGTTTTTGCTGCGTCCGTCCGTCCGTCTGTTTGTCTGTCACAAATGTTGTCGCCGCTACTCCTAAACAGTTTGTTGGATGTTTATAGAACTTGGCAGAAAGCATAATGCCTAGTTATGCACATCGCGTTTGTGTTCCAATTCGAATATTTGTGATGGGGTTATAGCCCTTCGAAATGTTAACTTTAGATTTGTTGTCACCGCTACCCCTCCTGAACTGCTTGTTGGATTTCGACGAGACTTGGTAGAAATCATCGGTATGATGCCTAGTTGTGCATATCGCGTTTGTGTTCCGTTTCGATGAATTTTGACGGAGTTATGCCCTTTGACATTTTAAGTTTAAATTTGTTGTCGCTGCGACTCCTCCTAAACCTCTTGTTGGATTTTGATAACACTTGGTGGGAACCATCGGTATGATGTCTAGTTGTGCACATCCCTTGTCCGTTTCAGTTCAATAATTTGTGACGGAGTTATGGCCCTTTGACATTTTAACTTTACATTTGTTGTCGCCGCTATCTTCCTAAACTCAGTGCTATATTTAAATTGATATGTTCCTACCACAACCAGGTCAATATGAATGACATCAACCTACTTTTTTAATTAGACTGACAGCGCTACAGTGTATCCGTATCCCATGGATAAATTTTCTAGTTTTACTATTGCTTTTGCCTTTTCATGTTTCATAAAATCACTTTCCACAAATCCGTAATGTTATCCAAACATGTTCCTTATCCACTTCCAAACATATCTCAACAAGGTTGCGTCCTATCCACTATCAAACTTATTTTAACTAGGTTGTGCAGTCGGTGGAGACATCTGGGTTTTTTCTCAAAAAAACTCTAGTTTTAAGAATTGCCTTTAATCATTTTAAGAATTGCGTTTCTCCAAGTAGACAGGAAGTTCGGATCCGCATGTTCTCTACGACACCTTTATATACTAAATTACTCAATGTATTGGGCGATCTGAGCAAGACTTGCATTAAAATCAATAACTTAAGGCAATATTCACTTCGGAGCTTTAGAAAACAAATGCCAAATACGTTTATCTTATTTGATTCTTTACCAAATGACTGAATGACATGTAGTTCGTCCTAAACATTATTTGTTTTGATTCGACGCCAAAAATGGCCATCTTTGTTTACATAGAGTTATAATAGAAATACAAACGCTACTCTGAATGTCGCACTTAACACTTCAACATTTGGATACGGGTAAAATGTAACAAGAAAGGAAGTAAAACCAGCAACAACTATTTTTAAAATATTTGAACAAATTTATTCAAATATTCACTTACAGAAAATACATAAAATGAATCCAGTATTTCTTTAAAATCGGATATACGAATAATATCCAAATAATATTAGTGTCCCTTTAATCAAAGTTATCAAGCGTCCTTTTAATCCAACTTTTCTGGTTTATTAATTTAATATAGTCCATATGTACAAATAATCCAATGTCACTAGATGAGCACATTTATCTTATCCTCTCGCAATATATTTTAATTCATAGCATCCAATATTTTGTAAATTGTAAATTTATTCTCAATTAAAATAATGAACCAGATACTCCACTTTGAATACTAATACTGAAACTCCCACACGCTTTACTAAGGTCAGCTTTATATACCAACATAGAAATTCTAGATTAAAGAATGTTCTGTAACAATCTACACATCTCAGTATTTAAACAATAATTAAGAAATTACTAGAATCAGCTATTTATATATGTGCTATTAATAGAAACAATCTGACAGCTGGATCAATAAACATGTACATATATATAGCATTATATACATGAGGGTAACAATTTAGATCTACTTTTGCTCTACTGAATCTTATAAATGAAGTCCGCATTTCCATTCTGAATAAGACCTTTCCAGGTAAAGAGCATTTTGGTAAAATACAGTTATTCTGCTCACAAAAACGCACAAGCACTGGAACGCTGCCTGGATTGTTTTCGTTTAATTGTTTAAAGTGTGTTTTGTCAGAATATGTACATTTTTGGTCTTTTACACCAAACTGTATACACGACTTCAATATTAATAAAAGTGACACATTGTGCTGCCAATGCCGTCTGATCGCTGTTCATTTAATCTAAGTTGCATCAGATTTTTTTTATTATTGAAATACCTAAAACCGAAGAGCTTACCTCTTCTTGAATAGTGAAATAATAATCCTACAGTCACAAGCAAAAGAGCTAACTGTGTACTGAGACGCTCGATGGAGTTCTTGTATGTACGCGTTTTAAAAATCATAACCGCACCAACTGTATACAAGTGTTTAAAAGAAAAGAAAAATAATAGGTACTTTAGATAAAGTTCACGCCTCAAATAACAACATACATCACTTCGATCTGCGCCAAATTTGTAAACAAAACATTTCATGATTTTTTTCATATATTTTCAATAGAACGTGTTATCTACAGGGGTACCGCCTTGGAATGGTCAGTTGCAAAACGACCCAATTAACAATATCACAATTAAAATCATCTTTCTTGTCATAGATTTTACTAAATATTTCACCGTTTTCAATAGAGAGAATAAATAAATAAATAAAGGAAGCAACAGTATCAGAAATGTAAGCTTTGTTGAGTTCTTTAGAATAGATAGTATTAACTATTGTAGAACATAAAGGATTGTCAGTGCTTTCACCAGATTTGTATTGTGTATTGTCATTTTCATTATTATATATTGAATTTGCACTTAGTTGGTAGTGCAGTGCAAACCTGCGGTACCAATGCGTTTTGGTGCAGTGTCTTTTATAGAACCAGTTTTCTCTTTTTTGGCAGGTGAGCAACAAGATAATAAAAGTAGATATAAAAGTCGAACAGGAAATGTTACATTCAAGGACCACAGTCAACCAAAAACACGCACAGAAACAAAAAATAATCACAGAAATGAGCAAAATGCAAGTATTGACATCACAAACATAAAATGGTGGACAATAGGGCTATCGCATTGGAAGGGTCAATGGCAAAAGGGTCCACTTGGGGTTTAAACCAGGTACAAGGGAGCACCAAACCTCACTCTTACTATCACTGTCACCCTATGTTCATCACAAAAATACAACGGGACAATGTATATTCTCTAGCAAACAAGACAGTGTTGATAGGCAATATAAATATAACATAACACATAAATGATCATGTATATTTGACTATAAAAACAAAGGATTTAGATAGACACCATCATAGGGTCCACAATATGTACGGTCTCGCACAAAAGACGAAAGCATAGTGGCTAACTGTAAATAGGTCAACCACTAAACAAGCAGTACGTTGCAAACTATAGGCGCATAACCGCTTTAAAATTTGACGTTTATTGCAAATGTTATCAAGAACGTCTCCTGAATTTGTAATTGACTAAAATGAATTAATTCCAACGGTGTCATAAGCTTTAGCACAGTATTGTATGAAGTGATATTTAACGGCAATAAGACAAACTAAACGTTTGGAGATGTTTGTAGTGGTGCATGCACTTAAATTAGAAATAAAAGGGTCGAAATAACATTGTGTTATTTAGTATTCCAGTACATAGTTGGAAGTTTATTTTGCTTTTCGTATACCTCAGCCTTAAAATAGTTAAACTGAATGCGTGGAAACAACATAATTTTCAGTAGATTGAACTGTTATGAGAATTTATGTACAAATAAATATTGTTTTACTGGGATGACAATAGGGTAAATGTGAGATTTGGTTCACAATAGAACCTGTTTAAAAGCCCCGTCGGTTTGTTTGCCACTGACCGTTCAAAGGCGGTACCAACGGGACACCTCTTTGATGTTTATGTTAACTTTGCTTGTATGTTTTCATCACTTATTTCTGCAATATGTCTAGCTATAATTTTACAGTTTAATGTTGTATCCTTATCATTAATTATGTTTAAACTGGCTGAACTGTGACATTATTAAACCTGTGGACTGACGAAAGTGTTTTTCGACCTGTTTGTCTAACGTATTGTATAACTCAAACTGATGCATTTCCAGTCACAACATTAATGACGTGAGACATATTAAGAGAGATGACTACCCTACTGTCAACCCTGTTTGTGTTTGTGACGTCATATGCCTTTATTATTACTATTGCTATTCTTGTTTGCCTTTTTGCGTGTCCTGTGAAAGCTGCATTTCCTGTTCGATTTTTATACTTACTTTTATAACTTTAACATCGTTAACTATCTAGAAGCTGTTTTGCGTCAGTAACATAATTCTTAAATTTCTTCTTTAAATTACTAATCAAGACAAAGTGCTAACATAGACATGCATATATATATAATGTAAATTCAAATTGTCAATATGTTATTTTAAAGACAAACCACTAACAAATACAAATGTATGCGTTATGTGTTCAAAGTATTTTGAAGACAAAGCATTAACATAGACACGTGTATGCATTTTGTGTTCAAAATAATTCAATATGTGATTCTGAAGACAAAGCATTTACATAGACACGTGTATGCATTTTGTGTTCAAAATAATTCAATATGTGATTCTGAAGACAAAGCATTAACATTGACATGTGTATGCATTTTGTGTTCAAAATAATTCAATATGTGATTCTGAAGACAAAGCATTAACATAGACACGTGTATGCATTTTGTGTTCAAAATAATTCAATATGTGATTCTGAAGACAAAGCATTTACATAGACACGTGTAAGCATTTTGTGTTCAAAATAATTCAATATGTGATTCTGAAGACAAAGCATTAACATAGACACGTGTATGCATTTTGTGTTCAAAATAATTCAATATGTGATTCTGAAGACAAAGCATTAACATAGACACGTGTATGCATTTTGTGTTCAAAATAATTCAATATGTGATTCTGAAGACAAAGCATTAACATAGACACGTGTATGCATTTTGTGTTCAAAATAATTCAATATGTGATTCTGAAGACAAAGCATTTACATAGACACGTGTATGCATTTTGTGTTCAAAATAATTCAATATGTGATTCTGAAGACAAAGCATTAACATAGACACGTGTATGCATTTTGTGTTCAAAATAATTCAATATGTGATTCTGAAGACAAAGCATTAACATAGACACGTGCATGCATTTTGTGTTCAAAATAATTCAATATGTGATTCTGAAGACAAAGCATTAACATAGACACGTGTATCGTGTGTGCATTTTGTGTTCAAAATAATTCAATATGTGATTCTGAAGACAAAGCATTTAAATAGACACGTGTATGCATTTTGTGTTCAAAATAATTCAATATGTGATTCCGAAGACAAAGCATTAGCATAGACACGTGTATGCATTTTGTGTTCAAAATAATTCAATATGTGATTCTGAAGACAAAGCATTTACATAGACACGTGTATGCATTTTGTGTATAAAATAATTCAATATGTGATTCTGAAGACAAAGCATTAACATAGACACGTGTATGCATTTTGTGTTCAAAATAATTCAATATGTGATTCTGAAGACAAAGCATTAACATAGACACGTGTATGCATTTTGTGTTCAAAATAATTCAATATGTGATTCTGAAGACAAAGCATTTACATAGACACGTGTATGCATTTTGTGTTCAAAATATTTCAATATGTGATTCTGAAGACAAAGCATTAACATAGACACGTGCATGCATTTTGTGTTCAAAATAATTCAATATGTGATTCTGAAGACAAAGCATTAACATAGACACGTGTATCGTGTGTGCATTTTGTGTTCAAAATAATTCAATATGTGATTCTGAAGACAAAGCATTTACATAGACACGTGTATGCATTTTGTGTTCAAAATAATTCAATATGTGATTCCAAAGACAAAGCATTAGCATAGACACGTGTATGCATTTTGTGTTCAAAATAATTCAATATGTGATTCTGAAGACAAAGCATTTACATAGACACGTGTATGCATTTTGTGTATAAAATAATTCAATATGTGATTCTGAAGACAAAGCATTAACATAGACACGTGTATGCATTTTGTGTTCAAAATAATTCAATATGTGATTCTGAAGACAAAGCATTAACATAGACACGTGTATGCATTTTGTGTTCAAAATAATTCAATATGTGATTCTGAAGACAAAGCATTTACATAGACACGTGTAAGCATTTTGTGTTCAAAATAATTCAATATGTGATTCTGAAGACAAAGTATTAACATAAACACGTGTATGCATTTTGTGTTCAAAATAATTCAATATGTGATTCTGAAGACAAAGCATTAACATAGACACGTGTATCGTGTATGCATTTTGTGTTCAAAATAATTCAATATGTGATTCTGAAGACAAAGCATTAACATAGACACGTGTATGCATTTTGTGTTCAAAATAATTCAATATGTGATTCTGAAGACAAAGCATTTACATAGACACGTGTATGCATTTTGTGTTCAAAGTAATTCAATATGTGATTCTGAAGACAAAGCATTAACATAGACACGTGTATGCATTTTGTGTTCAAAATAATTCAATATGTGATTCTGAAGACAAAGCATTAACATAGACACGTGCATGCATTTTGTGTTCAAAATAATTCAATATGTGATTCTGAAGACAAAGCATTAACATAGACATGTGTATCGTGTGTGCATTTTGTGTTCAAAATAATTCAATATGTGATTCTGAAGACAAAGCATTAACATAGACACGTGTATGCATTTTGTGTTCAAAATAATTCAATATGTGATTCTGAAGACAAAGCATTTACATAGACACGTGTATGCATTTTGTGTTCAAAATAATTCAATATGTGATTCTGAAGACAAAGCATTAACATTGACATGTGTATGCATTTTGTGTTCAAATTAATTCAATATGTGATTCTGAAGACAAAGCATTAACATAGACACGTGTATGCATTTTGTGTTCAAAATAATTCAATATGTGATTCTGAAGACAAAGCATTTACATAGACACGTGTAAGCATTTTGTGTTCAAAATAATTCAATATGTGATTCTGAAGACAAAGGATTAACATAGACACGTGTATGCATTTTGTGTTCAAAATAATTCAATATGTGATTCTGAAGACAAAGCATTAACATAGACACGTGTATGCATTTTGTGTTCAAAATAATTCAATATGTGATTCTGAAGACAAAGCATTAACATAGCCACGTGTATGCATTTTGTGTTCAAAATAATTCAATATGTGATTCTGAAGACAAAGCATTTACATAGACACGTGTATGCATTTTGTGTTCAAAATATTTCAATATGTGATTCTGAAGACAAAGCATTAACATAGACACGTGCATGCATTTTGTGTTCAAAATAATTCAATATGTGATTCTGAAGACAAAGCATTAACATAGACACGTGTATCGTGTGTGCATTTTGTGTTCAAAATAATTCAATATGTGATTCTGAAGACAAAGCATTTACATAGACACGTGTATGCATTTTGTGTTCAAAATAATTCAATATGTGATTCCAAAGACAAAGCATTAGCATAGACACGTGTATGCATTTTGTGTTCAAAATAATTCAATATGTGATTCTGAAGACAAAGCATTTACATAGACACGTGTATGCATTTTGTGTATAAAATAATTCAATATGTGATTCTGAAGACAAAGCATTAACATAGACACGTGTATGCATTTTGTGTTCAAAATAATTCAATATGTGATTCTGAAGACAAAGCATTAACATAGACACGTGTATGCATTTTGTGTTCAAAATAATTCAATATGTGATTCTGAAGACAAAGCATTTACATAGACACGTGTATGCATTTTGTGTTCAAAATAATTCAATATGTGATTCTGAAGACAAAGCATTAACATAGACACGTGTATTCATTTTGTGTTCAAAATAATTCAATATGTGATTCTGAAGACAAAGCATTAACATAGACACGTGTATCGTGTATGCATTTTGTGTTCAAAATAATTCAATATGTGATTCTGAAGACAAAAAATTAACATAGACACGTGTATGCATTTTGTGTTCAAAATAATTCAATATGTGATTCTGAAGACAAAGCATTAACATAGACACGTGTATGCATTTTGTGTTCAAAATAATTCAATATGTGATTCTGAAGACAAAGCATTAACATAGACACGTGTATCGTGTATGCATTTTGTGTTCAAAATAATTCAATATGTGGTTCTGAAGACAAAGCATTTACATAGACACGTGTATGCATTTTGTGTTCAAAATAATTCAATATGTGATTCCGAAGACAAAGCATTAACATTGACACGTGAAAGCATTTTGTGTTCAAAATAATTCAATATGTGATTCTGAAGACAAAGCATTAACACAGACACGTGTATGCATTTTGTGTCCAAAATAATTCAATATGTGATTCTGAAGACGAAGCATTTACATAGACACGTGTATGCATTTTGTGTTCAAAATAATTCAATATGTGATTCTGAAGACAAAGCATTAACATAGACACGTGTATGCATTTTGAGTTCAAAATAATTCAATATGTGATTCTGAAGACAAAGCATTAACATAGACATGTGTATGCATTTTGTGTTCAAAATAATTCAGTATGTGATTCTGAAGACAAAGCATTAACATAGACACGTGTATGCATTTTGTGTTCAAAATAATTCAGTATGTGATTCTGAAGACAAAGCATTAACATAGACACGTGTATGCAGTTTGTGTTCAAAATAATTCAATATGTGATTCTGAAGACAAAGCATTAACATAGACACGTGTATGCATTTTGTGTTCAAAATAATTCAATATGTGATTCTGAAGACAAAGCATTAACATAGACACGTGTATGCATTTTGTGTTCAAAATAATTCAATATGTGATTCTGAAGACAAAGCATTAACATAGACACGTGTATGCATTTTGTGTTCAAAATAATTCAATATGTGATTCTGAAGACAAAGCATTAACATAGACACGTGTATGCATTTTGAGTTCAAAATAATTCAATATGTGATTCTGAAGACAAAGCATTAACATAGACACGTGTATGCATTTTGTGTTCAAAATAATTCAGTATATGATTCTGAAGACAAAGCATTTACATAGACACGTGTATGCATTTTGTGTTCAAAATAATTTAATATGTGATTCTGAAGACAAAGCATTAACATAGACACGTGTATGCATTTTGTGTTCAAAATAATTCAATATGTGATTCTGAAGACAAAATATTTACTTATTTATGTATTTTGTGTTTCAAGTTACGTTTGCTATGACTAATAAACATTTTACATCGAACACGTTTCAATTGGAATGACAAACAGTGAGGTTTGGTGAACCCTATCACCTGGTTTAAAACCCAAGCGACCTTTTTGTCACTGACCGTTCCAATGCTGTACCTCTGTTGTCACTGACCGTTCCAATGCTGTACCTCTGTTGTCACTGACCGTTCCAATGCTGTACCTCCGTTGTCACTGACCGTTCCAATGCTGTACCTCTGTTGTCACTGACCGTTCCAATGCTGTACCTCTGTTGTCACTGACCGTTCCAATGCTGTACCTCTGTTGTCACTGACCGTTCCAATGCTGTACCTCTGTTGTCACTGACCGTTCCAATGCTGTACCTATGTTGTCACTGACCATTCCAATGCTGTACCTCTGTTGTCACTGACCGTCCAATGCTGTACCTCTGTTGTCACTGACCGTTCCAATGCTGTACGTCTGTTGTCACTGACCGTTCCAATGCTGTACGTCTGTTGTCACTGACCGTTCCAATGATGTACATCTGTTGTCACTGACCGTTCCAATGATGTACCTCTGTTGTCACTGACCGTTCAAATGCTGTACCTCAGTTGTCACTTACCGTTCCAATGCTGTACCTCGTCACTGACCGTTCCGATGCTGTACCTCTGTTGTCACTGACCGTTCCAATGCTGTACCTCTGTTGTCACTGACCGTTCCAATGCTGTACCTCTGTTGTCACTGACCGTTCCAATGCTGTACCTCTGTTGTCACTGACCGTTCCAATGCTGTACCTCTGTTGTCAACCCTTTAGTGTTTGTAGTACATAATGATTATAAATTCCTTGCTTTAAGTCGTTTACAAATTAAAACAAAATAAATAATTTACAAAGTATTTATCTACAATGTTGACTTCTGTAAACAAACAGAAAACAATACATATTCTCGTTCAATAGCATAAACGTGTTTTGAAAGATCATTTTATACTTGTACTTCAGTGAATGAACTGCTGGCGATAAACTTTTGGTCATTTGCAAATTGTTCTTAATTTGAAAAATAAAACAACTAAATGTATGTTTAAGGTACTTTGCTCTTGGTTTGAGTTGAGTTGATCATTTCGGGCTTCAGATCGGAGAAAATAAGTTTCATTGCTAGAAACAATTTAAAAGTTCTTATGCATAATGTGGAGTTACATATAATATGTACACCTATCTTGAAAAGCCATTTAAATTCACCGAAAAGTTTTGATGTAGGAGTTTTAGAAGTGTTGTTAAAACCTGTCCTATCTGTTCTTTATTGTAGTTTAGCAGTTGTAGATATATATGTATTGTTTCCATTTCCACAAGCAGTAAAACCGCAATAAAATGTTGACATTATATACGCATGGTAGAATAGTTCTTGTTTATGTAAAAACGTATTTTCGTCAGTACGAAGGTGCGAATTGTGTATTTAAGTTTCACCACATCTTATTTATCTGAGTCTTCCGAGACAAATCGTTTTCAATATACACAACTGTAACATTGTGTGTTATATACTGACTGAAGTGTCATCCATCGTCAACTGAAAATACTGCAGATCCCGTTGGAGGGGTAGGCAAAGGGGTAGAACCATACCCCACACCCAAATTCATGTTCATTTTATAATTTTTTGTTCATGCTTATTAAAGGTCTTCATCATGACCTTTGCATCGTTTCAGGTGCCATCTTGCTCAAATCACTAGAGCAGTGGCAGAAAAACAATAAACGTGGCTCCAGCGTAAATGGAGTGTCTACAATAGAATGTGCAGCAACTCTGTAGTTCTGCAGGTGAGAAGGTTCTAGGCCCATTCGCCATATTTTATCTCGATGTACATGGAGGATGAGCCTGGCATGTTCATTCAAGATACATAGAATTGAATAAACCTTTCATAGATCTAAATAAAACGAGTGTTGGCGTATATAGAGTTATACAGTTCTGTTTCTACCCAGGAAAAATGGAATGGACCGTCTCTACCGCAAACAAGTCGACCTTTATATAAGGCCTTACCATGTGCTAACAAACAAACAAACAAACAAATCAACAAAGGCACGTTTCCATTTCAACAAATGTACGACATTTCATTTTCAAGTTTTTCCTTCAAGGGTGTAAAGCATGTTTTGCTTCCAAACATGTAAATATAGGGTGTTCTGGTTTTTATCGTGTCCTAGTGTACACGACATGCTAATGGTGTTGCTGAAACCATCAAGTTAGGAAACAGACATAGACAAGACAATGTCAAGTAAGAATACAGACATAGATAAACAAATGTCAAGTAAGGAGTCAAGCATAGACAAACCAAATCAAGTCATGATACTTAATATTAACATACATAGTATTGTTCCATATGTTTGTCGGTTTTTACAACATATAAGCGGTTTACAATATATTAATTAGCGGTGTACAACGCATTATTAAGCGGTATTGATACATCATGTAATTGCATACAGACAAATATTGCAGCATTTGTATCTCCCGCATTTGCGAATGTTGGAATAAAGAAATGGTGTTGTCCGTCCGTCCGTACTTCCAAGTGTCCCAAATTTGTGTCGCCTACTCAAAAAAAAACGTTATACTTACGTAAAAATAATGGGTCGACTACTCCTCTAAAATTATAAATGCTAACCTGTCTTAATTAGGTGTGCAAGATCAGTATCATGTAATCATGTGTAGAAAACAAGGGCAGATAAGTCTGATAAAAATGTGGTTATTGCCCTTTATGTTAATATACTAAATATCTTAATATTGTAAAATGTATACTGTAAAGTGCTGGATTTGTATAAAGTAATTCGGTTTATTGTTGTTGCAACACAATTTCATGCATTATTAATGTGTGCATCTTTGGTCTAAAATATGTACCTGAACAATTTGCATAAAGGCGGTGAGATCAATTCGCTGAACTTGATTGTTTAACCTTGTATTGTGTTTAAATGATGGCAACAAAAATAGTAACTTTAAGAATAAAGAGTCTACGAAATAAACATGTCGATGGAAATGACGTTATCGAAATGTGTGTGTATGATTTCATTGTTGTCCATTTAAACATTAGACATTAGCTGATTTTATTGTTTTGATAATACAAACTATAAGATCATATAAGATCAGATAAGATCAGATAACATCTTTATTTATAGAGGAGGGTAACTCGTTAAGGCTAATTTATCTTTAGGCCATCGCTCAAACCAAAATCATAAACAATGTATATCACAGAACGAACCATACAAATAAAATACAAGAAAGAAAATATTACAAACAGTAAAATGATGGCATATTTTAAATCGATCATCAAGCAGAGACGACAAGATGACAACATTAATATAATATGAAATGTTTGTAGGCATTCTCACAGACGACGTTGTTTATATGGCTTTTATAAAATAAATGTATAAAAAAATCGACAATATTGCAAAGGATAAACGTTATGGGTACAATGAACACGTCAACTATCAACCACCCCTAAAATGTTAAAAGTAATTGATTCGTATAGTAAGTAAGTAAGTAAGTAAGTAAGTAAGCGAGCGAGCGAGCGAGCGAGCGAGCGAGCAAGTAGGTAAGTAAGTAAGTCAGTAGTTTGTTAAAGTGGCATGTGCATAAACTATTAAAAATTAAACATACATGAAATAACAGTCAATAAAGCACCCGGCCTATAAGTCGCTGTCTATAATACCAGTATTACATATGTATGATCTCTTCTGTAAATAACTTACATTTGTGTATAACTTGCAAGTGCTAGTAGGCGTGAGAGAGGATGCATCTTATAATTACCTCTCATGAACAGACTCAGTAAAACCGAGACTGCTACTTTTCTCTCTTGTTTGTTGCTTCCAAGGGATTACCTTTTCAGGTTTTATTTGCACATACTCGTGTTTGTAGTGAACGTGTTGTTTACGTTACACATTTACTACGGTACCAACGTTTAAACTATAGAGTATTTCAAGAAATACTGAAAAGAGGATATATTGTATATTTCAAACCATCTTTAGAACAGTATTTGAATAAATATGTAGTTTTCTAAACCTTTATGTTGATGCGCCTTGCGTATATGTTTTTCTTTCTGTCTTCTCAACCCCAGTCTATGAGCAGGGGGCACTAAATTAGTCTGCTTTTACCTACGATTGATAAACATATAAACCGACCCCTATTTAATAAAAAAGGACTTAAATAACTAAACATATAAACTGGCCCATATTTTATCAAAAAACACTTATAGAACTAAACATATAAACCGGTCCTTATTTAATAAAACACAACACTTATATACCTGAATGTTTAATTCATGACAAAATAAAATAATTGATTAACACGGTTATTATTGTGTTTGAGGCATAACATATGGCTTGGAGCCTTTCCTACATTTTGTGTGTTGTATTTTTATATTGTTGTATGCCTGGGTACGGGCCTGATTTGCATTGTAGTCTTTCACTTGTCTCCTCCCTTCTTTTAACCCATCATGACTACAAGATGCGGGATATGCATGAATTCTAACAGAGCAGCTATGAAGCTTCTGCAGGGACATAACTATTTATATGTACTACAGGTCGTAAAATCTTTCTTAATCGTAGTTGCTGCCCTTCATCTTAAGACTATTGGATTTTTTTATGAATACGTGTGTATTTTTACATCCCATGTATACTGGATTATAAAACGTGTAGTCTGCTTTAAATTATACTTAGTTTGAACTGTAATTATGTTACACAACAATCTTTTGATGAAATATAATATTAAGTAAAACTGTATTAAAATACAATCAAGATGAGTAGGGTGTTGCCCTACCCAAATCAGTTGTATACAATTCGGGCAAAAACACACTTTCCGAACTGACTTTTTTTAAAAGCCAAATGCTGAATTTCAAGTAAAGTGAGCTACTTAATATTCGCACTTAAAACAATAAGACACTCGCACTGTCCCTTTGAAGTGTGAAATGGATAATTTGCGGCTTGTCATAAACGTATCACCACATGACAAAGCTGGCACCTAGTTAATATAACGAACACCTTTACGGCAAGCTTCAAAGGTGGTTTTGAGGTATTTGAATTAGTTGGGATTTCATGTATTGTTTATTCATTATTTACGTATACGGTGTCGTAGGTATATATTTAGCTTTAATATATGAATGTTGTCAACTGTTCACTTATGACAAAGCACTTTATGAACAGTTCGAGCCATGTTTGTTTATGTGTGTGTGTGTGTGTGTGTGTGTGTGAGGATTGTGGGTTGGGGGAGAGATAACACATACTATTGTTTTAGTTTAGCGGGATTCCGTACATCGGCAATTTTGCCATTTAGCGGGATTCCGTACATCGGCAATTTTGCCATTTAGCGAGATTCCGTACATACGCAATTTTGCCATTTAGCAGGCTTCCGTACGCATTTTTCCACATAATAATACAATGTGATTGCATTGTCATATGAGAATAGGAATCATATAAGTCTTATATAAAAGGAGCCACATAGAGTGTTAATATAAAACCTATCATATGATATGTATATAATAGGAGTTACGTATAAGTTGCATATGATAATACATTCATAAAAGCTTTATTTTAAAAACACACACTTGCATATGATTCTCATGAAATAAAATATTATTAAACTTGTTCTAATGATTTTATGAATATTGAGTTCTGCTCAACTCGGGGCTAGAGGGCGTGAGCGGTAGCTAGCATATTTCACTACCGCTCATGAGCAGTCTCAATCAAACCGAGACTGCAATATTTCGTATGTGTCGTGCTCGGCCGTTTCCAAAGGTCCATTATCATACTCTTTTTTTGTATATGATTGTCATATGATACTTATATGGTTCTTTTATGATAGGTTTCTATAAGAATCATGTACTTCTCCTTTTATATAAGTATCATATAATATGTAGCATATGAGAATAAGTTGGTAGTGTACAACTCATTTTTTTCGTTTTAAGCTGTAAAACGTCAAGTTTAATCCCATTTTATAAAGCTTGAAGAGTTTACTCGCAAAAGTCAGAATACTCGAATATGGTTTATTTTCATTTTCGTCAGATGGTATTAAAAATATTCTTACGATAATGTTATGTTTGTGCGCGTGTTCATATTGGCAAAGAATTACATTTGTTAGGTTGGTATCTTACAACAAGAAGCTATGGTTTAATTATATTCTACTGTGAACCGAAATACAACGTATATCTTAATAATCTAGTGTACGGGATATGCAAATCTGCTAGTTAGTGTATGACTCTAGCATAATAATAGTGTTTGAATTATGCTGAACATGATAAATAAGAACAAGAAATAGTTTCTCTGTTTAAATGACATAGAGGCTATGGTTAAATTGTATTCTACTGTGAACCGAAATACAACGTATATCTTAATAATCTCGTGTACGGGATATGACAATCTGCTAGTTAGTGTATGACTCTAGCATAATAATAGTGTTTGAATTATGCTGAACATGATAAATAAGAACAAGATGTTTCTCTGTTTAAATGACATAGAAGCTATGGTTAAATTGTATTCTACTGTGAACCGAAATACAACGTATATCTTAATAATCTCGTGTACGGGATATGAAAATCTGCTAGTTAGTGTATGACTCTAGCATAATAATAGAGTTTGAATTATGCTGAACATGATAAACAAGAACAAGAAATAGTTTCTCTGTTTAAATGACATAGAAGCTATGGTTAAATTGTATTCTACTGTGAACCAAAATACAACGTATATCTTAATAATCTCGTGTACGGGATATGAAAATATGCTAGTTAGTGTATGACTCGAGCATAATAGTAGTGTTTGAATTATGCTGAACATGATAAACAAGAACAAGAAATAGTTTCTCTGTTTAAATGACATAGAAGCTATGGTTAAATTGTATTCTACTGTGAACCGAAATACAACGTATATCTTAATAATCTCGTGTACGGGATATGAAAATATGCTAGTTAGTGTATGACTCTAGCATAATAATAGTGTTTGAATTATGCTGAACATGATAAACAAGAACAAGAAATAGTTTCTCTGTTTAAATGACGTAGATGACCTGTGAAATTAATTGTATTATCGCAAAGGTATATTCACCAAGTGAAAGACGTATTACGGCAATTTGCTAGTGTTTTATGTATGTGTAAATGTATTCAACAGTCAATACACGTATACAGTTACTTTAAGTGGTGAAATACCTTTGGTAGACCTGATAAGTGTAACAAAATGGTATTGAATACCGTGTAACGGTATAGTCCAAGGTGCGATAACTGAATATTGTGACAAAGTTTCCGTTTTATTTAAGAATTTGCATATATATTTTGACTGCTCTTTCTATAGACTGTGTTTGTTGTTTTTACTTTCAGTTGTTTTAACATAACCACGGCACTTTACCTTAAGTCTGTGTTTTATTTTATGTTACTGGTTTCTGTTTTCCCTTTTTCTGTCACTGTTTGTTTCTTCATCTCTTTATCCCTTTATCGTGTTACTCGTTCTGTAAAAAAAGCCATTGTATTTGTAGAAAGATTAAGAAACATACAAAAACACTAAGCCTTTGATAGATAAATGTATATGTGCATTAATTCAGCATTAAACATTCAGTACGTGTATATTCTACACACTATACATACACAATATATATTTAAAATTGTATAGGTTTTAAAATAATTTTTTATCATTTTTCTTGTATTAACTTTCCAGTTATTGGGAGTTTAAACGCATTCATTTGTATTAATTACAATATATTGATCACTTGTTAAAAAAGGCCAGTTATAAAAACCATTTAGTTTGTATGGTTTATTATCTTTAATATAATTGTATATAGTCTCAAGTAGGACTTTTAATATGGTCTCTCGAGCTTTCTGGAATTTTATTTTATTATCGAAATCATAAGTGGACTCCAGAAAAAATTCTCTTGTGTGTGTATTTGTATAACTATTCCGGGTCAACGGAAACTTTCAGATCCCTCTAGAAATATTGCCGTACTAATTACGGTTTCATCAGTCTATTTGCGCGAATATCACTTCTAAGAGTATGTATATGACCCGCGGTGTGCATTTATTTTTTATGTCCATTCTCTAAAAGATACAATTAATATAAACGTTCATTCATCTGCTTTGGGAGCTCGTGTTATTGTTTACATTATTCATAATGCCGCATAAATCACAAGCCATTGATTTATGGAATTGCTGCAAATTTAATTTAGACTGAGCAATATATCTAGCTACAAGCATATGTTTACGACTATTCAAGCTGGTAACTCACGTTTAAGATGAAAAGCATGTGTTAATCTCATTATCTAGAACCATATGCTTATTTCAAATACAAACATGAAAGTTTTCATAAATAATCAATCGCTTTCAATAATTATATCATTTGCATAGCCCCATAGCGCGATACCTACTGGGTGGATTGTATTGCTTGAAATTAAAATGACTGAGCTCGCGTGACAGACTGTAGAGAGCTCATGATGCTTGAACAATATACAGAAGAGGCAACCATAAACGCTGTTGAGCTTTAATAAAGTCGTTTCCCATACTTTAAAGCAATATTGATGTGAAATGTCATTCGTGAATGCATTAACCTTTGAAGCCGAATTGGCTATCTCGGTATGTCGATTATTCTATTACCCGCAAAACGCAGCTTGCCATTCGAATATTATACTGAATGAAGGTTTGAAAAAGAGTATAATCTACATACTGAAATGGGGTTAGATAAATCTTGTTAAAATTTAAACATATCTTAATTCGAAGCTGACGTTCCTTACAATACGCAGACAGTTTCCTGTTGTGAGCCTTAACAGACCATTTAGGTTATATATGGAAATAGTTTAAATTATACAAGCATCTGCTGCTTAGCACCGGAAGCGTGAATATGTATGCAAGCGTTCACTGACTATGCTTTAGATGGGATACGCTTATATATACGTCAATTCATACATCGTATTTCACATGTTTCACGCTTGATATTATACACAGCTTTTTGTTATTATTATTTTTTTATATTTTTTTTCTATAATACATATAACGTTATTTCGGTGAAAGACTAACACATACGCATGATGAAACATTTCAACATTATGTTAAAATACAGTCATATTAAAACCATATGATGTAGTGTCTATAGAATGCTAACCAGTAATGATAACACAACAGATGGAAAACAAAGTGTTCTCTTATTTTCAGTGTGGGCCCTAACATATTCTGATTAGTGGTCATGGCATTCGAATCAAAGTCATTTATATCACAAAAAATGGGAAACGAGTTTTCTCTTATTTCCATTGTGGTCTCTAACATATTCAGAGTATTGTTTATGTAATGTCGCTGTTTTTAAAATGTAAAATAGCTCTAATATCCTGTTGAATATATATGTATTTCAAATATGTAACTTAATAGAAATGCAACCACTTGTATACTTTGGGTAACAAACTGAGGTATTTCATTTTGTTGCAGTCACTTTGCACTGTAATTATGGTGTATCTGTGTATTTATGGAGTTTTGCAAGTATACTAGGTTCTTTTTCATGCGTTTTGTAATTATCGCACTCTACTGAACATTGCATTAAAACAATCTATAAACACGCCATAAATATATATATATAAGTTTATTATTTATGTAACAGGTATTGTTTTGACACAGACAAACACACCATAAATCATGTTTGTCTGGGCAGACAATTGTTTTAAGTTTGACCATTAGGCAGGTGTCAAACAATTGACATGGACATTTTATAGCTGTTTAATACATTTGTAGTACTAATGTGATTCTGATATTCATAATTTTGACGTGACTTTACAATTGTTTAAGTCCTCGGGGTATTGTCTCAAACCACGGATAAAACACCTTAAGACGTTTCAAGAGCTACGTCCAGCTGTCAAATATAGGGAAGTTGTCCTTCGGGGCAGCGTATGCTGTTATTTCGAATAATTAAGTATTAAGTTTAAAAACCTAGATAATTATATATCAAAAATTTTAAATTGATTTTTACACAAATGTACTTAAACGTCAGAACGAAAATTATAAAATCAAATTAAATTCATATCGAGTAACATTTCTTATATAAGTCGAAGCACTTTTCTTTTCTATTTTTTTCTTAATAAACAAACAGTGTCTGTTTTATTTTCAGATAAACTCTTTTCTCGTAATTCAATCAAGTACATACAAAAAATCCTTTTATAAACCTCTTCTTACCGCAAACAGCAAATAACAGAACGGAAAGTAACACAGAAGAAGAAAGCAGGACAAGAGAGTCTTTTAATTTAAGATATTGACTTGTTTTCTGGAGAGCTTCGTTGACTTTTGTTAAAATATAATCCAAGTTCCTGAAAATGTATGAAGTGTGACAATAGTATATCAATTCTTCACATCTTATCAAAAGAAATCCCTAACTAAGACTATTCCATCAAAATTTATAATGACATAACTGTAACACCACATAATCATAGTGCGCGACATTGATGCGATTATCTGCCAAGATAATCTGAACCAATGTGTTGTTTCTGCCCAACGAACGGTACAGACCTTGTAGAAGTAATTTGTTTCAGAGAACTAATCAGTGGCTCCTGTAGAAGTAATTTGATTGAGAGACATAATTAGTGAGGAATTGCAACTACTATGTCGACTACTCCATATGGAGTTTCTAAAAGTTACATTCACCTTTAAATGTTTTGACGGCTTATACAAAGTCGACATTTAGGACGTCAACTATTGTAAGCATGTGACTTGTATCGTAAATATTCTGGTACTTACCTAAGACAACCTAACTGGTATATTAGATTTAATACATTCTAAATCATTGGCATACATACAGATTAAATTTGAAGAATATTAAACCAAATACACGATACACATAAGGTAAGTGTGTAAATATATATAAATAATCATAACTATGTTAAGCATTGTATCGGTTTTTATGTATTTTTAGCACACTGAAAATTAATGATACTAATGTGTAAATACTAAATAGATTAATTAATAAATGGTCATAGTGCGACAAGTAAACTCAATGATGAAACATAATTATAACCTTAAGACAGCATTTATTGACAAACGTTTGGTTTCGACAAATCGATAGAACGTGAGTGATAGCTTTGGTCGTGTGACAGAAGGTCAAGCCATTACTGTAATATTACAACATGTATATTTCACCGGATAATCTTACACACACATTATATATAGAGAGAGAGTAGAGAAAATCATACAATGAACACAATACCTTTCTTGATCCAGAAAGGATATTAAATGATAGAATCATTTTACAAAATACAATATGGGAAATTATCACTTTTACAGTGCTATGCAAATACAAAAAAAAAATATTATTAAATATAACTGATACTGGAAGAGAATGCCCGCAAAATGAGCATATTTAAATTTACAATAAACAAATAATTGTAATAATAGCGTAATTATTTAACGTTACAAACGCCGAGAAAGCAATACATATTCAGACCGTTATTGAACGTTGAACGTCTAAACTTGTTTACTTTCAAAAACCTGGCAGATCGCGTTAAACTGTTTACTCCAAGGGACATGTTTTGCTACTGACCATTGAAACACACACTCCCCCAGCCATGGAGTTGCAAACTTGAATATATTCCAGGAATATAGAGACATTCAAGTTTGGTATATGGAATTTGATCTCTAAGTTATGCAGAAATAAACATAGTGTAAGAGGACTACTGTGTAAAGTATTGTTTACATGACTTGAAATAAATTATTTACACATTTTGTCCGACTGGCACTATACATTTTAAATAGATAAAACAAAATTCGCACGGGAAATGTAGCATTCAAGGACCACAGTTAAACAAAACACGCATTGAAACAACAAAAATTACAAGGATAAACAAGAGGAGATATATGAGACATCACGAACACAAAATAGTTGATAACAGGTCTACCATCTTGGAACGCTCAGTGTGAAAAGGGAAGTCTAAATTTAAGTTAGATGCAAAAAATAATCATGTATAATTGAATATGTCTAGTGTCTATGCCGTCTACAAGTAACTTGAAGGGGTTTAATGGCTGCTTTAAATAATATATATCATGATTGTGTAATTATTACAATGTATAGTCAATGAGACGCCACATAAAGCATTAACTTTAAATGGTTCCCTATTAAATTATTTTTACCTAAAATGAACATTATGCTAGTGTTTAGGTGTGTTCTATATCAAAGTACATTTATCTGAATATAGTTCACTCTCCGAACAAGAGTGATATATTTATATGATAATCGGGTAATTAGGATACCACACACAAATGTCAAAGATACATCTCGACGTTAAATATGTGTTATGCATTTGATAAAAAGGAAACGTTCAGCCAAAGTAACTATCTATATTCGCAGGTTAATTAACCAGTTAACGAAGATTTTACTTTAAAATTCATTTAAAATGGCCAGTTATAATGTTATAAATTAACATGGGAGCACTACACTTTTATTTGAGAGTCTAAAAACAATAGAAACGTGCGCGATCATTATTGACAGGGACACTGAAAGACACGTTTATTTGGTGTTTATACAAAATAAATGTTAACAAAAATGAAATATATCAAAACATAAAATAAATAATTATCAACGTTCACTTGTAAATCAAAAAAGAAAATTCTCTATAAAAAGTATTTCTCCAAGTGAGAAAAAGGGTCGATTCTTACGGATGGCGGGAGGACGGTACTGATTCTACCCAGGAAAGGATGGGTGGTCTGCCTTCACCACTAAAACAATCGACCGTCATATATAGCCTAAAATATACTGAAAATGACATTAAACACTATTTAACATCCAAACAGGTTTCAGTATAGCACATTTCAATTTTAGACCCATTTTTACTATTAAACGTGTATTTTATTAATAGTTTAATATATGTTTAGGGTACAATAAATACTGCTTTTGAAAAGTAAGCACGTTTTATTTAGTGTTTACCCTATGTTTTAATCAATCAGATGGATCGGAATGTCAAATACTAGCTGCATTTATTCATGAATAATTCACAACGCTCCCTTCCTTTCGGTTTCTTAATGGCGAAGATTTCTCTTCATAGCATCTATCCTATACATAGAAACACTCTCCGTTCTCACAAGCCCCCTACAATATAAACGTGTATATATACAACATTACACACAATACATTTTACTGTGTAGGTCAAACAGACAATAATGAAGTACTGTTTAGGGCGCCTATTTTTGGAAGGGGGGTTTTTGGACTTGTCAGATACCTAAATAAATGACATTTTAGTGGTACATACAAACACATTACTTTTTAAAGTAGATTGAGAAATATTTTTTTCGCATGCGAAACCTGGTTTCCAAAGGTCCATTATCATACTCTTTTTGATAGGGTATGTTCAGTGCAAAGAAAGATAAAAAATATCGGACAGGGCAAGCAGCATTCAAGGACGACCGTCAACCACAAAACACAAAAACAAACACACAAACAGACAAACGAGAAGGCAAATGTAATAAAAAACTTGCAAACGACATCAAGAACACAAAAGGGTTGACAATAGGGCTACCGCCTTGGAACGATCAGTGGCAACAAAGGCCACTGGGGGTTTAAACCGGTTCTAGGGTGCACCAAACCTCACACTTACCCTACTATCATCCCATTAAAACAGGACAGTGTAAATAAAGAAATCAAAGTTCTGCTCCATGAAAATAAGTAGATGTTGTTGTTTTTTTACAATTTTTATCAAAGCATGTTTTAATGTGTTGATACATCTTCATTAACACACCCTAAACGTTATATCACAAACTATTAAAGCTGAGTGGAGGCATTTCGAGTTTTTTACTTTTCTGTTGTACCAGCAACAAGGAGTTTGCATGGGATCAAACATGTATTTTGGCTTGAATTTTTTAACAGATGTTTAAGTATAATGTGCTTTATTTTCCTCAAACATTGCAGTTCCAATAAAGTATACTTCATAGTGCAAATATAGATATAAAAATCGAACAGGAAAAGTAGCATTCAAGGACGACAGTCAACCACAAACACACACACAGGCAAAGAACAAATTTAAAGATGAATAAAATGCCAAATAAGACATCACAAACACAAAAGGGTTGACAATAGGGCTACCGCCTTGGAACGGTCAGTGGCATAAAAAGGCCACTGGGGGTTTAAACCAGGTTCTAGGGTGCACCAAACCTCAGATTTACCATACCGTCAACACAATAAAACGGGACAATGTAAATAAAGAAATCCCCGCCATGAACTATTCTCTAACCAAGAAGGCAGCATTAATAGGCAATATAAGTAAACGAGTATGAGAGTGGACTTTTGGAAACGGCCGAACACGACACGTACGAAATATTGCAGTCTCGGTTTGATTGAGACGGTATAGTAGTAAGATATGCTAGCTACCGCTCACGCCCTCTAGCCCCGGGTTGAGCAGAACTCAATATTCATAAAATCAATAGTAGATAAGTTTAACCATCAAAAAGTATCTTAGATACTGGGACCATACGCCACTGGACATGGATATGACGGTGGACATAGAGATATTTTCTTCCCCCATGTCCAGTGACGTATGGTCCCAGTATCTAACAAAATACTATGCCCCGAAGAGCGAAATAAACAAAATGGTATTTAGTTGGGAGTAGCGGTTATGAAGCCTGCGTATCACAAGTAACAGCCAAAAGGAAAGTTTGTCAAAATTGTTTATGTCAATAATGACAACATTTTGGCTGAAACAGGCGAACAAACGATAATTATCGAGCTATACAATTACTACTACTAATTACGATGTAATAAGAAGCAAGGCAAGTAACAGCACAAACGGGTTGATATTAGGGCTACCACCTTGGAATGCTCAGTGGCAAAAGGGCCGCTGGGGTGGGCGTTAAACGACGTTCTAAGGTGAACCAAATCTTTACTCTTACCATATCGTCATCCCAATAAAACGGGTCAATGTAAATGAAGAAATCCCCGCCAGGCTATATTCTTTAACGAACAATGCAGCATTAATAGGAAATATAAGTCTAACACAATCCACAATGCAAGTACTCAGTGACTGGGCAGAAGCCAGAGCAACAAGAGAACAACCCGTTAAGGGTACGGCAAGACAAGATTTAAGACAAACATCAAACGCCACCGTCCTTTGAGCATTTAGGTAGACGTCATCATAGGGTCTACAATCTGTCCGGTCATCGTACAGTCAAAGAGGAAAGCATAGTGGCGAACTGTGAAAATGGGTTTTACTAAAGTATTGGTACATTATATATTAATAAGGTATCTTGCACTATTTTAGAAATCATCAAATTTAAAGTTTTATTGCTGTCTAAATTATGTAGAAAACAAAAGACGCGATGAGTTGTTGTTTTTAATTCAAGGTAGCCTTTTGTACCTTTGATATAATATTCAACTTTATAGATATGTGTCTTCTTTCGAGTATGAAACATGTCATCTTTTTCTGCCAAAAACCTTTTTCTAAATTTTTTCATAACTTATTGAACACGTTTATGTAACAAGATTTATGACAAGCATTTGCAGTTTTAAAACTAGTCATTCTTCGATCGCTTTATTTGATAAGTCGATGCTTGTTATTACCCCTTGGTAATCTACATCATGATGTAAAGTTTAGCATACAATTGTAATACAAGTAAAATATGTACATATCTCATGCCAATATGCTTTAAACCATACATAAACATAGTCATATATTATTCAATACATTTGTAAAAACTTTGTATTTATTACTAGGTCATGAATGGGAGATAAATTTGTAATGCAAGAACTACAGATAAGCTGAGTATTTAAATATTTAACTGGCATTCGCCCTGCAAATTTTATTTTATGAAGCTTGCTCAGACTGCCACTCTACCCTCATTCTAAATCTGATGGAACAAATACTAATTACAGACAAAAGATGGTAATAGTTCTATTATGAACAAGACAATGTCTTACAAGTTATCTCCCCTTACAAAAGATAAAAAAGAACACATTGTCTTTAAACTAAATAGAACTAACAATGAAAGGTAATTATATTTAAGATATGGTATACAACTATCAATTTATATTTAACAATCACAATGTTTTTGTAATTAAAGATCACCCACTCATGACCTCAAGAATAGATAAAAAAGAAAAAATCCCCAATTAATAACTTTTCTACACATTATATATGATTTTTTTTTCACTGTTATATTGTATATAATTGTATGCATAATATATTGTAAGGTGCACAGAGGGATGGTCCTCCCCGACCCTCGTGCACCTATGACGGGGAGAATAAACGGACCACCACTTTGGTGATCGAAATTTAAAAAAAAATATTCAATTATTTCATTAACAACTAGAGATGGTCTCTTTTGTCAGATGCAACCAGTTAGTTTGCTACCCGGGAAGCATTTGGTTTTGTAAAGACTGGTCAAGAAAGTGAATATCATTCGAACATTAGTGCGTCCCGCCCTGTGATGACGATTACTATGTCAGAGAGCATGTGGATTTAATGAAAGAAAGTGCAAGCTTTTTCGTAGTTAGTTGTGTTTAGGGATATAGGGATATTACAACGAAGATGCCCCAAACAGGCAGGAGAAATTATATGTAAAATAAAGTACGTGAGCGGCTAAACTACTGCCTGCGTCTGTTGTTTATTCAGAAAACAAAACGTACATGTGGATTGCTAGCAAGCCACTTGCTGAAACACTTTCACTGCACACTGCACCACAGAAATACTTCGTTTTCCAGGCACATGTGTGCGCACGCATTCCTACTTTACGAGTCATTTATTGCCTAAATAAAGCAATAAAATGAAAATTAATCAGAAATAAAGCAATCGGTATAGGTTTAAAGCGTGGAATAAACTCATTAAATAAAGTTCATGTGCCGCTACCTTTTTTTAATTTTAATTTTTTTAACAATAAATTGGAATAATGCTGCAATGCCCGGGCGTGTGTTACGCAGCCATCTCCCATGTTGCCTTGGAATAGTTTCAATAATTGGAACACTGGCTTACGTTTCGATCTTAAAGTGTGTTATTTAAGACGAGATCCGCAATTGTTTTGGCGTTTCCGTGGTTTTGACGTCGTTTGTGAATAGCAAATTCCATGAATCACGTCACGTCTCACACCATAATTAATTTTCCATAGGGTCCCATTGTAATGTTTTTGTTCGTGGCATAGAGATAAAAAAGATTTTGCAACATGTATTTATGCTTAAATTCTTCATTGATCCAATATCTGCATGCTAATAACTTTTAACGAATATTTACCAGATTGAACTTTTTTTAATTTCATGTTTGCCTGACACCTATCAAAATTTAGACATAAATACAACCCCGTGGTGATTAGACCCATGATGTGTAAAATGAGGCAGAATTAGCTAGAAATCTTATATCAACATGCATTTTTCTGGGATCTCTTCCTAAAATGCTGTAGATTTAGAACCTGGTAAAGATAAATCAATGTATCCTGTAAAATGTAGAAAAGCGAACTTGTTTTTTTTATCTACCTCCTTCATCTGTAGGGCAGGAGTATTCAAGGGAGATAATAGTGGTGTGAGTCCTTAAGGTCATTTTTTTTTCTAATGATCACCTCAATAATAATTGAACACGTATACAAATCAATTACACGCTGAAAAGTGCTAAAAGTTTGATTCCATGTTTATTGCTTTTCAAATTATTTAAGTTTTAGTGACCTAGGGTATTGGTCGAAATTCAGGCCGAGCACCTTTAATATTTTGAAAATCTACAGTAGTGATAAGGATTTTGCATTTTCCTGGTCATTTGTGCTCAGCTATGTCTGAAACTTTTAAATATACATGAAAAGGCATCTCTACATCTGAATATAGCATAAAAATGATCTTTAAGAAATGATTATTGAGAAAAATGCTGAAAATAATAAACTCAAACTAAGGGTTACCCGTCAAAATTTTGATTTTCCAGGAAAAGTAACAGTCTCTCGCTTTAATTTTGACATTTTTTCAAAGTAGTCTGTCTTCATTGATATGTGTGTTTGTTTTACAAGCCAATAGCTGTAAAATAAAGCTAAAATTATGCTTATACCTGTATAGGTTTTGAAAATATAGTTAATTTTTAGTTAAACATGGTATCAAGTAAAATTTCTGCTACTTCCTGCAATTTGAAGATAACTTGAAGTAACTATACATACACAGACGGGATTTCTGAATAACCGTGTTAACTGTGTCCTAACATGTCTGAAACGTTCACAGATACACAAACCATGCTTAGAGGTGAACGATGAAAGGTACCCGTTCTGCAGCTCTGAAGCGCAAGGGCTTAGAGAAGAATGATGGAAATTCCCATTCTGAAGCTCTAAATTGCAAGGCATTAGAGATGAATGATGAAAGATACCTGTTCTGCAGCTCTAAAGCGCAATGCCTTAGCATTTTAGGATGAAAGATACTCGTTCTGCAGCTCTAAAGCGCAATACCTTAGAGATGACGGATGAAAATGCCATTCTGCAGCTCTAAAGCGCAATGCCTTAAGAATAACGAATAAAGGTACCCATTCTGCAGCTCTTTCTTAACGTCTCACACCACAATTAATTTTCCATAGGGTCCCAATGTAATGTTTTTGTTCGTGGCATAGAGATAAAAAAGATTTTGCAACATGTATTTATGCTTAAATTCTTCATTGATCCAATATCTGCATGCTATTAACTTTTAACGAATATTTACCAGATTGAACTTTTTTTAATTTCATGTTTGCCTGACACCTATCAAAATTTAGACAAAAATACAACCCCGTGGTGATTAGACCCATGATGTGTAAAATGAGGCAGAATTAGCTAGAAATCTTATATCAACATGCATTTTTCTGGATCTCTTCCTAAAATGCTGTAGATTTAGAACCTGGTAAAGATAAATCAATGTATCCTGTAAAATGTAGAAAAGCGAACTTGTTTTTTTTTATCTACCTCCTTCATCTGGGCAGGAGTATTCAAGGGAGATAATAGTGGTGTGAGTCCGTCAGCGTTTTTAAGTAAAACTGCCATTCACTATCGGCGTTCAAAACCGCATAAAAGCCGAAAAAATCTAATAAATTCTTATATTTATGGCATTTACATCATGTTCCCGTTTTTATAGTACCAACACTAACGTGCATTGGGAGATTGGTAATGATAAATAAGTGCAAGAAATATAAATATCGCCAGTGTATTTTCAGAACGCGGAATAGCCATTTTCTATTGAGGTACCCCGGATGCGGGCAGTTAGCTCAACCTACCACGCCGGACGCGTGCATAGTAAGCTCCGTCTACCAAAAAAGATTATTCGAAATTAGACGCTGTTTCGTTTCAACAGAAAGTGTCAAGTGAGTTTTCCGTTCTTTACAAATATGGATCGGATTGAAATGGAATTGAGGTAATAGAACGGTTTTGGGATTGTCAATTTAAAGAAATCTACCCAGTATTACGTTACCACAATTAGTCTATACATTATTAAAACATATCCAAAGGAGATTTGTGTGTAGCTGACTTTCTAAAACGTTTACTTCATCCATAAAAGATACACACAGGTAAGAAAAAGCGCAAGATCCTCTGATACGCTTTGACATCGGCTAGAACGTCACTACCTTTTGTTGGAAGGGGTATATCATTGACATATTAGGATCGAATTTGTTTGAAGTGGTAAAATGATATAAATGTTATGAATACATTGGTTGGAATATAAAGAATTAATGCAATGTTTTGAACGTTCATGGTAGTTTAAAGTCGGGGTTCGCCTATTCTGAACGTGACTTGTTGATTTTATTATACAATGAACGTTAAGAAAGTGGCATTCATTCCCGAAATATATGCAGTTGAAGACTGAATTGGGTTTTGAAGCACACTAGTGCAAGAAATGTTATACGGCTATTAGCAGGAATGAACCTGGGAGGCACATCCTCCATTTACATCGAGCTAAAATATGGAGAATGGGCCGTTATATATAACGATGTACTTTTATTCTCACTTGCTTTTACATTACCTTGTAAGATGTAGTATTGGTTTGTGTGGTTTGTGTGTTGTGGGTGTATGTAACCACTACTGAGACCCTTCTTACAGTCGTTGTTTCATTCAAATACTTATTGCAATACTTATTGCAATGTAAATATACATTCAAACTACATGGAAAAAAATTATAATGTTGAGAACATAATATGTTAGGTGTTGTAACATAATATGTTAGGTGTTGTAATCTATCTTATAATGATTATCACGTAAATAAAAAAATCACAGTTATTTAGAATGATGCCGGTGCCGCTAGATGATTAATACTCAGGTGCAAACTTATCATACTTACCATACATGAGGTGGAGCACTACCTGTATTATTTGTATTCTTCATGAAGAAACCGCTTGATATGTTTATGTCGAATTGTAAGATCACTATATCCGCGATATTCAAACACAATAGGCGACAGTATGACCAACATCAATATATGTTATTAGATTTGTATTGGGATATATGCACGAGTTCTTTCAAAGTCGTTTAGTTTAAACAAACTTATTGTCTAACATCGTGGGAATTTTCACAATGAAATCAACATTGTTTACATCACGTGACATACTTTCTTTGTCATGAACAGAACATTGCACCAATACCAACCGAGTATACATTACACACCCAATATGACTTTGAGAGAATATTGACGTTTCCTGTTGTATTGAAACTAAACGGAGCTTGTAAATGCGTATGCAATAAAACAGCAAAGCATGCTGGGTAATTCTAAAAAGGACACACGGCAATCTTGATTAGTCGTGTTCCTTTTCTGCATGAATTACATATTTACTCATTAGCAATAATTATTTCAAAAGTTAACAACTGTTTTTGTATATAAATAGCTGTTGATTATATTGTCATATTTAAAGCTAAAGTAGAATAACGAGAGAAAAATTAAAACTCCAATCAATTTAAATTTTATTTATTTATATTCAAGATGGATTACAGTCAAAATGATACTGGGATTAATTAATCGAATATGTATGTATGTGTTTTAACGTGGCTTTTAACAATAGTTAAGTTATATTACGACGGTGTCTGCTTGTAGCAGGGAGCTCAATGCTCAGTTTTATGGTGCTGTTACATTGGAATACCACGCCATGTGACATGATACCCAACCTAGTCACATTATTCGGACACAGGGCCGACCAGTCCTAGAACTACTCCTTATATCTGGACGTGAAGCAAGGGAGGTACTAGTACCATTTGTTTATGAAGTCTTTGTTATGACCCGGAAGGAGATTGAATCCACAACCTGCCGCCTGCGAGGCGGACAGACATTCTACCACTAGACCAAGAAGTTTGAGAAGCACTCATCTTCCTATTAAATAATAATTCCGTCAGGTATGGAACGACCGTTTATAGAAAAATTGTTGGTATCCCTATGGGTACGAACTGTGCACCCCTTGTCGCAGATTTGTTTTTATATTGCTATGAATGAGATTTCATGTCGAGTCTTTCACCAGATACCCAGGAAGATGTTATTGAGGCCTATAATGACACCTCTCGGTATCTGGATGACATATTAAACATTGACAACCCTTTCTTTTCTACTATGATTAATAATATATACACTAAAGAACTTCAACTTAACAAAGATAATATTTCTGATAATAACGCTTATTTTCTTGATTTGAAATGTTGAAATAATTAGCAAAATATATGACAACAGAGATGATTTTATTTTTGATATTGTTAATTATCCCCATTTAGATGGGGATGTTCCCCGAGCAACTTCTTATGGGGTCTATGTGTCTCAACTTATTCGTTATTCTAGAGCTTGTACTCGAGTTGAGGACTTTAATATTCGTACTCTTTGTATAACTAAAAAGCTACTCCATCTGGGTTATCGTTACCATAAACTTCGTAAAACCTTTTGCAAAATTTTATTATTTTTTGTAACCCTGATCTTCTTTCGAAATATAAAAGTAATTTAAGAACTCTTCTGCGACAAGAAATATAACAACCTGAATTTTATGGTGACGTGATTTACAAACTTCGTAAGATCCTTGGTCATGATCATTTTCATACTGTCTTTGTTAAACTTGTTAAAAGGTTTATTAAAAGAGGTTATGACCCTATCATTTTGCAACGCACTGCAAGCTTGGTGGTGGACCCATTTACGGTTCGCCACTATGCTTTCCTCTTTAATTGTGCGATGACCGGACAGGCTGTGGACCCTATGATGACGTCTCTTCCTAAAGCCCAAAAGGACGGTGACGTTTGATGTTTGTCTGCAGTCTTGTCTTGTCGTGCCCTCAATGTTTTATTCTCTTGTTGCTCTGGCTTCTGCCAAGTCATTGAGTACCTTCTGTGTGGCTTTCTATGCTATTGTTTTTTGTATTTATATATACACGAGCATCTTTGTGTTTTACTTATATTGCCTATTAATGCTGCCTTGTTGGTTAAAGAATAGTTCATGGCGGGGATTTGTTTATTTACACTGTCCCGTTTTATTGGGTTGACAGTAGGGTAAGTTTGAGGTTTGATGCACCCTAGAACCTGGTTTAAACCCCCAGAGGCCTTTTTTTCCACTGACCGTTCCAAGGCGGTAGCCCTATTGTCAACCCTTTTATGTTTATGATGTCTTATTTGGCCTTTTATTCATCTTTAAAGTTGTTCTTTGTTTCTGTGTGTGTTTGTGGTTGACTGTCGTCCTTGAATGCTGCTTTTCCTGTTCGATTTTTATATCTGTATTTGGTAATTAATCAAGGTTCTCATTCTAATAATTGATAAAGATTGACGTTTTTCCCTTAACCTATCAATGTATAAAGCGTTAAATACCGTCAAGGCTTATTAATATGTAAAAGTATCTATACAAGTCGAACAAATCATCATGTATCCTTAACAAACGCAGTCAACCAAAAGCACGCATACAAAACAAACAGCCATTACATGGAAAAATGGAATCAAAATATGTGATATCAAAACCATAAAAGGGTTGGCAATAGGGGTACCGCCTTCGAACGGTCGGTGACAAAAATGTCAACGGTAAAAGGAACATTGTAAACAAAGAAATCCCCGCTAGACTATATTCTTAACAAAACAGGCAGCAATAATAGGGAGTATAAGTATAGCAAAATCGATGACCACGAATTACAAAAAAAACTAGAACGCCACAAGGCAAGTACTCAATGACTTGGCAGAATCCAGAGCAACACGAGAATAAACAATTAAGGCGTACGACAAGACTGAAGACAAACATCATACCTTACCATCCTTATCAGAATTTAGGTAAACGTCATTAAAGGATCCACAATCTGTCAGGTCATCGCATTATCAAAGAGGAATGCATAGTGGCAAACTGTAAATGGATCAGCAACTAAACATGCAGTCCGTTTCAAACTGATAGGGTGATAACCTCTTTTGATAAACTTTGTAACAAATTTAATATAATTTTTTTGAAAGTGATCATGACCAAGAGTCTTACGACGTTTGTAAATCACATTACCATAGAAGTCAGGTCGTGATAGTCCTTGTCGCATGAGAGTTCTTAAATTTCTTTAATATTTTAAAAGTAGATCAGGGTTACAAACATAAAATTGTGCAAATGATGTTTTAAGTTTATGGTAACGGTAGACTTGATGGAGTAGCTGTTAGGTTATACAAAGGTTAAGGATATTAATAAATACTGAAAAGGGAATCCCTTGGAAGCAACAAACACAAACAAGAGATAAAATTAGCAGACTCGGTTTTATTGAGTCTGTTCATGAGAGATAATGTAAAGTGCAACACCTCTCACGCCTCCTAGCACCGGCTTAAGCGATATTCTACTTTAAAGTCACAAAGACTTGGCTTGATGATTCCAAAGGACCAGTAAATAATAAACTTCTGATTAGTAGTCGGGGCAACTTTTTACGGCCGCCGCACAGCACTAAACAAACGCTAGTGTGAATGTCAATAAATACTGAAAAGGGGATCCTTTGAAAGCAACAATCACAAACAAGAGATAAAAGTAGCAGCATCGGTTTTGTTGAGTCTGTTCATGAGAGATAGTGTAAAGTGCAACAACTCTCACGCCTTCTAGCACCGGCTTAAGCGATATTCTACATAACTATAGATACAAAAATCGAACAGGAAAAGTAGCATTCAAGGACGACAGTCAACCACAAACACACACAGATATAAAGAACAACTCTAAAGACGAATAAAAGGTCAAATAAGACATCACAAACATGAAAGGGTTGACAATAGGGCTACCCCCTTGGAACGGTCAGTGGAAAAAAAGGCCGCTGGGGGTTTAAACCAGGTTCTAGAGTGCCCCAAACCTCATACTTACCCTACTGTCATCCCAATAAAACGGGACAGTGTAAATAAAGAAATCCCCGCAATGAACTATTCTCTAACCAACAAGGCAGCATTAATAGGCAATATAAGTAAAACACAAAGATGCTCGTGTATATATAAATACAAAAAAAGAAAATAGCCTAGAAAGCCGCACAGAAGGTACTCAATGACTTTGCAGAAGCCAGAGCAATAAGAGAATGAACCATTGAGGGTACAAAGCGATGCCACAAAGTCCGCAACTCGACTACTAATTAAAGAAAAAGGAATAAGATGGGAAACATAACATTGCGCGACGAGCCGGTCCGTCTAAGTGGGAATAATAATGTCAAAATTGAAATCCTCTGCCTTGTTATAGTTGTTGCTTATATTTCTCCATTTTTAATAGAGAGATGTTTTTTCTACAAACGAAGCGACGGTATCAGAACTATTAGCTTTATTGAGTTGAATCTTTAGGATAGATAGTATTAACCGTAGTAGAAAAGGGTTGTCAATGTTAAATATGTCATCATTACCGAGAGGTGATATTAAAGGCTATCTGACTGAGTGTCTGGTAAAAGACTCTACCTGATATCTCTTTCATAGCAATACAAAAACACATCTGCGACAAAAAGGTGCACAGTTCATACCAATATGTATACCAACACTTTGTCTATAAACGGTAGTTCCCAGACAAACATATTATCCAGTTGGAAGATAAGTGCTTCATAAGCTTCTTGTAATTTGTGGAAAAAAAAGCATCGACATTATTATAGGCCTAACAGTGTTTTTTCTCTAGCAACAGTTGTTTGAATAAAAGCAACAAGCTTATCTTTGATAAGGTGGTGTGGTAAGGTTGTATATAGTTTTGAAAAAGTGCATTTTATAAACTGATGTTGGTATCAACCTCCTCGTCATGTTCGCCAATACATCACACTTTAATAAGAATGTTTTCTAGTTGCCCATTTGCATTACACATCGCGTGCACACGTTCAAATACTTGTGTTTCTTCAGTCTTAACAAATCGAGTTGTTAATTGGCATTTTAAATTTATCTCATTTGCATGTTTTATTTATTACAATTAGTAAATCCTTTGATACATATTAAACTTAATTGGTCTGGAGCGTTTTTCCTTGGTAGTTCACAGATACTTTCTCTCTGTATATGTGTTATCGTTAAACGTACCTATTTTTCCAGAATCCCCCGTGATCCAGTGTTTCAGAACGGTTTTTGAAAGATGTACAGTGTATATGTGCATAAATCTGTTTTCTCTCGCATAACTTATACCTTTTTATCATACAGGTATGTATATTTCTGCCTGATAACGGGGTCACCTAATACATTTTACTGTATTAGTAAAATCAATTCGGCGTTGATGTTACTTAACCTTATCTGACTTCATAACATCACTATGGCGGCATACTCGAAAAGTGTAACATTTGGTTTAATTAATAGATAGTAAACCATACAGAAAATGAGGATAATCTACATGATAAGAATATCATATCAGTGCGTTTTACTATAAAGTCCATTAGTCTTGGCAAAAAAACGCATTCTTGGTTTTCTAAGCCTTTCGTCTAATAAACTTTATAGTAAACGCATTGACATAGTAATCTCCTTGTAGGTTTCAACGTCAGCATCTAAGCGTATTCGAGGCGTAGTGCCGATACCTATGTTGTAGTGGATTGAGGACCCGCTCACCACAAAGGTGACATTAATGTTGATTGCCTGTCTAGGTGCACCATGGTAATAACGACTTTACACCAATGACAACTTGTAAGACGATAGTTTTTAATGGTTATGTTGATACGTAACATGCTGTAATACTGGGTCATATGGGGTAAGGCGTGGATATAGGTAGCACAGTTGGTGTCGATGTAGAAATCAATAGAGGACGATGATGGGAGTAGAAAATATCATTATGGGCTATAATATTTTACTTAAAATACTGCTTTCCTCTATATAAAACAAGGGGCTTCGGTTATTATTTTGTGCTGGTGTTATGGCTGTGATATCAAAATGTACAGACCTGCTGGCTCTGATATAATTTAGGAGTGGAACAAATTGAATTATTATCCTCGTCTTGCCAAGAATAGAGCTAAATATATTCCTTAACAGTTGTATTTATTTTATATCAAATTAAACGAAATACTTGTGAATTTTTTTCTTAAATGTTCACTCTGATTGCATAATAAAACGAAAACAATACATCTTTCATTAGATAAAGACTCCATGCATACCGGACTGTGCTGGTTGTAACTTCAATTCATAGCAACATTACGTAGTTTCAATTAATAAAGATACTGCCTATTGTTTGCCGAAATGACAATGGTTACATTATTCTACAGGTGGTACCGTGGTAAACTAGTTAGAATGACGGTTTAGCGCTCCAAGATGGTTTTAAACCAGGTTCTAGTGTCCAAATCTCACTATTGCCATATTGTTATTCTCGCACACAAAATAATACGGCCAACTGGACAATAAAACTTACAAGTGCGTGGTCCAGTGGTAGAGCTTTGAATTCTCTGGATCGAAAGGTCGCGTGTTCGATCCATGCCATGGCCATTTTATTTATCTTTGAACAAGATAATCAGTCCACATTGCTATGTACTGGTTCGACCCAGGAATCCATCGAGAGTGTTTAATAGAACTTGCAAGAACTTGTTTCACAATCGGTGTAAAAGAAGATATGTTTAAACACAGACCTAATAACAAATATTATTAATATGTCTGTGGTTTCAACAATGTAAAACAATACAAACAACCAACATTATTCATATGCTATTAAGTGCAATAAAAGTATATGTAGATAACAAGAGAAACACAGTTCGAAGTAACTGTATACGAATATAAGAAATTTTCTCATTTTTGCGTGTCATCCAAATGAGAACATATATGGTAGTTGCGGTAAACCTACATCAGAATACATTATGGATTTGTCAGCCATTACATCGCCATTTCACGCGCCTATTGTCCCATTCCCATAACAGTATAGCGTTACGTACTTGTCATTTGGCGGCTTAATATTTATACTGCAATATTAAATACACGTTTCATTACCGAAGTGAGTCTTTGCACATTTTTCACATTTTCACAAGAAACATGTTTTAAAAATATAATTAATGTTATTACATATACTGAATGAAATAAGTTTAGCAATTAAAAAACGTGTAAATCCCATTGCTCATGTTCTAGACTATGCGTGGCAGAGGTCCTGAACAATATAATTAAAAATAATTATGGATTATATACAGGGCATTGTTTTCAAACGATATCTGCGGGGGAAAAAATCTTTAAATTTACCAGCTATGCAGAAATTATATTTTCGTTCTTATTTCAATGTAAAGGGAGGTAATTTCACAAATGGTAAACGTTGGTTCCCTATATCTTTATAATGGCAAGGTTAATGTCAATTGGTTTTGCGGATTTTATAACTTGAGACCCAGAACATTTATTTATTAAAGTTTAATCGAGCTCTTTACCATATTTGTATTTTTTAAATGTGAAATATGCTGTTTTAACTAAATGGGAGATAACTATGATGCTTACATTGGAACACAAATAACAGATGAAAAAGAATATCACCCTATGTCATTCCAAAGTTTTCAAATACTTCACATTATAAAATTACAATATATTTATTTAAAGCTAGATATCCATATTTACCTATTATACATGTCAACTACAAGTCATAGGATTCAGTTTGTATTCGAACATAATATTTGTCAGCGATGAATAAAAAAACAAGAAATCATCTCCAATCCATCGTTTTAGCCAACTCTTTGTTTGTGGTATACTGCGGACCTACGATGCCGTTGCGTTTTGGTTTCTATAAGACCATTTTGCTCATCATTTAAGTAAAGGTATCCTCCAAATTTCATAAATATATTTCCGGCTATTCAGGCAAAACCTTTAAACGCACTTTGTCCGAACTTAAAACAAAACGGCCGCCGTGTTGCACCATTTTTAAAATATTAAATGTCCCAATGTCCTAAAAGATTGATCCAATTTAAAAACAAAACATTTCGCATTCAGGTGCAATCTTTGGTTAGACCAAATAAAATGGCCTGTAATCTAACAGTTTGATTGCAATCGAGACAACAAATTGAAGCGAGTGTAATTCCTTAAATATCCTTTCGGACAAAAAGCCCCAAGCTGTATATAATTGTAATGCACATTTTCTTTTCCTAAAGACGGTCATTTTAATGGAGTAAAATAACCCATTTATATGTATTTCGTTGTTTAATTCTTATTAAATATATTGTTTTAATGGATTATTGATGAAAATGTTCCAACATTTAATCAGAACATATTCTTTATTTATGACTTAAACAAATGTTTTTCGTCATAATTAATCTACATACAATTTGCGAGCAGCTGTCGATAAAATCAACTAAAAACACCTTTCTTACATGTCTTGAGATCACATATGCTTTGGTATTTTTTTTTCTTCTATCGTGGAGCTCTTTTTCTATGTGAAAAACACACTGCTGCATTATCCATATTTAAACATTGGTTTCAAAGGGGGGAAATAAATTGGTGGTTACACACCTATAGAGAGCCCATTCATCTAGCGTCTACATCCCACCCAACCCATCAAGATAGCGGACTTAAAGAAGGTAACCCTTTTGAAAACAACTGTCAGCGCAGTAAATAATATTTATTTGAATACATACACTTACATTTATTTAATTATTCAAAACACTATTTTAGATTTTGTTTATAATTTGTTTAGGAATTTTTCAAAACCTGTAGCATGTTTTTATCATATTACTTGTGGCGTCATGTGAAATATATTGATGTGTTATGCTAGAGTTAGTGCATAACTCACACATCAATACATTTGATTTACTCAACAATCGTTAATTCGGTAATAATGTCCGTAGATCCCGCCGCCCGCCCCCCTCCTCCCCCCCCCCCACCCCCCACTCCACCCCGTCACCCTCCACACACACACACACACACCACACACCCATTCGACAAGGGTTCGTTTTTGGTCAAGAGTAAGGAATGATGTATTTATACAACCCAATCGGTATTTATAAACCAATATGTAGTAATTGACCATGTTATCAGCCTGATCATATGGGTTGTCTGTCCTTACATGGTCAACGGAACTCTACATCAAAAGGTATTGGTGTGACATAACGTATAGGTTAACATACTTTCTATGTGAATGAAATACCTCCGTTTAATTCAAAAAATTGAAAAATGTGTCGCATAAATTATTCGCCTTGCTGCTGAATGCGAGAAAGAGCACTTATGTTTACACTGATAAGTGACTCTGCGTGTAATCCTGTAAGCCGGCTTCGCGTTACTTGTATTAAATGTCATTAACTTTAAAATATAAACGTCAACGTATACTAGTCATTTTGACTGAGGAGGTCAACGGAACGCTACTTACGGAAGTATTGGTGAGGCATACTATTTATTTAAATGACGTTGGTCAACATAACGCTATATACCCGAATAAGGGCAGGCATAACTAGACGGAGGTCAACGGAACGCTACATACTGGAGTCTAGTGAGGCAAAACTAGTCAGTTAATTGACAGGGGTCAAAGGAACGCCACATAACAAAGTACTTGTAAGAAATAACTAGCCATTTGAATGACGGAGGACAACGGAACGCAACATTTGGAGTACTGGGGAGACATATCAGTCATGTAATTGACTACACATATCGAAGTATTGGTGAGACAAAACTAGACATTTTACTGACCGAGGTCAACGGAACGCAACATAATGGTGTATTGGTGAGACAAAACTAGTCATTTAACTGACGGGGTTTAACGGAATGCTACATATCGGAGTATTGGTGAGACAACTAGTCATTTAATTGACGGAGGTCAAAGGAACGCTACATATAGAAATATTGGTGAGACGCAACTAGTCATTTAATTTAATTGACGGATGTCAACGGAACGCTACATATCTAAGTGTTGGTAAGACAAAAACTAGTCATTTAATTGACGGAGGACAATGGAACGCTACATATCGAAGTATTAGTGAGACATAACTAGTCATTTAATCGACGGAGGTCAACGGAACGCTATCTATAGTCTAAACATATTTATTTTACATCGATTGCGAAACAAGTTATTGCAACTTAGATTAATCACTCTCGATGGCTTCCTGGGTAGAACCAGTACTAAGCAATGTGGATTAATTATCTTGCTCAAGGATAAATAACGTGGTCGCGACGGAGGATCGAACCCACGACCTCTCGATCAGGAGTTCGGCGTTCTACCACTGGACCACGCACTCCACAACGCTATATATCGAAGTATTGGTGACACAAAACTAGTCATAAAATTGACGGGGGTCAACGGAACGCTGAATATCAAAGTATTGGTGAGACAAAACTAGTCATTTAAATGACGGAGGTCAACGGAACAGTACGTACAACGAAGTAATGCAGTAACATAACTACTCCTTACCTTACAGACGTTTTAACTGTCTCATAAAAGTGTTAACATGTGTGTTCTATTAAAGCACTTAAGACTTCATATAATTATTGTAAACGTCTTAGTCGTCTAACCTTCATTATATATATAAAGGGGCATATTGCGGTAAAATGTAATTACTATCCGTTAATAGATTGATTTAGTGCAGGCTATGTTATTAATTTGTTGAACTTGCGCTATTCGAACAATTACTTTTTCTGCATAACTTGCTTATTTGACAATCAGTATTAATAATTATGTAAAAAGTTTAGGATATTGTTAAGTGATGATAACATTGCACCAATACTATATTTAAACATATTGTACAGTAATGAAGAAAATGTGAACTCCAAATTGTATTACCTTGTATTTAATTATATTCAAGTAGTTGTAAAGTCAAAATCATAGTAGTTGAATTAATAAATTGAGATGTTAAAGAGGATGTTGCACTATTCTGAAACTAGTTTCATTTACAAGGGCTTTAAAAACCCTGGAAAAACTGAAAAAAAAATTCAAAATATCTTTAAAAATATATGTGATATGACCTTTTGAAAATGTATAAAAAGATTCCAATGGAGGCAGACATCTTTGAATGATGACGTCATCGCGCCTTTTTCCATGTGTGGAAAATAGATAATAAATAGTGTTTAAAGCAAATAAATGTATTAAATTATAAATAAAAAGTAAATATTTATACTGTATATGCTTGTTTAACGATTTACATGTATTTGCAGCGATATTCTTTGTTTTAAATGATATGTAGCAATATGCAATAAATGGTAAAAAGGCGCGATGACGTCATCAATCTAAGATGGCTGCCTCCGTTTGAGAATATTTGCAAGTTTTTAAAAGATCGTATCTCCTGTATTTGTTATGATATTTTGATAATTCTTTCAGCTTTTTCCATTGTTTTTAACGCCCTTTTAAATGACTCTAGGTCCAGAATAGTGCAACAACCCCTTTAATTTTAATATTTGAGAAAATGTTCAAGATGGCCTGAATAAATGAAGTAGCCAAAATATCACGTGGCGACTTAACTTTTTCTTCTATCTCCTTTCTCATTTATTGACTTTGATGAGAATTCACTCAAAAGATTCATAATGAATATCAAAATGGGATGATAATATTTTTTTTGTCTACATAAGAAGTTATATAAAATGCTGTTTAAAGATAAAAAATCTCATCATTTTTTACTTTTCTCTTTAAAATCAAGGTTTGACATAGCGAAACCTTTCAGTTAAACTCCTTTTTTGTTTAAAACGGCAGAGTAAGGAAAATGCTATCATTAGAAAGAGAACTAAATTTATGATGGGGGTTTGGCATAAATGAAACTTGTTTCTATAAAATTCGTCAAGATACAAGTGTTTAAAGTAGTGCAACATGATCAGGTAAATTTCACAGTGTCCAATCTGTTTGATATAGGTCTGTGCTTAATAGTATAAAGTGTGATATGCATTTTTAAATAATACATTATGTTCGATAAACGCATATTCATTAAATGCAAAACTGGTCAAATCCAAATCAGATTTGCATTTTAATAATAATTTACTACGCTAAGTGCAATGGTTAAACGCATTAAGATATAAACAAAAACGTCCGTCATGGTCGAAAGACAAGTAAGCAAAACCATATACAATAAATCGTATCTCTTCAATATATTTCTATATCAACTAATACGAGGAATGAGTTATCCCATTCTAGAGTCGTAAAGCCTTCAAGTGATTACGTTCTATGGTGATGAGTCGTCGATTTTTAGTGTCACAGTCCGTCGTGGTTTACGTAGCCGTCAATGGTAAAATATTTTCGCATTGCCAGTCAGTGTAGTAGTGGCCGTTGTAACGATCTGAACGCAAGTTGGATAATTTTGAGTAGAGCACGCGTACAGGTAATTCTAAAAGTTTGTAAAATATTACAGTTTTTTATTATAAAATTGTCTTCGGGCATTTGATTTAGTTTGACGGTCGAAATATCAGAAATGCTTTAAGCTATGCATCACCAGTCGATCTATCAAGGAGGATGCCCGAAGCGGTTTTCTGATTGGCTCTCGTACAGCACGTGATTTCGATGGGTTTTACTAATGTTGTCAATTTCACATCGTAATTTACCTTCATTTATTTCAGATTCATCTCCGACAAGACAGCTAATTTAAGTCTTAGAAATTGACAAGGAGTTAACAATAGTTAAAGACCATCAAACATAATCTTCTGATAATGAATTCCGAAGGAGATTACACATTGTGCAATTTGGATGCTCATTCTTATGGAACGGGGTATAATGTAAACAGTGACAACTCCGGCTCCCTATATGGATATTCGGTAAACACAAGGTCAATAGATACAGGACAAGGCTACTACGCCACGGATAACAGCATCAACTTGCCACATGGAGTACATGGAGTTGATTTATCACATGTAAATGGACATGCAGTTTCCCAACATCAAAATTTAGGTTATAATGTGAGTGTGAATAATTCTATGATGGGACGAAATGTCCGAGGTAACGGCTACCAGGACATTGACGGACAGTTAGCTCAATGTTTGGATCCTTATACAGGTCTTGCTGCAATAAACTGCGACACACACACTACCCACGGAGGGCTGCCGCCCCACTCCCCAGGCGGTGGGAGGTCAGTGTACGGGAGCCCGTGTATAGATACCATGGGACAATGCTCAATACCAAATGGAAGTCATAATTCCTACCTCTCCCAGATGACACCGCCGTCGCCGATCAAATCGGAGTCTCCGTCACCCCAAAGCTTACAAGCAAAGCCGTTCAGGTGGATGCAGATTAAAAGGAACCCCGGAAAAGGTACAGTAAAATACTATAATTTGTTTTGATTATCGTCATATATATTTATTGTTAACTGTTAAATTCTTTGAAACTGTAGAGTAAGTTAACAACTAGATCAGTTAATTGACCTGAACAACGCAGCATATATAAGAAAACAAAAACAACCAAATGTTCACCGAAATGACTAGTCTATCAACTATTTCAAAATAAAAATGCAACAGTTAAAGAGTTAACAAACAAACCATGAAACGTGTACAGGTAAATGCAAGGTAAATGATTCAAAGGCGTTAATATATTTAATTTAAAATGTATTAGAATATGAATCAGTATGTACAAGTAAGGAATATCCACAACTGAATTGTCTTAAAATATAAACAATAATAAAACCAAATGTAAATGTAAATTAGATTAATTTCTCAATGTTAAGATATGAATAAAAATATATACAAACTTGCACATATGAAGCTATGGATTAGAGAGAGAGAATGATGAAGAAGTCAGTATACAAAATGATTTTATAAAATAATTACTAATAACAAAAATATTATCAGCAGCAGTGAAAATATAAATATCAAAAAGGATAACATTCTCATGTATTATCAAGTCATTAGTATTATTAATAATGTTATTAATTTTATTATTATTAGTAGTAGTAGTAGTAGTAGTAGCAGTAGTAGTAGTGGTGGTAGTAGCAGCAGCAGTAGTAGTAGTAGTAGTAGTAGTAGTAGTAGTAGTAGTAGTAGTGATGGTGGTAGTAGTAGCAGTAGTAGTAGTGGTGGTAGTAGTAGCAGTAGTAGTAGTAGTGATGGTGGTAGTGGTAGCAGCAGTAGTAGTAGTAGTAGTATGCTTTAATCACGGATCAAGTGTTAAACATAGAACTGAGTGTTATCAATTGATCTATTATTTAATTTTGGATTTATAAACTTAATATTATTATTATGATTATTATTTTTATTTTTATTATTTCTGTTTTGTTTGAATGTGTATAAGTTTTATCATTGCGTCATTTTTTCACAATTGTTATTTATTATTACTGTACTTATAAGTAGTAGTAGTAGTTTTTATTATTAGGTCTATCATTATTATTATTATTATTTAATTATTATTATTATTATTATTATTATTATTATTGTTGTTG
>JAWPHD010003626.1:172500-211138 GCA_037043455.1 Cyrtodaria siliqua | reverse complement strand
GCTTGCATACTCTATTATCTTTGCGATAAATTGGTCTACATTGATAACATTCTATCATCTGGATCATCACATGCAGGACTACTAATTGTATTAAAAATGTTATCCACATTATCATCAGTAACATCTATTCTTCTTCCCTCAGAAACATACAGTTGCTTCATATATGTGTGAGAATCATCCAAGCTTTGGCTTTGCCCTGGATTTGGCTGAGAATAAAATTCACAGTTATCGGACAGTTATCGGACGTTACCGGCATCAACGGAGTCAGTGTATAGTCACCCATTATAGTAAACATATTGAGCGACGAGATTTTTAACACAGATGCGGATTAGCATACAAAAGAAAAGTCACACATACTGCAGAATATTAGCTATAATAATGCAGGTAGATTTATCCCTCGGGCAAAAACAGTAGCACAGGTAATTTGTATGCAGAAATCTCTTTGCAGACTACATTGTTTTTACATTAACAGACATATTTACTAATGCAAACATTTTTTTTTTGCAAAATAAGTACCTTATCGTGTTCCTGTGAGGTTTACACACATTCTCATATGAAATACTTCGGAATCACATCCTTAATTACCGACTTATATCCATGTTTTAGTGGAGCAGAAACACACACCTAAACACACCTTTTCACACATTCTGAAACTATTGAGGCTAACTGAAGTTATACTTTTTTTGCTGTCCAGCAACACGGCAGATGTACACCCGAAAGAGGCTAATGCAGGATGTAGACAGATAGGAATTTACATATAAAAGGCCTCATCTGAACTGATGGCTGTAAAATATTTATTTTTTAACTGAATTTCCAATCTAAGGTGTTTTTATTTACCTCTAAAATTGCCAGTTCCAATTATATATAATGTATTTACATTTTGTTAAAATTACTCACTCACATAGCTGAAAACCCTTTAGCTTAAACAAACGCCCGAAATAATAGCAAATTTGTCGGGTTTAGACTCCACCATAATGTACAAAATTTGTATTTTTTATTTTTCCAGGCTTACAGTTTGGCGATTTCCATGTGTCTGTCCGTCTATCCGTCCGTCCGTCTACGAGTTTTGAAGTTTTCGTTAAAGTTTTTGTTTTTTCCTCATTTCTCAAAAATGAATTGTCGAAAAGCTTTGAAACTTGACACTTTTTCAACATCATTAAAATGTTATATGAAAATAACCCTAACTATGTCATGTATTTTACCTGGACTACCCCACTTTTCACACAGATTTTTCACTTAAAATGTTAAATTCACAATCCGGCTTTCGCGCCACTATTGGTGCTTCACCTTTTTCTTTTTGTTACTTTTAACAAATTTTGAGGTTTCCACTGGACCCCCATATAAGTGAAACGTTCCTATGCCTGTGTATCTGTAACCGATCATCCGGTTTGGTCTGATGCTACGGAGTAGTTTAAATTTAAAGGTGATGAAAACACGGTTTGGAAACTTTACCTGTCTTCTGCTTCAATCGATCTATGCTTTTCTCTGTCCTATCATTTCACTATTTTTGTTTTTCTACCACCGACAGAAACATTAGGGTCAAATAGGACACTCAGTTTCTTAAAATGTAGATGTAGAAACTAATAAGTATCTTGAGCACAGCTAGTGCTAAACGTCAAGAACAGTGAAACAAACCAACGTCTTTTCTACATAGCATTTGATGAATTTGGTGCATTTTCAGAATATATTGATGAAAAACGTCGGACCCGGTGTCCTCCACCCCCAGACATACTCAACTTAGTTTGATTTAACTAATATTCTGAAAATGGACCACCATTTATTAAATGTCAAGTAGGAAACAACAAATTCCTGTGTTTTAAAAACATAGTACTTGTCTCAAACATACATCATCATAATGATTAGACAATACGTATGAATCAATTTAATACACGTTGAAGACAAGACGTATATTAGACGTATATTCAAATAAAAACAACTTAAATCATATATTTACATTTTTCTTAATGACATAACGTTGAAACCGTAATTAGTAGCATCATTATGACGGTTGGTGATTCAGCCAATGTCGATCCAGACTGGATCATGACTAGATAGCCGTTCGAAGTTCGTTCCATGCCATATCTGTCCTGTCTGGGAACGAATTGAAATTTGACCGAAGCATTGTGGTGTACTGGTTAGAGCGTCTGCCTTGCATTCAGGAAGTCGTCGGTTCGAGTCCCCTAACCGCGTCATACCAGATACTTTAAAATGGAACCCTTGCCTGACGAGCAAATAATAGTGCTACGACCGATTGACTAGTGTCAGAATAATGTGACTGGGGGTATCATGTCTACTACGGTGTGGTATTCCAGTGTGTCAGCACTATAAAGAAACCACCGAGTTCGCTGCTTCAAGTAGACATATCATCACATCACACACAAACACACAGATAAAAGTCCAGACTCCATTGTGCCTATAATCGTCGGGTACGACGCCTGTCGTAGGCGGACGGATTATAATCCTTAGAAATACACACAAACACACACACACACACGAATTGAAATCTGTTGGGGTGGGATGTCACGATTCATAAGACACGTACAGGCGATTTATAAGACACGTACAGGTAGACTTGCACTAGACGTGAGAAGCATGGCTCTTATGGTGGTATGTACCTACCATGGTATAGGTACATGCCATAGGAGCTACGATTCTCGCAGCTAGACTTGCACTGTACCGGTGCATACATACGCAGCGGCACAATCAAAGATGAACTGTGCTCGCCCTATAGGTTTAACCTATTTCATATTAGTCTAGAATTAGAACTATATGACATTGAAATCATAATTTTCACATCCGGTTAACTTCCTGTTGGTTGAGAGAGGTGAAAATAAAGGGGTTTACTCGGACTTTATCCTCACTCTCTATATGAAAACTGATAATATTAGACCATGATTTGAATTAATTGTATCCATATTGCTTTTTAAAAATCAGACAACACCAAAAGAAGATACATAGATGTACACAAAAAATAAATATTTTAATATAATTATCACTACAAACTAGTTTTATAAAGGGCTAAAGTCAGCTGAGCACCAACGATAAACACCGAGTTTACCAACTACCAGAACGTGGAAGTCTTTTATTTTATTGATCACCGATTGGTGAAATTAGTTTGATGATGTCATGTGAAAGTTATGAATTCAGGATTGCTTCTTAAGGTAATTCCAACAAGGGGACGAGAGAGCCCTGTTCATACGGTTGAGCTGGAGATGACCACCTGGACACACTTTTTAATTATTTTGCTAAATACTCTGGATTCGAAACATGTCGTTTATCCAATTTATCCTATGAATAATAATTTACCCATGAATACTTGCGCGTACAGTGTAAGGATTTTTCGCGCATGCGCGTTGCGCTCAGTTACGCACCGTTTTACGAATTGATCAAATCTAAGAAAATCTAGTATACATATCGTTGTTAATTTGCTTGTTTTGGGAAAAGTATTTAAGATAGCTAGCTATTTCAAAGACGAGTTGAAAGACAATTCTGTATTCTATACAGTGATTTTGTTTAGCTTTACTACAAACAAAACAAATAACAAAAAATACGTTTTATTTTATGTAAAAATACCTTACTTTTTTATCTCTTCTTATTTCTTTTGACACTTCAGTGGGAACAGACCATAGGGAACAAAGTTTTAATATACTCTACATTATGATTATGTTGATTCTATTTTTTTATATTAAACTATTTGCACAAGCTTCAGTGTAGTCTGACCAACAGCCAGTATGTGTCAAAGCACAGTCTTCTGAATTATGTCTGAAAAGGTAACATTTATTTCAGTGAATTCCAAGGCCTTGGTGATAGAAACAAACGTAAAGACGTCTTCCATTTTTCGCCGGTACACTTTTCTATCCGATTACTTCCCTTAGTCCATATGTTTCCAATAGCCCAAAGTAATTAGGTAAACTTTTTAGTTTCCAGTTACTTCCCTTTGTCCATACATGCATAAGTCCTTATGTAGTCATATACAGTATATTATTAGCCCTATTATGTATATGTTCATTACCTGTTTTTAAATACCATATTGTAGTCTATGTATTTGAGATATGTATTAAAATCTATCACTATTGTATTGCACAATAATTTCACCAGTGTGTGTGTGTCAGGTATGTGTGAACTGGTACCTTAAGTAGATTGCTTAAGCTTAAGGGGATTATTTCCCGCAATATAAGCGAAAACGGAAGTCCTTTTTAAAGTCATTGGGTCATGGGAAGGAAATGCGCCAGCTGCCATTTCCGTTCTTGAGAGAACAGACGTGTAATATTTTGCCTCAAGTTATTTATTCTATAACTTGAATATATACTTCTGTTTTACAGGTAAATGACCCAGTAGTTTTATTATGGTATTTCCTGTGTATTTCTGTAATGTAATTGTTTAGGGTTAAAACAAAAGTCATTTTCTTTATATTTTCTTCAAGATACACATTTTGTACTTAAAGACGAAAACTATATACATGTAGAGTGGGGATACGAATGTTTTTTTAATAATTTTAATAGTCAATCTAGAGGGGTTGCAATTTTATTTAATAACAATTTTGAATACAAAGTACATAAAAGAGAAGGGGACTCAGAGGATAACAAACTTATTCTAGATGTTATAATTAATGGGGAAAGGATGACCTTAATAAATATTTATGGTCCCAATAAAGATAAACCAGATTTTTATGCAAACATAAAGCAAGATATTGATAGATATGGAAACGAAACTATTTTGGGGGGTTGGGGTGGAGTTTTTAATCTGGTTTTAAACCCTGAAATTGATACTTTTAACTATATAAACATAAATAACCCTAATGCTAGGGCAAATGTTAAAAATCTTATTGATGAATGTAACTTAGTAGACTGCTGGAGAGAACTAAATTTCGATAAAAAGGGGTTCACATGGAGACGCCCAAATACTAATAAAATGGGAAGACTAGACTTCTTTTTAATATCAGAACATTTATTTACTGACATCGAAGACAGCACAATTTTACCCGGGTACAGAACAGACCATTCAATAATAACTATATCTTTCACTTTTGGAAAATTTGAAAGAGGAAGATCATACTGGAAATTCAATAACTCCCTTCTGAAAGACAAAAAATATGTAGATGAAATTAAAACAGTAATTGACAATACAAAACTTCAATATGGACCACAAAATCGAAACATAAATCTACAAATCAAAGACATTCCTTGTAAAGATATGTTGTTAGATATTGATGATCAACTTTTTTTTGAAACTTTATTGATGGAGATTCGTGGGAAACCCATATCATATTCATCTTTTATTAAAAAACAAGAAGATAAAACAGAAGCAAATCTATTTAAGGAAATAGAGATGTTAGAAGCGCAATTAGATATTGATTTAATTCTTTTTGAAAGTAAACGAAAAAGTCTGTTTGAACTTAGACAAAAACAATTAGATGGAATAAAAATAAGATCGATAGCAAAATGGTTAGATGAAGGGGAGAAAATCACAAAATATTTTTGCAACTTAGAAAATAGGAACTCTATAAGTAAATGTATACCCTCTCTCATTTCTACTAGGCAAAGTCCTAAAAGATCAACATGCTATTTTGAAAGAAACTAGGAATTTTTATCAACCATTGTATACACATAGGCCAGTAAAACATGTAAATTTAAATGAACTGTTTAACGATAGTCATATACCAAAACTTACCAGAGAGCAACAAAATACACTAGAAGGCCCAATATAATTATCAGAATTATTAGTTTGTTTAAAAAATGCACAAATTCTCAAGAGCCCAGGCTCTAGTGGTTATACCATGTAGTTTTACAATTTTTTCTGGAAAGATATAGGAATTTTACTCTTGAGATCCATTAACCATGGTTTATTAATAGGAGAATTTTCAATCACGCAAAAAGAAGGAATTATAACATGCATTCCAAAAACAAACAAAGATAAACAATACTTAAAAAATTGGAGACCAAATTCTTTATTAAATTGCTCACATAAATTAGCGTCAGCATGCATCGCGCAGCGTTTAAAAAAAGTTTTACCTCTACTTATAAACGATGATCAGACTGTTTTTTTGGCAGGGCGATATATAGTTGAAAATACACGTTCTATATACGATTTGTTTTATTATACTGAAACAAAATGATATACCTGGACTACTTCTTATTGTAGATTTTGAAAAGGCTTTTGATACACTTTCATGGTCATTGATTGATCAGGTATTATGTTTTTTTCAATTTGGACAAGGAATAAGGAAGTGGATAAAGGTTTTCTACACTGATATGCAATCCTCCATTTCCGTTAATGGACACTCATCAGAATGGTTTTCTATTCGCCGAGGCTGCCGACAGGGAGACCCGCTCTCCCCATATATTTTTTATCTTATTTGTTGAAATATTAGCTATACTGGTTAGGACAAATAAAGACATCACTGGAGTCAAAGTAGGGGACACTGAATATGTAATTTCTCAATATGCCGATGATACCTCCTTGATATTAGATGGCACTGAATAATCACTTAAATATGCCCTAATTGTTTTAAAATTCTATGCAGAAATATCAGGTCTTAATGTTAATGTTGATAAAACTAGAGTTATATGGTTTGGGAAAAACAAACGCTCAAAGGCTAAACTTTGTAAAGATTTAAATTCAAATTGGGATCAAGGAGACTTTGTGATCCTTGGTATCATAATGTCAACGAACCTACATAGTCTAGTCGCATTAAATTACGATAGAAAAATAAAAGAAATTAAATCATTACTACTATCTTGGTCAAAAAGAATACTCACACCGATTGGAAAAATTACTGTCATAAAGAGCTTAGCTTTATCAAAATTAAACCATTTATTTTCATCTTTACCAAATCCACCTGACAGTCAGTTAAAAATACTACAAGATATGTGTTTTAATTTCCTATGGAATAATCACCCAGACAAACTAAAGAGAACTGTTGTAACCCAAGATTATGAACATGGGGGATTAAGAATGATTAATATTAAACAATTCATATATTCATTTAAACTAACATGGATTAGAAGATTCCTAGTTGGAGATAAAAAATGTATAAAAATCCGTAAACATATGTATCCATTTACGACTAAGATGTTATTTCTGGGTAATAATTATGTAAAAAATAAATTGCAAAATATATGCAATCCCTTTTGGAAGGATGTATACACAAGTCTGGATACTCTATTACATGTTAAACCACTGTCATGGAAACAATTTCTAACACAGTCGTTATGGTACAACAATAACATTAAGATCGGAAGATCAAGTGTATTTTATCAGAGATGGTATGACAAAGGTATTATATTTATTAATGATCTAATGGATAACAAGGTAATCTGCTTCCTTTTAGATTATTTATAGAAATGCTTAGCATACTTGCAAATTTTATAAAATATGAAGGTATGACTGCGGCAATTAGGGAATACCTCCAAAATCTGAATTTTGCACATCTGGCCATCAACCTAGAAAACACTGTTTGCCCATTAGCAGTTTCTCTCATAACTGGAACAAAAAAGGGCTGTCGCCCTATTTATGAAGTTTTAAATAAATCCTGTGTGCGGCCAACATCTATTGCAAAATGGGGTCAGTACGGTTTAAATATAGACAGAGATTGGAATAACTATTTAAAATACCTTTCATTTGCACAAAAGATACAAAGTTACAATGGTTTTAAGTAAAAATTAATCACAGAATTACTGCCACAAACCTCCTTCTGACAAAAATGAAAATAAAAAATGACATTTCATGTAGTTTTTGCTCTGATACTTCAGAAACCATTACTCATTTATTTTGGGAATGCAGATATTCAAAAGCATTTTGGGATAATTTCAAGTTTAATTGCACAGAAAAGAATATACAAATTCAACCGGAATGGACTATGAAAATTATTATGTTTGGTTCCATTCAATATGACATTGTTTTAAATAAATTACTTCTACATGCAAAATACTTCATATATAAGTGCAAGTTAGATGGGAGATTGCCATTCTTTGAAAAAATTTAAACCACAAATTAAATACCTATATCATACTGAAAAAATAAACGCTATTAAAAATAATCAATTGGACAAATTTGAAAAGCCCTGGTTGGCATATAAAACCCTTTTACACTAATCAGATCCTTTTTCGCTAAATGTTACTCTGTGCTTTTAAGTAAATAACAACGACAAAAAAAACAGAAATTGCACTTACTTGTAAATATATTATGGCATTACGTTCCCCACTGTTCCCATTGAGTAATGAAGAGTCACATCTCCATAGAAACATCTTGTCCTTTTTTTTTTATATACCACAACTTTTTTTCCAGAATATAATAGGAAATCTCAGTGGAGATATTACATAGGTCTGGTATAAAGTCACATGTATGTCTCATTGTTCTAATATTTGTGAGTGTCTATGTAACATAACTTTCTTTCAATATAAACATATGTAAATCATCCACTGGGTTTTTTGAGAAGAAAAAGTTTGTTTGCAATTTTAGAATGAATGCAAAAAATAATAAATAAGTAAAGTTTATCATTTGAAGATTGTGAAATTAAATGTCTTCCAAGTTTTAAAGAGATACATGCAAATCATGACATATTATCCACTGAAGATATTTTGAAATATATACATATTGCAATGCCTCCCTTTAACAAATTTGGCCATTATTCATATTTGCACTCATTCTGAAATCGTAAAGAAAGAAAAAACCTCCCCATTTGTTTATGTCTATATTAAGATATGCTTTAGTCTAGCTTCTGTAAATATTCGTTGTATTATATTTAAATACATATTTGACGCATATTTTATCATATAACTGTACGGTTTGCTGAGGGGTGGCCCACCCCGACACTCACAAACCTATGACGGGGAGAATAAATGGATCACCATTAATTTGGTGATTGAAATTTAAAAAAAAACAAAAAAAAACAAAAAAACGTTCATTTGACTGTATGTGAAACTGCGACAGTGCCGTGACTCGGCAAATTAAAATATATATTTCTTTCTGAAGGCCCATTTTGGAACAAGTGTGCCATCTGGCGACTGGGGCTTTATCGTGTTACTTGGTGTAGAATACGTTATCTATAAAATAATAATTAATTTTACTGCATATGCGCATTTTGAAGACTAAACATGTATCGAAGAAAGGGTTTGTAATTAAATTGTCTTCATTATTCATCATGTTCATGCCTATTATTATACAAAATATTGTTTTACTTACTTTTTATACCTTGGATACCTGCATTACTAAGCCTACGTTGCCGTAATTTACGTTTCCATGTTTTTTTAAGTCTATTAAAGTAAGACATTAAGAACATTAATGATGTTACAAAAATTATTCAAAATCTTACAGTTATCACAGACATTTGTTCCCATGATGTTAATAATGTTTGGTTTTTGTAATGTGCGTTACATTGTGTGTTTTTAAATCATTTTCTATTTTCCACATGTTAAAAGAAATTAGAACAAATCATCCAATACACTATTAAAGTTTTATTGCAACATTCCTTTAGATATAATTGATTGTAACAACTGATTTTGATAATTATTTATGCTTTTTAAACTACAAAATTTCGTTTCACATAATGTTTATACCTTTGATACCTGCATTATTAAGCCTACGTTACCGTACTTTACGTTATCTTGTTGAATGAAGGTGTTTTGTTTAAGAAATTAAGAAAATACGTATTTAATATATCCGAAAAATATTTTAAACATCTTTGTTATAACAGACAAACGTATCCATGATGTGAACAATGTTTGGTTCTTGTATTGTCCGATACATTGTCCGCCAGTTAGCTTATAAAAATGTTAATACAATATTCCTCTAAACATCATAGATGGTAACAACAACAATGTTTGAACAGAAATTATGTCAAGCTAATGTGTGTTATCTCATGTACTAAACGTTACGTACGTTACTAGTTACGTTTTGTCACCATGTGTGCCAATAAACAGGATGTAATAATCGGTTGAATTCTTTCCTTTTCTGTTATTACACAGGTCAGACGTGTCATACCGAATATACAAGGTGGTCGTGCGCGGTATTTCGGCATACTGTCCCCTTAACAATCCTTAGAAGGACGGTAACAAATATAATTCGAAGGGTTGTCTTATGGTTCAGATAATAGACTGTTGGTGATCGATATAATATTTCTGTATGATAGCACGCAAGTACCCCAAAGTCAAACGTGTCGCACCGAATACACAGGTATCGCGTCGTTCACATAATTATAAAACACGTACACCGTAACTGAATTTACACAATAATGGCAATACAAAGAAATAATTAATTTGAATGTAGTATCTTGAATAAAACAGGAGTTTGACTTCTTAGAATGTGTATACAATTTTCTGAAAATACTCGTGTTTTTTTTATATGAATGTTCAACCAATTTCAAATGAGAAATTTGAGAACAAAACAAAGGCTATACAGAAATCCAAGGCCATAAATCAAATCTTCACAATATTGGCAACACAAAGGAATAATTGTTTTGAATATCGAAACATGAATAAAACAGTAGTTTGAATTCTTAAAATGTGTATACATTTTTATGAAAAATACTCGAGATTGCTTTTATGAATTTTCAAATAATTTAAACTGCGTAATTTGAGAACAAAACAAAGAATATACAGAAATCCAAGGACATAAACCAGATCTACACAATAATCGCATTAAGAAGGAATACTTATTTTGAATATCGTACCGTAAATGAAAGAGTAGTTAAATTTCTAAAAATGTACATTCTCGATTCAAGCCGAAAACTGTAGGAAAAGAAAATCAAAAAACCTATCGAGTGCATTTTCGCCGTTAAAATCCAAGTAATTTATGGATTCCATAATTGTTTCAATAAATTAAAAGCAATACATGCATATTTAAATAACTTATCTCGATATTTGAAATAGATCGCGTAGTAGTATGTTAATAATTGTTTTTTATGTCAGCATCAACACATGTCAGGATAATCGATCTAGTCAAAAATGGCTAAAGCGCACCTGTTACCCTGACTGGTACCCTGTTGTTTACCGCGGAGTAATCTGGGAACCATCTTATACGCCATTTGGCGGATAAATCGAGAATTAACAAGGGGCGTATAGGCAGTTTCAAATCCAGGGTACCTGTATATCCATTCTAAATGCAACTGAATTAAAATGTTAACAACGTCACATGCTTATTTATTTTCATAAATTGTCCAACAAAACGCATATATAATGAGATGTATGGCTTTAAAAAATCGATAGTTTGTTTACAATTTTAACCTGAACTATGGTAATGTTTTTGCACTATGCAATTTAGACATATTCTGTCCAATTAAATAAAAACATAGCCACATCAATATAAGCTTTCATATATTGTCTAGGGAAAAGTATATTCCCTCTTTAAACAGATATGTTCATCTATCGCTAATTTAAGCAATGCACGTGTTGTTTTACACATACATGTACCCCTTCTTTAATAAAATCATACTTCTATAAAGACATCAAATCCGTCTTTGAATATACAAAAACGTAGAGGCACATAATGGATTATATACCTACAGGTTTCGACGTTACGTCCTTTGAATGGCACAGCTATAATAATTAATAAGCATGCATCGCGTACCTGTACACACATGACAACTTAGTAACCCAAAGGATATCTCAATTTCTGTACATATCAAGGTTTACATGTACATATGTATTGTGTTAACTGTTTGTATCAATTTTTACTCTCTAAATATGTTCTAAAAAAAAAGAGTAATAAAGTTGTATGATCTATGGAATGGTAATGTCTGTCCATTCATCAATATTTACATTTAGCTCCTTTTATAGAAAACTATGAACGCTACCCTTTTGAATGCAGACAAAGGTACTTGATGTTGCATAAACCCTCGATTTTATCAAGATAAAGGTCATTTGAAACATGTTTGGTGGACACGTTACTTTAGGCAAGACACCATGTTGCGCGCAACTCTTGTCTTCTTCTGTATGTTCAATATTGCGACCTTTCCCATAAAGCAGAAGTATTGTTCTTTATGATGCCTTATATTAAAATACTCATTGGCCTATTCAGCCAGTAGGCTAAATAAACTGTATTTACTACTATTATTTAAACATAGGCATACATAGGCAACTGTATTATCGAATCCGCAATCTGTTCTTATGAAGTCTGTACTTGAGTCTTCCTTTTGGCAGGCTGATACTACATTTATATAGCAGGATAATGTCCCCGATTATGATCAAGCACGTATACTTTGTGCATGGTCTTGACATTCAAAACTGGCTAGAAACTGACCAGAACTAGTTTCAGACATTAACTCTCAGGTTTTTGGAGTAAACAGGATAATGAACCTGATTTTGGTGCCGTTGCTTATACAACCTCGATATCTCCCAACATCTTAGGTTGTGAGGGTTTGGTCATCAGTAGCTCAAAACTAAGTAAACAGAATTATTAACATAGATGCAGGAAATATCCCAAAACGGAGTAAACAGATTAATTAACATAGATGCAGGAACATGGCAACACCAATTCGCATTTGTTCAAAAGATCTCGGTGAACGGCTTAATGAGTTACGTACCAGGGGGAGCTACTAGATCTACGGACCCGAGAAGTTTACTATTGTACCCCAATAGTACCCTTCAAAGGTCAGTACTCACTCCCGATAAAAAATAGTTCTAATCAATTGACATCTAGGGAATGACACTTTTTTCCTATGTGGTCAATGACATATGTGATATATTGCATGCCAAATGTACTATTGCACGGTCACATGGCTCTAAATAACATACTAGTATACTGCGTTGATGAGTCGTTAGGAAAAAATCGATTCGGTACCTAGTCGGTACATGTCTTCAGTATCATCAAGTTCACTTGTAAATTAGACACACATGTTCCATAACTCTGTATTGCTTTTTAAAAACGTGATGTCCTTGTTCCGATTTAGAAATTTATAAAGTCCGGTCTCTGGTAGACGAGACATTTGAATCCGTGAATGGTTGTACTCTATAACTCTATACAATGATCACCCATGGGAATGAAGACATACATACATGCAATGCTAAACAACACGCACTTTCTTTTGTTTCAGACATCACATTAAGACGACGTAACAACATGCAAAGGCATCTTCAGAAATATATGGATCTCTCTACAGAATAGATTCAGGTTGTGTAGCACAGACTTTACAAAGTCAGGTAGTCTTACCAGACATATGCAGATACATACAGGGAAGACACCATATACGTATAACGTGTGCAGTAAATGATTTATCTTCTTCAAAAACACATATACGAGCAAGACACCATTTAAGTGTAGCGTGGGTTTAATTAAAAATATTTAAATGATTAAATATGAAACGAAACATTGTACGCTTATTTAACGACGACATTTATACTGGTCTGTTATTACATTTGTCTTTATATACCTTGTACAAATATACATTGCAAGGGGCTAATTTGTATCGCTATTTGATTGGTTAAATTGGTGTATATAAGAAAAGTTATACCTGCGTTATTCCATTGTTGAAATTTGAGAAACAAACAACAACAGGGTGTGTGTGTCTCAAACATTTTCGACCAAGGACTTATCACGATCCCTCTTAGATCTCGTGATTTATAGTTTGGGGTATTCGCAGCCTTTTATTTCTTTTATCTTCAAACGAAAATGAAAGTGATTCAACATAGTCGGTAACTTTTGACACTAAACATTGAACTTTTAGATCAGCTAGTTAAACCATACCTGAGTATAAAAAGATGCATACAGGAGGTGCCATGCAAATAGACGGAGACGACGACGATCATGCCTTGGGTTTTGACATGATGGAAAGAAATGACGTTGCGAAGGGAACGAACACTCACTCGATTAAAGTCGAAGAATTGAGCTATAAGGGCAACAATGAAGTAGACGAAGACGGAGACGAGGAATCCTTACTGCTGAAGGAATTGGACGAATTTGGTGAGGAGGATAAGAAATTGAAAAATCAGAAGAACTTGGAAGAACCAATAAAAACAGTGGCGAAGAAATGCAGTCACATTTTAAGTGTGACATTTGCAACAAAGGATTTAACCATTCGAATAGTCTTAAAATACACATGCGCATACATACAGGCGAGACACCATTTAAGTGTACCATTTGCAGCAAAGGGTTTAGCCATTCAAGTAGTCTTAAACGACACAAGCGCATGCACACAGGAGAGACACCATTTAAGTGCAGCATTTGCTGTAAAGGATTTATTCAGTCTAATAACCTTAAAAGACACATGCGCACACATACTGGGGAGACACCATTTATGTGTGGCGTTTGCAGTAAAGGATTTATCCAGTCGAGAGATCTTAAAATACACATGCTCACACATACAGGCGAGACACCATTTAAGTGTTACTTGTGCAGTCAAGAATTCACCCGTCGAAGCAATCTTACAGCGCATATGCACAAACGTACAGGCGAGAAACCATTTAAATGTAGCGTGTGCAGTAAAGGATTTATCCGGTCGAATACTCTTAAACGACATATGCACTTGCATACAGGAGGGACACTATTTAAGTGTTATTTGTGCAGGCAAGAATTTAACCGGCAAGACAATCTTACAGAGCATATGCGCACACATACAGGCACATATACAGGCACGCATACCCTCGAGACACTATTTAAGTGTAGCATTTGCTACAAAAGATTTATCCAGTCTAGTAAGCTTAAAACACACATGCGCACACATACAGGAGAGCCATAATTTATATGTAGCGTTTGCAGCAAAGTATTTATCCAGTCGAGAGATCTTAAAATACACATGCTCAAACATACAGGCCAAACACCATTTAAGTGTTACGTGTGCAGTCAAGATTTCACCCGTCAATGCAGTCTTACAGCGCATATGCGCAAACATAAAGGCCAGAAACCATTTCAGTGCAGCGTGTGCAGTAAAGGATTTATGCATTCGAATACTTTTAAAGGACACATGCGCATACATACAGGAGAGTCACCATTTATATGTGGCGTTTGCAGTAAAGGATTTATCCATTCGAGAGATCTTAAGATACACATTCTCACACACATAGGCGAGACACCATTTAAGTGTTACGTGTGCAGTCAAGAATTCACCTGTCAACGCAATCTTACAGTACACACGCGCGCACGTAAAGGCAAAAATTCATTTAAGTGTTATGTGTGCAGTCAAGAATTCACCCGTCAACGCAATCTTACAGAGCACATGCGCACACATCCAGAAGAGACACCATTTAAGTGTGACGTGTGCTATCAAGAATTCACCCGTCAACGCAATCTTACAGCGCACATGCGCACACATACAGGCGAAACACCACTTAAGTGTTACGTATGCTGTCAAGAATTCACCCGTCAGCACAATCTTACAGCGCACATGCGCATACATGCAGGCGAGGCACCATTTAAGTGTAGCTTTTGCAGCAAAGGGTTTACCAAGTCAAGTAATCTTAAAAGACACAAGTACAAGCATACAGGAGAGAAATCATTTAAGTGTAGCGTTTGCAGTAAAACGTTTATCCAGTCGAGTGATCTTAAAATACACATGCGTACACACACAGGCGAGACACCATTTAAGTGCAGCATGTGCAGCAAAGGATTTACTCAATCAGGCAGTCTTACAAAACACCTGCGCAAACATTAAGGCGAAACACCATTTCATTTTACAGCCTGGAGCATGGTATTTACCAAATCAGTTGATCTACACCCGAGATTGACAACGATTAGTCGTATACTAGTTTGCATACGAATCATGCATGTTTATATAGTGATTGTTTCAAAGACTCAGATTCTTCCCTACAACAGCCAAGCCATTTGCTAGTGTTTTGTAGTATAGATCTATCTTCACACCAGATACATTTCTCTGTTAACTATACTATTATCATTCCTGGGGATTTGAAATTGCGAGAACAGGTTTATGCTAAAGAGGACCTGATGGTTGATGTAAAGGATTGATATAAATAGCTAAATCCTGCAATGTCTCCCTTTCTTTTTGCAATATTTCTTTTGTTTTACTTTTTAACAATATTGGCAGTTTAATTGAACTAGTCTTTAGATGGGGGTGGGGTGGGGATGCAGTTTGACTGAACTAGTCTTTAAGGGGTGGGGTGAGGGAGATACTCAGACGAACTGACTAATTTCCATCACTAGGAGCAACAAAACTTAGTATGATGTCTAGTTGTGCATATTGCTCTTTTTTCGGTTTGTTAATTTTTCGTTACAAATGCTATATTTTGCCTCGTTAAGACGCCAGAGCCTTCATTTTCATTCGATCTTTACGAAACTTTACCAGATTGCTAATGTCGATGAAAGCTCTAAAAGTTCAAAAACCAACCAGATCGGACCAGTAACAGCGGAGTTATGGCCCTTGATTTAGTTAAACATGCTATATTTTGCCTCGTTAAGACAATAGGGCCTTCAGTTTTTATCCGATCTTTGCCAAACATTACCAGATTGTAAATATTAACGAAAGCTCGTACAAGTCCGAAAACCAGCCAAATCTGACCAGTAACAGCTGAGTTATGGCCCTTGATTTAGTTCAAAATGCTATATTTTGCCTCATTAAGACGATAGGGTCTTCATTTTCCTTCCGATATTTACCAAACTTTACCAGATCGATAATATCAATGAAAGCTCGGACAAGTTCGAAAGCCAGCCAGATCGGGCTAGTAACAGCGGCGTTATGGCACTGGATTTCGTTAAAATTGCTATAGTTTGCCTCGTTAATACGATAGGGCCTTCATTTTTCATCTGATTTTTACCTAACTTTACCAGACTTTTTAGTTATGGCCCTTGTTTTAGTTAAAACTGCTGTTTTTTTCGCCCAAAACTTTCAAAAAAACGTAAATTGCAGTCACTCGCTTCATTAATGTTATAAGAGCCATGTTAGCCAGTAGGGCGTCCACAGGCCCTCTTGGGCCTCTTGTTTTACATATTTTTTTTGCATATTTTTTTTTTTTTTTTTTTTTATCAATTCTTACACATATAGCTATGTTGTCACCCCCCATTCGAAACTCAATTGTTTTACATAATTCTATTTTTGTGTTGTGTTGGTCAATTCCTACACATATAGTTATGTTGCCCCCCCCCCCCCCCCCCATCCCCCCATCCCCAACCCACCCCGCCCACCCCCACCAACCCCCACTCGAAACTCGATATTGTTTACACAATTCTGTTTTTTTGTTGTTTTGGTCAATACTTACACATATAGCTATGCTGCCGCCCTCCCCCATATGCCTACGCCCCCCCCCCCCCCCCCCCGATTTTTTTTACATAATTCTATTTTTGTGTTGTTTTGTTCAATTCTTACACATATAGCTATGCTGCCGCCCTCCCCCATATGCCTTCGCCCCCCCCCCCCCCCGACGACTCTCGAAGCTAGTTTTTTCTTCTGTGTTTTTCATATTTCTATGCGTTTATGTCAATTCTTACACAAACATGTATAGCTATGCTGCCTACACCCTCCACTCCCCCTGCCAACTCAAAACTGTTTTGCTTTTTTTTTTTTTTTACATATTTCTGTGTTGTTATGGTCAATTCTTACCCCAACATACCCCCCATCCCCTAACCATCTCCCCACCCCATCATTCCCACCACCCGAATGTTTTTTTTGTTTTTTTTTATATATCTCTGTGTATTTTCACTGTTTTATCAATTGATCAAAATGATTCGCCCCCACCCCCACCCATCCCACCGCCCCATAATCACCACCACCCGGATGTTGTTTTTTTTGTTGTTTTTTTGTTTTTATATATCTCTGTGTTGTTTTGTTTTATCAATGTATCAATATATTTCGCCCCACACCCCGCAACCATCCCACCACCCGATATATCGGCCCGTGTTTCTATACCCGCCCCGCCCCCTCTCCCCCATCGCCCCACATGGTTTTAGCCTTGTCTTCAGATGGTTATATAATTAATTATTCTCTGAAAAGAAATCGAATAGTCTAGCTGCGCTGTTCTCCGAGAGCTCTTGTTTTTGTTTTGGTATTTTGACGACGAATGACTTTTGCACGTGTTGGTGTACCTTAAAACTCTAGTTCTGTATACAAGTCAATTATGTATTACCTTTAACAAAAGTATGGAGTTGCAGATATGCAAAAGCAGCCTAGAACCTTTTCACAGCCCACTTAGTTGCTCCATACGACACTGCGTGCAAAAGGGGTTGTTTACATGTGCAGTTTTTAGAGCCATTCACTGTAACTGCCAGGCATGTATATAGCTGGTGTAATTGATATGACACACCTTCAATCTCTCCCTACTAGAGCAGGGAAAGTTTTGCCTTTAAGTCAACACATTTTGTTGTAACTTGTAAAATCAACTAAATGGCAGCTGACTTCTTCTTGCAGTCGGTGAAAATAAAAGATATAAAACATCAACTGTTTACTATATACTTACTAGAAGAGCATCATTGATTCCTGAAAAGAAAATTTCTCCATGAGGATGAACGCATGCATTTTAAAAAACAGTATATTACACCGCCGTACATTACGATGAATTGAATTATAAAGTCTACATTTCGTGCATACTACGTTTATTTATGTGTGAAGTCAACTGACTTGACAACATTAACTCAAACATTGACTCGGTTGTGTTCGATTGTTATAAGATTATATATATTAAATGAATGTGCAATAGAGAAAGTGGGTGTACAGAAGCTAGAGCGTTGTTATAAATGAACATAGTTGCCTACTGCAGTAAAGCTTGAAGTCGTATAAACGCCCAAAATATAAAACATCATGTAATAAATCAAAACATATAAATACAGTCATGCTCAGAGTACTGTTGACAATACACGTGTTAATGCCATGCTTGTACGGACAGGCTGACCACGTCATCGGAATTAAACCACCACGGGCGTATACACAGTGACAAGAAACATTTCAATGAGAAGAGTGCGACATGTCATGCCAGAATCCATTTACGTGCACGTTATGTAACAGGGCATTCAGTCAACGAGACCGTCACGATAATCATATGCGTACACACACCGGCGGAAATTAGTTTAAATGTACTGTATGTAACAAGACATTCGCATATAAACACCATCTCATGAGACACATATTAACACACACTGGCGAGAAGCCATTTAATTGTACAGTATGCAACAAGTCCATGACATCACGAGGAAATCTCAATATTCACATGTTAATACACACTGGCGAGAAGCCATTCAAGTGTGCAGTATGTAACAACTGATTTACAGTACGAGGACATCTCAATAGGCACATGTTCACGCGCACTGGCGAGAAGCAGCATACATGTACAAAATGTGATAAATCATTCACACGACTAGAACGTATCAAGTGTCACATGCTAACACACTCTGGACCATATGTGACAAGGCATTTAGACTGCGATCACATCTCAGAGGACACATGCGTATACACACTGGTGAGAATCCGCATACATGTACAATATGTCAGGACTCGTTCAGTCATCGAAAAACTCTAAAAAAGCACAGGTTAATACACACGGCTTAAACGTTATTTTGTGAAATTATGTAACAATGTATTTTCACCTCGAGTATTACACATGTAAGAACACACTTGTGTAAAGTCATCAAGTGTACAGAAAGAGAAAATGCATTCTCTCGTCGATATCATTTCAATATACATATGTTTTTTTACAAACTGGCGATAAAAGATATACGAGGCAGTTGTGTAAAAACGTATTTGCAATCACATCTGATCACCTTTCTATGTGCATATTTACACCAGCTAAGCATTTCAAGTATAGGAATTAGTGGCATGTCATTCAGGCAACCTTAAAAACAGATGTGCACATAGACTGTTAATGTGTACATTATGGGAACCATCATTCAAATAATCTGAGCATCGCACACTACACATGCTGATAACCCTGCTGGACGGTGTTGAACCACTGAGTGTGGCATGGCAGGTGCAGATTGTAAACTTTTTGATCTGTAATAATCTGTATATGTCATAGTCGTACCGCTGAGATCAACTGTGAATAGGAACACATACATGCAGATACACACTGCCGAAAAATTAACACATGCGTATACATACAGCAGATAAATGAATACATGCACATACTTACTGCAGAGAAACGAACAGATGCATGTACATACTGTAGAGAAATGAATACATGCATATACATCATAAAAAACAATGAATACATGCACATACTTACTGCAGAGAAAAGAACACGTGCATGTACATACTGTAGAGAAATAAATACATGCAAAGAACATTGAATACATGCATGTACATACTGCATATAAAGGATCACAATGCGTATACATACCGTAGAGAAAGGAACACATGCGTATACATACTGTAAAGAATGGAACACATACGTATAAGTACTGCAGAGAAATGAACACATGCGAATGCTTTCTGCAGAGAAAGAAACACAGTTATATTCATATTGCAGAGAAATGAACACGTGTATACGTACTGCATAGAAAGGAACACATGCATATGTACACATGGTCTACGTATTGCAGATAAAGAAACACATGCGTATACATACTGCAGAGAAATGAACATGTGCATATACATACTGCAGTGAAGCTATAAATGTGTATTTTTTTTCAGGTAAAAAGGCTTACACATGCACATGGTTATCCGTGCTGGAGAGTAGATGTAAATGGCAAGATTATTGCAGGATTTGTACAATCATCATAATTATGTTGTCTGATACCGTATATGTGTAGTACCGTGACATATCTCACACATGGTTGTACATATATTGGCGATAGACCGTATATGTGTAGTAGAGACATATCTCACATATGGTTGTACATATATTGGCGAGAGACCGTGTATGTGTAGTACAGTGACATATCTCACACATGGTTGTACATATATAAAGATTTCGAAAATTTCCTTTTCAAACGCATTTGTTTTGGTAATGCTAGTAATAAAACAATAATTTTACTTGGCATGTTTTATAATTAGCAACATCGAAAGCTGCACTAAAATCATAAGTACATGTACTAGTTGGAACTTAACCAAATCGTAAATAGTATTTATGATTTTGTTAAGTACTTTGAATTAGCGCAGCTTTTGATGTCGTTAATTCTAAAACATGCAAACTAAAATGGGTACTGTACCAATTTGTATGCGTTTATAATGTATTCAAAGAAAAACACATCGATTTGAAAGCTTTAAATTGTCCATTTTATCAGAGTAGACGTCTAAAACTCGTAATCTGTGACACACCAAAAAAACACTATATGTTATTCTGCATCACTTACGGAAATTCGCAGATTGTATCAGAACAGAACATATATTTTATTTCGACTTAAGCATATACAGATCATCGTCATACAAAATCATGGTTTCAATGCATGCATGTAAACAAATATAACAAAGTTGACAGAAAAGAAATAATGGTTGAGTGAAGTTAGAGTGTTATTCTTGGATGTTACCATTTACATAACATAACATATTACAATGTCAATTATACTTGCAAACCATATTGGTTATTTAATGCATCATCTCTTATTTTAAAGGCTTTCTTACAAAAAATTGCTAGTTTTATCAGTAGTGATTGTTTTCTGAATTTAAAAGATTAGTGAACTTAAAACATATTTGGGCGGTTTATAAAATATGCTGGAATGTGGGATTTTCTCAAATCATGATAATAAGGGCAAATAAGAATAAAGTGATATTCATCTTCAATATCATTTAATGTATATAGTGAACATTTTCTTCGGTTTGTTTCAATATTTCTGTGTCGACCTGTTTCTATGGATAATTTATGAGAAGACAATCTGATTTTAGCGATCATATTTCTATACTTCAAATTATCTAGAATTTTAAGATAACTCGATCTTTCAAAACTGGATTTAAGTTCCCTATATATGTATAATGATGAACAAACTGCCATATTAGAGCGCCATTGTGTGACATATATGTATATTAGGCGATTAAGTAGTGAGTGAAGGTATTTATATTAACAGATTCTAGGTACAACCATATCTCATTGAATCCCGAGTTTTGTAGAATACCTCGTACCTTTGTAGACCAGTTTATAATGCGCGATTGCCATCTATCTCATTTCTTTGTTTGTTGATAATGGTATCAAGGAACACAGAACAAAGTACACAGAATGATAACTTTAGGCTACTTGTTCACGCGACGGAAACGGAGTATAGTTTAAAATTGTTGTATACCGTTGTTTCAAGTCATTACAATTCATAAAACAACGAGAAGCAATTCAATACTCGTTTTTTGTGCGAATTACGATAATTGATAAAGACTTTCCTAATTGGTACGGAATATTTAGGTAAGCCAATGTTGCAGAAACGAAGATTAATTTATATTTGATCCGATCGCAGAAAGAAATGTACGAATGGAATAGTAAAGAATGTGTTTACACAGACTGGATAAACAAAGGTGTAACAATATGATTCTGGCCTTCCCTTCACTATACACAGTGACACATATATTATGAAAATCTCTTCTTCTCTCTATCCTTCTACACAATCGTAACCAACAGCTTCAATACACTGCTGTCTTTCATGTAAAAACTCACACTAAACCAACACTACATTGTACTGTATTTATTTCACGCCTCACAGGTATTGCAGTTTCTGCTAGATGTAAGTTCGTATGATCTTACTTTACTCCTGTTTATGTGTAGGTCCAGATCACGTAATAATTTATTTAATTCTAAAATTGCTGAGTCATACGCTACACGTATATGGTGGATCAGTAGTATTAGTGATTTGTGTATGCATATGTGACTCTTTAGATCACTCCATGCTGAACTTGCTATACTTGAAATGGGGTCTCTTGTATGTATGCGCGTATGTCTTTTTAGACTGCCGGACTTGGTAAATCCTTTACTACTCACGCTACAAGTATAAGATGTCTCTCCTGTATGTGTGTGAATGTGTACCTTAAGATGGCCTGACTGGATAAATCCTTTATTGCTCAAGCTACACTTATATGTGTCTCGCCTGTATGAACAATCAGCAGAACGGAAGGTTTCATGTTTTAAAGGAAATTCAAAAGAATGCATTCAATGTAGTAGCAGTAGTAGTAGTATTAATAATACTAGCAACAGTAACGACAGCATTTATATATGTGAAATCAAACTACAGTTTAAAAATGCATGTTTTAACACAAAGTCCAACTTTAAAATTGATATTCCTTCCAATAGATTTCAAAAATGACTAAACAAAAGTGACTCCAACGCTCACCCCACAGTAATACTCCACTCCATGTTTAACGCCATGCCGTATTATTCATTGAAATTAACTCGGCCAAGCAGGTTCGAGGTTTTAAGATCGAGATGATACGATTGATTTAGTAAGTTGGCTTTAAAGGGATGTGAAACGATCTGGGAGAATGTATAAAACCACGTAATATACTACAGTTTCATATAAAATGTGCAGATTCACTAAACTGGGTCACACGATTACTTTCGGGCCAGTTTAATGATTGTTTATGAACATATTTAATCTTAGATCATCTGAGAAACTCGATGAAATGGTGTTGTATGACCGGTCTTGTATGAAAAGAATGAATTCAAATGAGGTTTAGAGAAGGTTTTGTGTTGTAGTTATATTAAAGTACATTTTTTATTGAAGGGTATCTGAAATTAAAAACTAAAACTAATCTATTTTGTTAAACATATTAGATAATCTATGGAGTAATTTATGTTGATATTATCTATAAATAGCAGCTAAATGTAAAACATGTTTGGTCAATACGCAGGGGTGGCTTAATTAGTGGTAGAGTGTCTGCCACACTTGCGGCACGTCGTGAGTTCAAACCACAACAGGGACATATCACGGACTTATACAAATGGTACTAACTAGGCGTCTGTCACACATGTGGCACGTCGTGGGTTCAAACCACAACAGGGTCATATCACGGACTTATAAAGATGGTACTAGCTAGGCGTCTGTCACACATGTGGCACGTCGTGGGTTCAAACCACAACAGGGTCATATCACGGACTTATACAAATAGTACTAGCTAGGCGTCTGCCACACAAGCGGCACGTCGTGGGTCCAAACCACAACAGGGTCATATCACGGACTTATACAAATGGTACTAACTAGGCGTCTGCCACACAAGCGGCACGTCGTGGGTTCAAAACACAACAGGGTCATTCACGGACTTATAAAGATGGTACTAGCTAGGCGTCTGTCACACATGTGGCACGTCGTGGGTCCAAACCACAACAGGGTCATATCACGGACTTATACAAATGGTACTAACTAGGCGTCTGCCACACAGCGGCACGTCGTGGGTTCAAACCACAACAGGGTCATATCACGGACTTATACAAATGGTACTAACTAGGCGTCTTCCACATTAGCGGCACGTCGTGGGTTCAAACCACGACAGGGTCATATCAAGGTCTTATAAAGATGGTACTAGTAGCTCTCTTGTTTGGCGTTCAGCATGTACAGGTTAGCTCTAGGGCTGGTGAGCTGTCATACGACGCGGCATATCAATTTAAAGCCAATTATACATACACACAATACATGACGTGTGGTGAAATCATGAACATAAATAGTAGCTCCATGGTGAAATATACCAAATTGCCTTCGATGCCTTTAAACACAGTCTAATCTGTCCTTTAATTCAAACAGTTCAGTATGTGTCAACCAGTCTATTTTTACCAATCTGGGTTCCCATTTCCAATATACAGGATGTAACTATATTTAGAATACATTATGTAACAGATGTATGCTACTAAAGGGACGAACGACAGTCTTGCATTTTTTAGAAATCAAGGCGTACCGTTATTTTTTCTACATAAATTGTGCATGTTGCTAATTGTTGATTATATTGCATCTACAATACCGTTGAACCAATTAGGTCGTTAAATGTTATCCTTAAATGTCATTAAATGCAAGCAGGTGTTAAAGTCACGATACTGCATTCATATTAAAATTCGAGGTATTAATTGTCATTGATAATACTTCAATATTGCCATTTGTCCACTTAGTAAAACGTACCTCTTGCATTGGTTGTGATGAAGATGAGATTATTAATACATGTATAAAGGAACAATGATAATCTTGCTTTATGTGCACCAAACATTATTTGGAAATGATTTGTTTGTTTGGTTGTTTGTTTGTTTGTATGGTGTTTTACGTCATTTTCAACACATGTAAGGTTATATATGAAGGTCGATTTTTTGTGGTAGAGGTAGACCACCCACTTTTCCTGGGTAGAACCAGTACTGTACACCTCCCGCCATCCGTAAGAATCGACACTTCCTTACTTACAAGACGAGCTCCCAGTGAGATTCGAACCCGCAGCGGTGAGAGGCGAAGGTTTACAACGCAACGTCGTTAACCATTCAGCGACGGAGACGCGTATTGGAAATGAAGAATCTTTCCAAGTGATAGAGTGAAACTTAAAGGTGATAGAGGCTTTATTAGCCATTGATTTAATTTTAAATAACAGAATGTGGCACATTTATTATACCCACGTATAAATAGTAATTACTGTCAGAAATTTGAAGAGAAAACATATAATTCAATTAAACATGTGTTTCATTATTTCTCAAAACTGGAGGGCGCCGCTTTGTATCGCATGTGCAATGGTATTGTATATGACAGGTGCATAGACCCGAAGACAGATTAAGACCTGAAGATCAATTCAGACCTCGGCTATTAAGGTAGATTAAAGACCAAAATACCTGAAGATCGATTCAGACCTCGGCTATAAAGGTAGATTAAAGACCAAAAAGGGTAACTATGATTTTGATGTAATTTTGTTCAGGCAGGTTTAAAATTAAAATGATTCTAGATAAATAAATCGAGACTCTTAACTGCAACACTTTATAAACCCTTCAAGATTGCCATGTGTCCCTTTAAGGTCATTTACAATGATAAATGTTGTTCGTATTTACATGTGTAGGTAGGGAAACTATTCATTTTGTCTTCCCTCCCACTCTCCCTCCCCAACTTGTATTTTTATAACCTACAAATAATACACTAACTTAATTTGTTTGATAGTATCATCCAATACAGAATATGTAAGAATCATTTGTTTTAAAGGGACAAGCTTGAAGTATTCATCAAACATTGACATAAGACTCTCGATTTATTTATCTAGTATCATCACGATCATTTGACTTTAACCCTGCTTGCATATAACTAATTTTGAGTGGTCCATTTGTTCGATTTATTATACCGTAGGTTTACATGTATTATTGGTGCAATATAATAAACAGGCAATACTCTGCATACCAATTTATTTTATACTATTGTTTTATTTAATATTATTTTACTGATTGAACAAATGCAAGTTATGTAGAAAAACTAACCGGACACAGTGAGTTTTTAAAAAAAATGAGATTCCCGTGTGTCCATTTTTTTTTGATTTTTGGCCCTTAAAGATGTAGTAGTATGAGAAGGAGGAGGGGATGGGAGGAGAAGTGATAGTGGTAGTGGTAGCGGCAGCAGCAGCATCAGCGGCAGCAGTAGTAGCAGTAGCAGCAGCAGTAGTAGCAGTAGCAGTAGTAGTAGCAGTAGTAGTAGCAGTAGTAGTAGTAGTAGTAGCAGTAGCAGTAGCAGTAGCAGTAGCAGTAGCAGCAGCAGTAGCAGTAGTAGCAGTAGTAGCAGTAGTAGTATTAGTAGCAGTAGCAGTAGTAGCAGTAGTAGTATCAGTAATAGTAGCAATAGCATTAGCAGCAGCAGTAGTAACAGTAGCAGTAGCAGTAGCAGTATTAGTAGCAGTAGCAGTAGTAGTAGTAGTAGCAGTAGTAGTAGTAGTAGTAGTAGTGGGAGGAGTAGGAGGAGGAGGAGGAGGAGTATTGGTATCAGCAGCAGTATCGAAAGAAGTAGAAGTAGTGGATGTTGTTGTTGTTGTTGTACCAGCTGTAATAGTAGCGTTAGTGTAACATGTGTGTTTGTATCAATGTAATCTTTTTTTTTATGATTTTGAAGTAGTTTAATTATGTCGCTAAATTAAATGTAATATTGAAACTAATCTACATTTAAACCAGTGAAATTTACAATTAAAACAGTCTGAATAATATTTTAGATCTTAGAGTCTTACACATTATGTCGCAAAGAATATATTACTCCGTTGTCTATAAACTGTATGTATGTATGTTAATTGAATAGTGTCGCATGTTCTTTATTTCTTGTTTCACATTTAGCATGAATTTGATTTCATTATTAACATCTGCTTAACATTTATTACGCTGGGTGAAATATCAAACAGTTTAAGCCAATCTATTTCATGTATTTGTACAAAAATGCAGGTTTTTCCAATAACCCGTATGTGTATATATAGAACAGGAAAACCGCATGTTACTATATTTAGGATAGTCTGGTACAATACCCCTTCTGCGCTCGCTACTCTCTCTTCGTGGGGTACCAGACTATATGAGCAACTGTTGTATGTTTTTAAAGGGACGCACGACAGTCTTGGTTCCTCTAGAACTCGCGGGGTACCATTATTTTTTCTACAAAACTTGTATACTGCAAATTGTGTTTGCATAGTACTAACTGTTGATTATATTGCATCAATAATACCGCTGAGCCTATTCAGGTCTTCAAATGTTATTGATGGAGGGCATGATTCCGCGCCGGTCACTGTGTCCACGGACACTATGGTCTAGGCGTAGGAGGCCATGATGTTCACAAGGACATTGTGTCCACAGGGGTCGTTTTACTTGTTCTAGTGTAAGGTGGTATTATAACGTATTAGTTAAAGAAATAATAACTGAATGATAAATGTAACTGATATTGCATATTGTTTAACGGCTCATTAACACATTATAGTTATTTAGAGCCGCCCCAGAGAGAGAGGACGATGGTATTAAAGCATAGTGCGCGGTGAGTAATGACTAAATAAGGAAATTGAATTGAACTGAATCTTGTTCAGTGGCTCATAAACACATTATAGTTTTTTTAGATCCGCCCCAGAGAAAGTGGAAGATGGTATAATATAACTTATCGAGTGGGGGTAATTGAACTGAATTGAAATTTGTTCAAGGCTCATCAACACATTATGCTGTTTAGAGCTATCCCAGAAGGGAAAAGGGAATGTGGTATACTGATTGAGTGGTTAAATAATGACTAAACTAGAGGTTGTTTTTAGTAAAACACAGATGTCTCTTCTACTGTGGAAAAGGCCATAAATCTGCAAAAAAGCATTCACGTGGAACACAAAGATGATATGCGCAACTAGGCTTGGTACTGAACATCCTTGACAAGTTTCGTTGAAATCCGGATAGGGGTTCAGGAGAACTAGTCCGGACATAGTGTGTGTGTATTAAACCTTTAAAGGGCCATTACTCTGCCAAAAATACTCAATAATGCATTTTATCACAAAAAAAGTTAGGGATTATATATTTGGGAACTCCTTGCGACTACACCAGGCATGAATACCACAGTAATTTACTTCATGTATACCTTAACAACAGCAGAGAGTTGTTACAAGAGCCTCGTATCCTATCATTTTATCAAACTCGTTTATTAAAATCAATAATTCACAGTCACTCATGTAAGATCCTCTATATAACTACTGTTTAAGTTTGGCAAAGATCAGATGCAAAATAAAGGTACTAGAGTGTCCACACCAAAACCAAAAAAGTTGACGCACGACGGACGGACGGACGGACGGACGGACGACGGACAACAGACCACGGCATAAACCCTACTGCCAGTAGAGATAATAAGTATAGCCCTTAAGTTGTGTATGAACTTTACTCAACGAAACGTATACGCAACACGGATTCTTCTTCTTTTGTCAATGTAACCATTGGGAACTATTGACTCATAAAAAATGTAAAAACAAATAAAAAAAGATTAGTTGATTTGACAAAACGAAACAAAAATATATAAAATGCAAAGATTTGAAACAATGTAAGCATGTCATAATCAGCAGAACGGAAGGTTTCATGTTTTAACGGAAATTCGAAAGAAAGAATTCAATGTAGCATCAGTAGTAGTAGTAATAATCTAGCAACAGTAACGGCAGCAGTTATAGATGTGAAATCAAACTACAATTGAAAAATGCATGTTTCAATACACATTTTAATTGTAAATTTGATATAAAAAATAACTCCGAAAGTTCACACCAATAGATTAAAAAAATGACTAAAAAAAGTGACTCCAACATTCACCAAACAGTAATACTCCGCTCCATGTTTTACGCTATGCCGTAGTATTCATTCGAATTAACTCGGCCAAGTAGGTACGAATTTTCAAGTTCGGGATGATACGATGGATTAAGTAAGTTGGCTTTAAAGTCTGGAAGAATTTATAAAACCACATCATATTAAATGTACAGATTCACTAAATTGGGTCACGTGATTATTTTCCGGCCGGTTTAATCACGCCTACCAAACGCTCTCACGGTTTTGACGTCTGCACCGTTAGAGGAGTATCCGGTGCTGCCGGTGAGCGCCCTTTTTTGATGTAAACAAGGTATGTTGTCGCGTTTATTTGCGTATAATTTCTTTTCAACACGATTTAATCAAAAATCTAAGACAGTCGTTCAACCCTTCTGTGAAACATCTTCATCCACACCAAATATCCTAACTGAAAGTGCAGTATTTTTTTAGATTTTATGTTTCGCGTTGACGGGCCATGAAGTAAAAGTGCTTGCAGACGTAAACGAAAGTGGTATTTTCCGTTGATAAAATGCTTCTTGTCACATCGGTTGCCATTAAAACATAGACTTGTCATGAATCAAAGGAGTTTACACAAGTATGTGGGCTTAGTCAATCGAATTAAAACAAATTCTGTCCAAAATGCATCGGTGCCCCATTAGAGTGACCGGTGCTGCATGAGAGCTATGGAATTAAAAATAATATTTCTTTTTCTTTTTAGACGTCTCTCCTGAGGTAGTTATGTATATTCTGTGGTGAAATTCATACTGTAAATCTTGTATAGGAATCATTTTCAATATTTGCAGAAATGTTTAAATTTTATTTAGTATGTTTTGAAAAAAAAAAACGCGAATAGCCTAGCTATTGTCAACATCCTAACGTCGCGGTCGTTGTCGTGTTCGTCTGGTTAACATATATAGTAACTGAAATATACTTTTTAAATTGTAAGAGAAGTAATTTACGTGTGTTAAGGCACGCACTGGCATTTCAGTATTCAATAGATGACAATTAGGCAGTGTGAAGGCATGCAGTTGTATATGAGTATAAAATAAACATTGTTATTCAATTGTTTGTTGTGTTTCCAAATATAAAACATTATCTCAGAATTTATTTGCTTCAGACAACGGAACAGCAGAACAGCAGAACCTTGCCACACACCCCCCAACACATGTTTTACATAGACATATTCTCAGAAGTCACAAATTATAGAGCTCTCATATAATACATGTAAGTAATGATGTAACATAAGACTATGGTCCTTTACCAAGTTTGTTAAAATGGTGACATACTTATTTGCTTCAGACAGCAGAACAACAGAACCTTCCCCCTCCCCAAACTCTACCAGGTTTTTGACCGTAGTTACTCTAAATAGTCTTTAAAACATCTTCTCAAGAACCGCACGACAGTTTTTGACAACTCTTTCTATGAACTTATACGAAATAATACCATGGTATTCTACCAAGTTTGTTCAAATGGCGACCATGAGGTCAAATTTAGGATGACACATGTTTTACATAGACATCTTCTCTGAAATCACAAAGTATAGAGCTCTCATATAGTAGTATAATCTTATGGTCTTTTACCAAGTTTGTTAAAATGGTGACCCTGTGGTAAAATCTGGTCCGCCCTGGCGTCATAGATTTACAGAAAGCTATAAATCTTCTTCTCTGAAACTGCATGAGCTAGAGGTATAATATGTTACAGGTACCATAAGCTCATGTTCCTCTACCAAATTTGCCCAAATGTCGACTTTGCGGTCAAATATTGCCCTGCCCAAGGGTTACATGCATGTTATACGTATACTGATCTGCAAAGTTTGAGTAGTGGGAATGGTGCACAACTATTTAGTTTCACCGAATGGCCACAATGTTCGGAATAGTTTACTGAATGCATTATGGGATTCACTTTTAAGACTCAATTATTTTGAGCTACTCTAAGGTGTTTTCCTCCAATTTTCAACAAGCATATTTGATTTTGAGAACTTAAAGGTGCACAACCATTTAGTTCCATCGAATGACCTTAGATTTTTATAATTCTTTACTCGAAACGCAGTATGGTATTCACTTTTAGGACATACTAGGTGTTGACTTCCTTATAGCGAACAGATGTACCATTTGCTATGATACTTCAACATTACAGACAGCCGCCGGAAAACCCATTGTTTCATTGTGTTCTACCATCAATTCTTCCTATCACACTGGGTTAGCTAGAACAGTGTCAAACGTTACTGTCCCTCATCAGCAATCAGTCAGATTCCAGATTCGTCTTTCTAGAGTGCCAAATAATTGTACAGTCATGATTGAGCCGGACTCTAAACTTGCCTCAAACCATTCCCTTGCTGGTGCCCGACTGTTGGTCAATTCGAGAAACGGTAGAGCTTGCTTCGAAGTCATAAACCCTATGAATACATCAACTCATATACGGGCATCACAGGTCGTCGATAAAATATTTCTTATCAATGAAGTAATTTCCTTCAATTCAGACGATCCCAAACCATCTATCAATTCCATATCAGAAACTGCAACATTCTCCGATTCTGATTACATGAGAGTAGCTGAAAATCTCGGGATAAAAGGTGATTCACCTCTCTTGTCGGAACCCCAAAAACGTTCTCTTTTCAGTTTCCTGGATAAAAACCATGATGTTTTTGCTATAGACAGTAGCGATATCGGTTGCACGAACATGTACTCCCATACCATCGACGCGGGCGACAACCCACCTTACCGTCAACGTCCCTACAGACAAAGCTCTGAAAATAGAGCTATTATTGATCAGCATACTGAGCAAATATTAAAGGATGGCATTATTACAGAAACCGATTTTATGTGGGCTGCCCCTGTAGTCTTAGTTAAAAAGAAAAATAACGAGATGAGATTTAAAGTTGACTTTAGAGGGCTCAATTCACGAACTAGACAAATAAATTTTCCAATTCCTGACTTACAAGACGCACTAGACTGCGTCGGCACTGCTCAATCCAAGTTGTTTCAGTGTAATGGATCTGAAATCGTCTTTTTGGCAAGTACCTTTAGACCCCTCCACTGCACATAAAACAGGTTTTATTACACACAGCGCAAGCTATCAATTCAACAGAATTCCATATGGCATAACAGCTGGACCTATGGCTTTTCAAATGGTTATGTCCCGCGTCCTTCAACGAATAAATTTCAAGTATGCTTTAGTGTTCATAGATGACATTTTGTGCCATAGTCCTGACTTCGAAACGCATATTGCCCATCTAAGTACCATTTTAAGTAACCGCCTGCGCAGTGCTAATCTTAAACTTAATACAAAGAAGTGCCAGTTCGTCGCAGGAAAAGTAAAATACTTAGGTCATATTCTTTCTCACAAAGGGATCGAAATGAACCCAGCAAAAACAGAGGTTGTCAAAAGTTATCCTCGTCCCCGTACACGCAAACAAGTACGTCAATTCCTAGGTCTTTGCAACTTTTACAGGAGATACGTACTGAATTATTCAAAAATAGTTCACCCTTTCAATAAACTTTTAATCAAAAATAAAAGTGAAAAAGTCAAATGGACCGACGAATGTGAACAAGCATTCACACTTCTTAAAGAAAAACTTACTTCCCCTCTCATTCGTGCATTCCCAGACCTGAACAGGCCATTTAAGATAGAAGTAGATGCATCGGGTACAGCCATAGGCCATATCCTATCACAGGAAGATGATTTAGGCAGAACAAAGGTTATTGCCTAAGGTGGTAGAAGCTTACGTTCAAATGAAATCAAGAGGGATGTTACGGACAGGGAAGGACTCTGTCTTGTAGAAGCAGTTAAACTTTACCACCCGTATCTTGCAAATTCCCATTTTGAGGTCTTTACGGATCACATTGCTCTTAAAGGTTACAAACAATCAAATTAGGAATAGGGCGCCAGGTTAGATGGTCCCTATTACTCCAAAACTACAGATTCACTAGTACACATAAGGCCGGCATTAAAAACCAAAATGCAGACGCGCTTTCTAGGAGACCTTACCCCGAAACACCAGACGACCCGCCAGATGATGAATTTGACTTTTCAGAAGTCATTGCAAATTTATCATTAGGGACCAATTCTATCAATAACAGCCTATCTTGCCAAAATACTTCAAGCACTTATACTTTCAACGAACCTGAACCTATCATAACAGGTGAAAGTTCGGTCAAACACGATCAATCTGATGAAGATGTGTGACATTCGAGTACTCTACCGTAGTTTAAGACCCATTAGTTGCTGGACTAGCAGTGAATGATGACGAACCCATAGTTACCCCGCAATATATCCCACAGGTAGAAAAGGAAACATTGCAAACTGTATCTGACCTACAACGCAAATGTGCAGACTTGCAGCCTATTCTTAACTACCTAGAATTCGGTATCCTCCCTGATAATTCAAAAGCAGCAATAAAACTGGTCGCAGAAGCCCAACAATACATAATTATTGATGGTGTTCTTTACCATTACCTAACGACCCGATCGAGAGGTGTCCCAAAGCCATTGCTCTACCAGAGACAGCTAGCGGTACCCACTGAACTAAGAGAAGATATCTTACTTGCTTACCATGACGGAGTTGGCGGTTCACATTTCGGATTTGACAAGTCCTATTCATCAATACGGCTAAAATATTTCTGGCCCAATATGTACCGCGATGTCGAAAATCACATACGGTCATGTGACAGTTAAATCCCATCCCAATATCAGAGCCCTTTGCTCGACTCCATATGGATATCTTAGGGCCACTGACACAAACTGCAGAAAACTATAAATATATTCTTCTAGTAGTAGATTCATGTACTAGATGGATAGAAGGGTTCCCACTAGTTAACCAGGATGCAAAAACAGTTGCTAACTAACTATACTCCAAAATTTTCTGCCGCTACGGCAGTCCCCTATGCATTGTTTCAGATCAAGGTGCTAACTTTATGTCAGCAATGGTGCAAGCACTGTGTGAACTTTTCCAGGTCACTCGACACAAAACGTCCGCCTACCACCCAGCTTGTAACGGTAGAGTAGAGGTTATGAATAGCATAATAGGCAAATCCCTTCGTGCATATTGCTCACAACACCAAGAGAAATGGTCTCAATTCCTTCCAGCTATTCTCAAGGGTCTTCGCATGTCTATCCATTCTTTCTCTAAGCAGTCTCCTTTCCTCATGCTGTTCGGACGTCAGATGCGTACACCTATCGATTGTAGTCTCATTCCCAAAGACATCAATTCACAACCACTAAAGGAGTACATAAAAGATATTCAACAGAAGCAGCAAATTTCACTAGAAACAGCACTTGACAATTCCACCATTGCAAAACAGAAACAGAAACTATCACACGATAAAACTGCAGAAATACCAAAATTCAGAGTGGGTGACAAAGTCTTGAAACGGAATTTCAAAACGATTACAGGACAATCCAAAACGCTTTCTTACAAATATGAAGGCCCGTATAAAATTCATGCTTACGGCCCAAATTATACATACGGGATAATGAGATTATTCCATCATATGTTCACTGTGACAATATAAAGGCCTACTTTGATCATGATATTCGAACTGCTCCCTCTCAAGATATTCACAATCTTAAAGATAACACTAGCCTACCACCATCATCTCTATCCCCTCATGCAGTATTATTCACCCCTGCCCGTACTTAAAGTAAACAGGCTACACATACATCAACTACACGTGATCAAAGGTGGTACAATGTCGAACGTATTCTCGGAGGGAAAGTCATTGACGGTCAACAAATGTACAAAATCAAATGGCAATGATATAATGACCCTACATACGAACCAGAGCAAAATATTGACCCTAACTTTTTACATCAATATTTGAGAACTCATACAAAGCAAGGGAAACGACGGAAGGTCGTTAAAAGGCATAAGTACTTTAAAAACTAGAGCTGTGACTCACAAGCATATACCTACGTGAACCACAAACACTATGCAGGATGGCACCAATTCATGAACACAAGTGCAATAAATCAAATTCACAGCTCTTTATTATTCATTGACATAATACAGGTTAAATGTAAAATGCTGAGAAGCTTAAAAAAATAAGAGTCCTAAAGTGCGAGTTATTATTTGCAGGATTCAAAACGAGATCAAAAAATGTTTTGAAATTTTTTTTTAAACTCTACATGTAATTACAGAACAGATTTATTGAATTAAAATCGGTAATAATCATAACTGATTATTGTTTATTGTGAGTACGGTCGAGGCGCGCACTTCTCACTCATTCCTTAGATCTATTCGTTATTAAAGTTATTTCCGCTATCCTGTTAGAAATCCCGTTGCGACTCTTAGCAATAATACCCGTATCTTGGATTCTGTCGGCCGGAACTATAAGCACACAGCAACATATTAAGCTATGAAACAGCGGTTCCTTATACCCCTATTCCTAATACTGGACACACATACCGATACACTGTTACACCACTATCAACATTCAGCATAAAAAAAGCAGTAAGATACAGTCCCTCAATTATACACATTGATTTACAGCAGCATTGCAGGTTTTAGAGCAAGTAATAATAATAATAATAATAATAATAAAACACTGTAATAGAATGGTTGCTTTATGTATATAAACTTTATAAATACAAAATTATTACCATAAATGCAACTATATTAATGACTATACTGCACACATTGCAATAAAAACAAACCCATCGGGATTTTCAACAATACAATAACGAAAAAAAATGCTGCACTTCGGAACCTAGCCTTGAACAATTACTCGAGTATATACCTACCCCCATCCCCATTATTTTGAATGTATGACATTATTTTACCCTTCCCGAATTTTTGGTTTTATTCAATTGTTTTATTCAACTTCGGTTTAAAAGCTGTATTCCAATTTCTTATTCAACTTTTTTATTACAATATGAATAGATTTAATAGGGATCTTTTTTCCCCCAACTATTGAACATGTCTACCAATTTCGGTGTGTCGGTATGTCTGAAAACAGTGGATTTTAAGGCATACCGACAGCAAGTTCAAACAAGGACATAACCTGCTCCAGTTTCCAGGACCCATCCAATTCAAAACAAAAACAAAAATATACTGCGGTCAGTGTGTGCACAGTGCTAATCAGTGGCAGACATTTACTCCCATTCCGCGACAATGTACATTCCAGTTCATGAAGGGTGTATCAAAACATCCAATACGCGTACGGTGCCAGACCGATGAAAATCAGCCCATTGAACACAATGCAAAATAGGCTATATTTGGATATCAGTCACAAGTTCCACAACATTCGTTCGCTTAAATACACTTTTATTCTGTGTATTAAACACATTTGGCTAGCAAACGGTCCCATATCTGGAATAAAACACCGATTCAGTTTTTCAACATTTCGCGTCATTCATACGCACTATGCGTATTTTGAAATAAACATCTGTCAAAACCACATCTCTACCTAACCTCTGTGCTCATACTCTCCAAAGAAATAATCCTGACAAAGACAGTAAAATACTTACTATTCATGACAACAGACATACTAGTTTAACCCCAGGTTAGATTTAACAATGAAATAGAAACTAATCTTGGGTATAACACATGCAAACTAGAAACTTTGGATTCTTTCAAGGAACTATTTCAGCACCCTACGAACCGGAAGTATTTCCTGACTGGTCTGACACCGTACATTGTAATATTATACCTCCAGTTCACCAAGTGTGTTCCGCAACTTCCAGTGACTTGTTCTAGTGTTTCAAAGAATAAACATCACTATATTTAATTACATTTGATAGATGTTTCATCGATGACGATATCCAATAACTTTCAAGAAGTAATGTGAATCAGGCGAGATGTATAAATGAACATTCCTGTTCGAAACTTGTGTTTCATATACGAGACTATTGGCAGAGTTATAAATGCGAACATTATTTTTAGCCGGAGCTAAAACTTTCACCAATCCAGAGGGGATAGTTACCCAGATATAATTAATAGTGTATTGTGTGCATGTTCTTAATTCCTGTTTCAATTCTTTAATATTGCATTTTCATTTACATATACATATATATAGTCGTTGGAATTTGATTTGTTTTAATTGTAGTTATCAATGTTTAAAGTTTTATTTGCAAATATGCAGCGGTAATTAATATTAAGACTCAGTGCTCTTTACAAATCGTTTAACTCTGAACGGCCATTCTCTGAGTTTCTCACTAGGCTTATATATCAAGTGGTCAGTCAAAAAGTGATATTAATAGAAAAATATGTATACTTTAAGAACTTCAAGATAACCACACATTAATCAATTGACCATTCCCTGTCTGAATACAGGAAACTGCCGAACCCACTGGTAGCAGTTTTGTCATATCTTTGAGAATTTCTACGGACCTAATCAATCATAGTCAATTTAGTTCCGCCGAAATATACTGGTCAGTATTTAAATATATGCAACGGTTACAGGTCAGCAAATAGCCTGGTCAAATTTTCATTGGTCAAAGTGTCCACCTCACCATGACAACCACTCTGAGAAATAATCTCATAAAATGGCATGTAGCAATTGTTTTCTCAGGCCCTACAGAAGAAACTACCCCGAGTACCTAAGCCAAGCGAGTATAACCCCAAACATTAACACGGTCACAGCTAGGCGTCTGCCACACAAACGGCACGTCGTGGGTTCAAACCACAACATGGTCATATCACGGACTTACACAAATGGTACTAGCTAGGCGTCTGCCACACAAGCGGAACATCGTGGGTTCAAACCCAACATGGTCATATCACGGACTTATACAAATGGTACTACGTAGTAGCTTCCTTGATTGGCGTTCTGCATACACAGGGTAGCTCTAGGGCTGATGAGCACGAAGTCAGTATGTGATACGATGCGGCATACCAATTGAAAGCACTACGTGTATTACATTGAGCATTTAGATCGACGTCAAAGCCCATTATACATACACACAATACATGACGTGGGGTGAAATCATTGATATAAATAGTAGCTCTATGGTGAAATATATCAAATCGCCCTCAGTACCTCTAACCACCGTCTAATAACAAATTAGGTCTTTACTTTATTTCAAACAGTTTATTATTATGAGTCAACCAGTCTATTTTTACAAAGCTGGGTTCCCAAAATGCAGCGTCATTTTCCAATAACCCGCGTGTATCTATAGAACAGAAAATGCCGATGTTACTATATTTAGAGTACATGTATGCGTTTAAAGGGACAACCGACAGTCTTGATTTCTTTAGAACTCGCGGAGTACCGTTATTTTTTCTGAATCATTTGTATAGACTATACTGCAAATTGTGTTTGCATATTACTAATTTTGATTATATTTTCTATCATACCGTTGAACCGATTACGGTCTTTAACGTGTTTTATGTAATTTACAACACATGTAAGGTTATATATGACGGTTGATTTCTTGTGGTAGAGGCAGACCACCCATTTTTCCTGGGTAGAACCAGTACTGTTCACCTCCCGCCATTCGTAAGAATCGACACTTCCTCACTTACAAGTCGAGCTCCAAGTGGGATTCGAACCCGCAGCGGTGAGAGGCGAAGGTTTACAACGCAACGTCGTTAATAATTCGGCCACGGAGACGCTTACTAGAAATGAAGGATAGAGTGAAACGTTAATAAAGTTGATAGAGTCTTTATTAGCCATTGATTTAATTTTAAATAAC
>JAWPHD010003626.1:85000-167500 GCA_037043455.1 Cyrtodaria siliqua | reverse complement strand
GCTTGGTACTGAACATCCTTACCATGTTTCGTTGAAATCCGGCTAGGGTTCAGGAGAACTAGTCCGGACAAATTGTGTGTATTAAACCTTTTAAAGGGCCATAACTCAACCAAAAAGCATTCAACCAGAACACAGCGACAACATCCGCAACTATGATTGGTAGATTTATAGAAATCCGGCCAGCGTTTCAGGAGAACTAGTCGTTGGGGGAAAGTTTGAGTATTAAAACCGTTAAAGGACCATAAATCTGCCAAAAAATCATTCAACCGGAACACGGCGACGACATGCGCAATAATAAGACTTGGTACTGATCATCATTGCCAAGTTTCGTTGAAATCTGGGTTTAACTCTGCCAAAAATCATTCAACCGGAACACGGCAATGATATGCATAACTAGGCGTGGTACTGATCATCCCTGCAAAGTTTCGTTGAATTCAGGAGAACTAGTCCGGACAAAGTTTGTTTACTCTGGGAAAATAAGTCACAGTTACAGTTAGTTCCATTGCAAGTGTCACAAATGTTTTGCAGAGATGGGAAATAATTTGCACTTTCTATGCCACAGGAAACGGCTTCTTTGCCGAATTCCTAATTCCAACATTTGTCAGATTTATGGCCAATCAGACCGCAATACCAGCACGTTATTGGTTGTTTGTGTCTACATTCGTGAGTCTGATGGTTGCTTTCAAAACAATTTAAACATCGATCATCGGCCATTCTTGTACTGCCAGTTCGCCTAACATTTCGATTACCACGGTAGTTATTTGCCACATGTGGTGGATATACACATTTCGTAAAGTCATAAACTATGTGAATGACTTCATTGATTGTTCCCAAAATCCGTTTGATCCCCTAATTTGACGGATGAATATGGTCAGTGAAATTAAAATAACGCATAATTAGTTGTCCGTTTCTATCGTAAAATGACCTTAAATTATCCACATATTCGGTTCCACGATGCTAACCGTTCGATGAGTGGGGTCAGCTGGCATTTCGGCTAATTGTTTTTTTGTATAGCAATTAATTAGTACACTTTCCAGTACACTTGGTGCGTCAAATCAGTGATCATCAGAATGAAAACATGAAAGACTGACAACGATCCTTGATTATGAATATAAATCATTTCTAGAGCAAAGTATGGTCTTAGTTTATCGTTCATTTGCTCAGGTTATCGTTCAATAACGGGAGCGCAGACCTTCATGAAATTAATCGTAACATTTTAATTATTGATAAGTTATAATATTGTTGTTTTTTTTGTTTTGTTTTTTTGGCTTTAATTAAAATTAATACATATACGTTTATACATACATATATGTTTATGCTTCTCTTAGGTACATGTTACTATCAATTAGTAGCTATATGTTTGAATGCTTTTTTCTCTTTGTTCGTGTGCTTATTTTGTATGTGTTTATTTGGAATTCTCCCCATGAGGCGGAATATATTTATCAAATAGTTATCTGAATTCAAAATCCCATTTTTGAAGTTCGTAAATTATTAAAAATCAACATTATGAATGTGAAACTACAAAACGTTGTTGTTATAAATGTAATTACACTTTATTACATAATACTTTATTACATGCAATTAGTAAAAAATAAACAGTATTTGACGCTTTGAAAGATGCGTGTACTTTGCACAGCTGCATGTTGGATCCGTCGAAAGAAAATTTTCATAATATGTCGATTCATTAAATTGTTTTGTGTATTTATATTTATCATACGTTTAAAGTTAATTTGTTATAATTAGTTTGTATCGCTATACCCATGCTGTGTAAGCACAATAAAAGCCGTATATATAGTTTATTTTCAAATTTCCAATAGGCTAACCGCCCATGAGGATATACATACACATATACATATATGGCTGACAGTCAAACTCAGTCTTCAAATGTATATATAAACAGGGCTCTCTATGACGTCCCAGATATAAAGTATGTTTGACTCGTTAAACATTACGTTTGATTTGCATTAAATGTATTCTAAGAACCGAATCATGATCAATATTATCATGTGTAATTGTTTAACCCTTTATATTTAATGCGTATAGTCATCTCCGCCGTTCAGCGTGTCAGTTATTACGATTACACAATTAACACCTAGTACACACACAAGCAGTAACGTGTCATTCATCTCATGCGCGGCGGCTGTTTATTCAATTCACTTAAAGTGTTAGTCCCATTAACGCAAATAAATATTCATGTATCATATAGCTATGTAACTCATTATGTATACAACACCATGTATAGCTTAACAAAGTTTCGCCATTAATATAAAATAGTATGCGTCTGCTACGAAATAATTATATAGATCATTTATTTAGCGCAACGGAATGTTTTAGTGGTTAAATGATCTGCATTCTCGTTGGTCAAACGGAAAAACGCAGAAACCCGTTTTTTACCGCTTGCTCAGTCACCGTTTACAGTTTAGGCGTTTCGCGTTCTGATAGGCCAAATTAATATCAGCAACCTGATTGGCTAAACTTACAAACGCAAAAATTCGAAATGAGACAAACCCGTTTTCAGCAGAAAAAAAACGTTTAACTTCAATTTTCATTGGTTGATCTGCAGAAACCCAGTTAAACGCGTTTGTTCTGTGCCGCGTTTTGAGTTCGTTTAACTATCGTTTCAAAATTATATTGGGAATTTGCAAAGTTGAGTTTCAGAACTAACACATGTCTAAGTATTTTTAGTAATGTATAACCGATGCAAAAGAGAGTACCATTCTGGCCACGAAAGCACTTATGTTTGGTGAACATTCGTGAAAACTCGGCAAATACCATCATTCTGCGGGATCATGGGATATCGGTATACCATGGCATTCCCGTGTAGAAGCACATACCATGTTATTTAGTAAGGTCTCATCGAGTTGCTTGATTTTAACATTGATATAGACCATACTTTATTTGTTTTGTAGCATGTCCATTTCATCTGTCTGCCATACTCTAACTTCTGATAACTGGTAGTTAGAGGTGTTTTTTTCTTAAAGAAACTAACCCGCCATATAACAGAAACATTACACTACAGAAGCATTTACGAAAACGTTATCCAGTTGTTCAGGTCCTATAATAATGTGCCGATTAAAAGTATAGATGTATTCATGGGTTCTTAAAATACTGAATATACATGAAATGAATTATTAGTTGGTAACTCTTAATTCGATGCTCTTGATTACATTTGTTGTAAAATGTGGCTGTTGTTGGCGGGATGGCTGCTTTAAATTCTTTACAACTGCAAACACGAAGGAAATGTTATCACATTTTTAATATATTTTAGCTTTCTGTTTTGCCATCGTTTCCATGCTAGAAGAGCTTCCCGTTTTCAATAGCTAGGAACAAAAACCCGGGATACTGGAACCAACTTACCCAAAATGGACAAAAGCACCAAACTGTCCTCACATATATTGATATATTTCTCCTTATTTTCAAAGGGTCCCCCAAAGATTTGTGAATGCCTGAATGTATTTGTTGTTTTTTTTGATAAAAAAGTTAGAAAATACCTAAATTTCTGGAATACTTCAATAAAAAAGTACTTTATAACCGTATATCCATTATTTTATTTGTTATACCCATTTAAGTTTAGTGATACCGTTCATGGAATAATATATAAATACAAAACAAGACTAGTTGTTATGCATGATCTTTTTAATCACTGTTTAAGTATGTTTTATGTTTCTGTATAGCAATCAAATGTGTTTTATGTTTCTGTATAGCAATCAAATATGTTTTAGGTTTCTGTATAGCAATCACGCTGTTCACTGTAGATTTAAATTTCCGTGCTGAAACAGCTTCCTGTTATCATTTGGTATAACATTTACATGTTTATTTCATAAATATACAGGACAGAATATCACGGCTAAAGTGTTATGTCATTTATAGCGGAAACTATACAAATTAAAACGGGTGACTGAACGTACTAATACGCAAACTTGGGCAAACTATTTAGATCACTAGTGAGGGAATACGAGAATAACAAGCCTCACACAAACACGTGTTTATATGCGGTTTGGTTTATTAATTGATATATTGATCAATGTCATGGGTATATAGTAAAAAACCTAGCTCCAGTGGAATGTGTTGGTGGTGAAAAGTAATCGTTTGGTAAAGGAAATATAAGAGTTATGTAAGACGGTGGCGATCCAAATATCAGATGTAAAGGGACACGCTTTCTTTTGTTTTACTTTAAACCTGCTTGCATATAATTAATTAAACATTTGAGTTTCCATTAACTAAAGTCGACTATAGGTTAAAATATATGTGTGTCGCAATATAGTCAACATTAAGTAGTAAGCAGAAAATAATTTGTTTCATACTATTACGATAAATAATAATAATAATTGAAAAAGTGCATGCTATGCAGAAAACTAACAAGACGACGCGATATTTTTGAGAAAAAAACATATCAAGATTGCTGTTTGTCCCTATTGAATACCATTTTGCTTTAAAACTCTTTAAAACTCTCCGATTTAGTGAGTTTGCATCTCTGTCTCTCTCAGTCTCTCTGTCTCTGTCTCTCTCTCTATATATATATTGTTGCTCTCTCTTTCTTTACATCTCTCTCCCCCTTTCTATTTGTCTCTCTTTGTCTCTGTCTCTCTCTCTTTTTCTTTCTAACTCTCTCTCTCTCTTTCTTTCTTTATATATCGTTCTCCCTGTTTCTTTCTCTCTCACGTTCTTCTATCTCTCTCCCTCTCACTATTTATCTGTCTCTACACTAAGTGAGTTTTATTGATTATGCCATTGACACGTGTGTGTGTGTGTGTGTGTGTGTGTGTGTGTGTGTGTGTGTGTGTCTCTCTCTCTCTCTCTCTCTCTCTCTCTCTCTCTCTCTCTTTAGTTTGTATATATGCTTCGAGTTGTTCAGTGTTATGTAATTTATTTCTGTTTAATGTGTAAATTGTGCGACGACGGGTAAAAGTTCATACACAGTTTGAATGTGATAATGTTGATTATTTGAAGTAAATGTACCTCAGGCTCGAGACACATTGTTAAACGCGAGCAGACGTTTATTCGCTATACAAACACTTATGTACAATGATCGAAAAATCAAGCACGCTGTTTCATTTAGATTACATGGAAATGGCCTGAAGGCAGAGATAATAAACAAACTAACCTATAAAACGTGCTAAACTGGTTATCATATGAATGTCTTTGGACATGACAACCACTGATTATACGAGTTTTTGTTGTGTAAGGCACACCTCTGGTTATAAGAGAATCAAACGCAAACAATAGAGAAACGTAGCAAGTTCAGTTTTATTGAGTCTGTTAAATATTTCTATATAAATTGCAAAATCTCTCACGCCGCACCCCCAACCCCCACCCCAACCCCCACCCCGCAACCCCCAACCCCACCCCAACTCCCACCCCGCAACCCCCACCCGCAACCACCACAAAACACAACCTAGTTATCATAGCATAAAACTATTAATTAAATACTCGTTTATTGTTCCAGATCAAACTAGTTTATAACACCAAAAACGTATTTAAACACAAGAATCAAGCTAACGCATGCGCATACTGAAACAAACACTTAGTCACAGTTATACAAGCTTCCTTGTACTTGGATTGACAACCATAGCTAGGGAACAAAACCCAGGCGCATACTAAAACAAACCCTTAGTCACAGTTACACAAGCTTCCTTGTACTTGGATCGACAACCATAGCTAGGGACCAAAACCGAGGCGCATACTAAAACAAACACTTAGTCACAGTTATACAAGCTTCCTTGTACTTGGATTGACAACCATAGCTAGGGACCAAAACCCAGGCTCATACTAAAACAAACCCTTAGTCACAGTTATACAAGCTTCCTTGTACTTGGATTGACAACCATAGCTAGGGACCAAAACCCAGGCGCATACTAAAACAAACACTTAGTCACAGTTATACAAGCTTCCTTGTACTTGGATTGACAACCATAGCTAGGGACCAAAACCCAGGCTCATACTAAAACAAACCCTTAGTCACAGTTATACAAGCTTCCTTGTACTTGGATTGACAACCATAGCTAGGGACCAAAACCCAGGCTCATACTAAAACAAACACTTAGTCACAGTTATACAAGCTTCCTTGTACTTGGATTGACAACCATAGCTAGGGACCAAAACCCAGGCGCATACTAAAACAAACACTTAGTCACAGTTATACAAGCTTCCTTGTACTTGGATTGACATCCATAGCTAGGGACCAAAACCCACGCTCATACTAAAACAAACCCTTAGTCACAGTTATACACGCTTCCTTGTACTTGGATTGACAACCATAGCTAGGGACCAAAACCCAGGCTCATACTAAAACAAACCCTTAGTCACAGTTATACAAGCTTCCTTGTACTTGGATTGACAACCATAGCTAGGGATCAAAACCCAGGCGCATACTAAAACAAACCCTTAGTCACAGTTACACAAGCTTCCTTGTACTTGGATTGACAACCATAGCTAGGGACCAAAACCCAGGCTCATACTAAAACAAACCCTTAGTCACAGTTATACAAGCTTCCTTGTACTTGGATTGACAACCATAGCTAGGGACCAAAACCCAGGCGCATACTAAAACAAACACTTAGTCACAGTTATACAAGCTTCCTTGTACTTGGATTGACAACCATAGCTAGGGACCAAAACCCAGGCGCATACTAAAACAAACACTTAGTCACAGTTATACAAGCTTCCTTGTACTTGGATTGACAACCATAGCTAGGGACCAAAACCCAGGCTCATACTAAAACAAACCCTTAGTCACAGTTATACAAGCTTCCTAATATTTGGATTGACAACCATAAGTATTCCAAATTCAAAGATAATTCACCCTCGAGATAACGGTTAGCATTTATCATGGTGAGTCAATGCTCTTGTCCGTAATTTAGAACAAATATTCCCGTCTAAATAACATGTCATCGATTATTAAAAACAGGTTATCTTCAAGTTGCTTTAATCACAAACGGGTTACCTTGCATTTAAACATTGCATATCTGTATGAAGGTTGTTTAGGAAGGTATCACATGTACTGAAACTCGTTCATTATGTCATAACTGATCAATATTCATCGTGAAATATCAAATGCCCCTATTAATTAATAAATGATCCCTTAATTATAGTATCACACTATTCCAAACAGTCGCCTATTGCTTCCAAAGCATATCAGTTTGTCACGTGAATTTCACGCGTTTACTTGTGTTCAACGTTTATGGATATATCATAACAGGAAAAAATAAAAAGGTAACTGTTTTTCCATATAAAATATCAGAACAACCAAAAGATATTGAGCGAATTAATATGCTCTTAATATCTGAAGACATGGAGGTTGAAGACAAATCAGAGAATGAAGATGATCCAAATAATAAAGAAGGAATCATAGATGACAACTATGACCCTGATGATTATCCCGACAAACCAACAAAAATAACAAAATATCACTAATGCTGGATTAAAAATCTGGATAGTCTGCTCTATGACCAAAACAAACATAAAGGTCAAACTTACTTCTGCGATCGTTGCCTTCACGGCTATTCTGGAAAAGGACTACTTGCCAAACACAAAGAAGACTGTGAGGGTATCAACGAAAATGCTTGCAGAATAGAAATGCCGCAAGAAGGTAAAAATACTGTAAAATTTAAAAATCCTCAAAATCAGATGCCTGTGTCTTTTGCAATATATGCTGATTTTGAGTGTATAATCAAACAGCAATCAATCAAATTTGGAAAGAAATCTGAAATTCAAAATGTACACGAAGTTTGTGGTTTTGGATACGAGATTGTCAGATATTATGGTAAAGTTGAAAAATCTGTTACTTACAGAGGCGAAGATGCTGTTGAAGTGTTTTTAAATCGCCTAGAATGTGAGAAGAGCAACATTAATAAAACATTTGCTCACCCAAAACCATTAATCATGACACAACAAAATGAGGAAGATCATGAAAAAGCAACACAATGTTGGATATGCGAGAATGAAATAGGCAGAAAATCTGGTAAAAACGGTAAAGTAAGAGACCACTGTCATTTTACAGGAGAATACAGAGGTGCAGCACATAAAAACTGCAACCTAAAGCTGAAAATAAAACCAAACAAAACACCTATACCTGTTGTATTTCACAACCTCAAAGGATATGATAGTCATTTGATTATACAAAAAATACATCAAATAAAAGGTAATATTACATGCATCCCAAACAACGCTGAAAAGTATATTTAATTTAGGGTTGGACAACTTAGATTTTTAGACTGTTTCCAATTTATGGCTTCGTCTCTGGAAAAATTGGTTAAAGCAACAGAAAAATCTGATTTCAAAATTACCAAAAATCAGTTTGGGGAACAAACAGATTTACTTTTACGAAAAGGTGTTTATCCATACGAATATATGGACGGTATGGAAAGATTCAAGGAAACGCAATTACCGCCTATAGAAAAGTTTTACAGTAGTGTCTCAGATGAAAGTATAAGTCCCGAAGATTATGAATACGCTCAAAAAATATGGAAAGAGTTTGACTGTAAAACTCTTGGAGACTATCATGATTTATATCTAAAAACTGATGTAACTTTGTTAGCAGATGTATTTCAAACTTGCAGAAAAACATGCATGAATGCATATAAACTCGATCCCTTGCATTACTACACAGCACCTGGATTATCTTGGGATGCTTTACTCAAACATTCAAAAATAGAATTAGAACTTTTGACAGACATTGACAAGCACTTGTTTCTAGAAAAAGGAATGCGAGGTGGCATAAGTATGGTATCAAAACGATATGCCAAAGCAAACAATCCACATGTAGCTGATTATAACCCTAACGAGGAAAACAACTTTTTAATGTATTTTGATGCAAAAAATCTTTATGGATGGGCAATGAGTCAGCCACTTCTATATTCTGGCTTTGTTTGGAAAGCCAAAAGCAGAAAAGGAAAATATTCTAAACCAAAACCTGGCAAAGGGCAAATACTTGAAGTTGATTTAGAATATCCTAAAGAACTCCATGAAGCTCACAATGACTATCCACTTGCATCGGAAAAATTAGCAGTGATAAAAAAATGGTTGTCTGAATACCAGATAGGTTTACTGGAAAATATTAGCATAATAAATACAGAACAACTAGTCCCCAATCTTATGGACAAAGAAAAATATGTGTTACATTACAAAAACCTGCAACTGTTTTTATCTTTGGGTATGAAACTAAAAAAAGTACACAGAGTATTAGAATTTAATGAAAAACCATGGATGGAATCATATATTCGTTTAAACACAGAACTTAGGAAAAAAGCTAAATCACAATTTGAAAAAGATTTTTACAAACTTATGAACAACTCTGTGTTTGGCAAGACAATGGAAAATTTACGCAAGCGGACAGATATAAAACTAGTCAGAACTGACGGCTCCGAAAATGAAAAGATAAGAAAAATAATAGCCAAACCCAACTTTAACAGGCGTATACAATTTTCAGATGAATTGTCAGCAATACATGTGAACAAAACAAAATTAACATTAAACAAACCAATTTATGTTGGAATGTCAGTATTGGATTTATCAATGTATATGATGTATGATTGGTATTATAATACCCTGAAACAAAGGTACGGAAATGACTGTACTTTACTATACACATACACTGACAGCCTACTGGTAGACATCAAAACAGATGATGCATACAAAGACATGGCTGAAATGAAAGATGAGTATGATCTAAGTGATTATCCTCAAAATCGCCCAATGCATGATGATACAAACAAAAAAGTATTGGGTAAAATGAAAGACGAATGTGCTGGTGTTGCTATAGCTGAGTATGTTGGATTAAGACCCAAGCTATATTCTATTTTGAGAGCGGATGAAGAACTCATTAAAAAAGCAAAGGGTGTAAAAAAATACGTAATCGAAAAAAATATCAACTTTAAAAACTACAAGGATGCATTGTTTAACAAGAAAAAATACACCCATGATATGAATATGATACGCACGATGAAGCATCAAATATACGGCATAACAGTAAACAAAGTAACACTGTCACCATTTTACTCAAAAAGATATATACGAGAAGATGGAATTACAACTGATGCACATGGTTTCTATAAAAACTTATGAATTTGGGTATCAGCAGGAACAATAAGTAGTTCTTCTTTGACAAATCCTCTTTGAGGCGCTGGTAATTTCAAATAATAAACTCTTATACCTTGCGTCACTATATAACTTTTAATCTTGTGAATATCTACACTCCACATTGGATCAGTTGCTCTGCGTCTTCCACCTTCTTGTTCCCCGGGTTGATATAAATATCTTACACTTGCATTCATACAGATAGGATCACTTTTTAATATTTTTGTTTCAACAGGAGGGGGCTTTTTTGTCTCCACATTTATGTGCTTTAACAACTTCTGGTAATCTCTTTACCCATTCTCTATTACGTTTTTGCGAATCTATTTCCTTAGCATACTGATAACCAACCAATCTGTCAGCTAATGTTCTGTTAAATCTTTCTACTATAGCTTGGTCTCTGTGTATTTCTGTTCTGCCCCGTCTGATATTTACTTTATGTTTTGCCATCAACTGCGATACTGCACCCATAAATTCTCTGCCTGGATCCACTTGTAATAACTTTGGATATTTCAAATGGCGACTGTATATATTTTCAAATGCTTTGGCAACTTCTTTACTATCCTTGGAAGTCAGTGGCTCTGCTTCTTTGTATCTACTCGCAATATCAACAACAGTCAACGCATATTTATAAGTCTTGCGTCCACGACCAAAACCAAAAGTATCATGCGGTAAAAATAACAAATCAGCTTGATGCACTCCATTCATAGCAGAAACATCAAACCTTGGTCTAATTATTTTCTTTGGTGCGGGTAAATAAATCTGCCACACAGCTTGTTTCTTTAAAAATTCTAATGCCTGTTTCTTACTGACACCAGCCTCTTTTGCCAATTTTTTAACTGCTGAGTAACCTTTCCAAAATCCTTTTGGGCTGTAATAAATCTTTTCCATTTTTTCTACTAAAGATTAAAATTTATATAACTATAAAGAAGAAAAAATGGAAATCACAACTGCACGATTTGATGAACTGCTCGAAGAGCAAAATCAATATAGCACAACGAAATGGACAGACTTGGAAATAGATAAAATATACACTATTACAGATACAAAAATAGTAGATACTGAATATGGTCCATCCATGGTATTAACATTATTAGACAACGGTGAAGTATGGGCGCCTGATCATCTCAAAAATAAATTAGAGAAGAGTGCTAAACCACCATATTATATGCCACCACTTGGATTGAAACCATGTAAAAACAACAAAAGAAATAGGTATCATGCATATGACTTAGTCTTTTCAAAGGTTATTCCAAAGTAAACATACTTAGTCATTCCAAATCCAAAGAAATCCAAAGTAATTATAGTTTTAAACTATTTTTATTTATAAAATCAATTTGTACGCCACAAATCCAGTTGCAGCCATGCCCACCACAATACACGTAATTTCTCTATTCTGTTGATCCGGAGATGGTGTATAGAAATCACTCAACTTGGGCTCCGGTTCCAAAAGCAAATGTTTGCCAGTTGTATAATAATACTGTTTCATAGCCTGATCCACATCATCAAAAGTCTGCTCTGCATGATGCTCATTTTGCAGTTGCTCATTAATAAAATCTAATCTCTCTGTTCTTTTTTTATTCCACGCCACTTGTGCTGCGTTTAATTGTTCTACGGCTTTGTCATGCCGTTGTCTTTCCTCGTCTGAATGACTTCCCATTTTTGAAAAGAAATAATTTGAACCGCTAAATGCCAATGCGTTTGTTAATGCTCCACCTATCATCATTGCTACTGCACTTGCCATTTTTTTTATATATATTTTTTAAGATTATTTCATAATATCCGCAGGAATAATACCTTGCTTAATCAACATATCCTTTGTAGCCATTGCTAACATTATATCCACAGACAGCATCCCAACATCTGTCATATTAAAATCCACTTTAGGAGCTGGTTTTCATAGTAGTTTTCTGCCAATCTCAGAATATCCAACAGTTAGAAGTGTTTCCACTCCAGCGTGATACATCATATTTAAAATTTGTTTTCCGTCAATACTTGCTGCCATTTTTTTATATGATTATTTTTTTAAAATAAATTATTAAAAATCAAACGGGTCTTTTGGTGCAACATGAACAGGTTGCACAGCTACAGGTTGCCTAGCAGATTTTTTGTTATAAATATACAAACCCAACCCAGCAATGCCTAATAAAACCAGACACGGTGGAATATAATTTTTGTATACGTTTATTTTGATTATTTCTGGTTCTTCTACACCTATTGTTATTTTTGTTATTTCATTTGCATCTTGCTTTGCAGCATATTGAAGCAAATGCTTTGCCTTTCTTGCCGCTGCTCCTTTTTTCCCAGCCTTTATTCGTTTTGGATTTTTTACTTTTTGTTGTTCAACAGGTTGTGCAACAACCTCAACAGGTATAACTTCACTCTCTGTGTTCTCCATCATTTATATTATCTATATTTTTATTTTTATTAAAATCAATATGTCTAACAGTTGTCAGTATTGCTGTAAATGGCGCTAAGCACATCCCATACCTGTAATACAACTAACAACAAGCACTTGTCAAAGCATGATTAATAAATGGGTCTTCCTCCAAATCTTCTATCAGCTTTGGTGGATTGGTTACATTAAAATATTTTGATACTCCCATCACATACAAGTTAATAAAAGAATTGCCTAAAGTCTTAGTCATGCTTGCCCAAAACCTTGCTTCATATCTGCAGTAAAGTTTGTTAATTTCATCCGGGGGAATGCTATCTATATTTATGAGTTGCATGTCTTTACCCAAATATTGACGGCTACCACCGCCAGCCACTATGGCTGGTAATCTTTCTTTTTTTGTTTCTTGTTGCTTTGATTCATCACGTTCTGTGAAACCTTCTGATATATCTTGTAATAGTTCTTCCGCATTCATTTTTATATTAATAATTTTATTTTTTATCTTGAAATAAACATAAAACATAAAACAACCAGTTGCGATATTCATGCAACTAGTAATTGTTAGTATTGTTAATAGCATTGCTATTAATATTGCTATTTTTTTTATTAGCATTGTTAATTTGCTGCAAGCATTGCTATTAACATTGCTACTTTGCTATGAGCAATGCTACTTTGCTATGAGCAATGCTATAAGCATTACTATATTTTTTGATATTTTCATTATATTTTCATGTCAGTATTGCTACTTTGCTGTTAGTATTACTATTAGCAACAAAGCAATGCTGTTAGAAAAAAAAGCATTGCTGTTAGAAATTATTCAACCCAATAACCAGTAGGTTGATCGGTCCTCAAAATTAACTTTGAATATTTAGTTTTTGCTAAAGCTTTTCTTATTCTGGTTCTCTCCTCCAGCGTCGGAATAACATCATTTTCTCTCAAACAATTTTCATAACTATCTCTGTCCTTTGTGTAAAACATACACAACCATTTTGCTTGCTCCCTTAAATCTTTCAATACAGAATTATATCTCTGTGAAATGACCCACACTGATTGTTTGGCGTGACGACCAGAGAATGCCAACTCTGACAACATATCTTTTTTCTTTGTTAATTCTTTTGTGGCGGAGCAATCCTCAATGATGTATAGTGTGGGCTTGCCAGCATATTGTTTGAAAAATAAACGCATCAGTTCTTGCAGCATTTCTTTGCCGTTGCTAACGGTATTGACAATTATTTATTTTTTTATCTTTTGGGTGTCTTACATCTCCTATCCAGGATCTATTTTCATAAGCCTCGTTCCACTCTATGGTTGGACACAATATAATTATATGTTCAAAAACTCCAACATACTCTTGTTCAAGTATGTCAAGAACAAACTCTGTTTTGCCGCAGCCTGTCTGACCACAGATAATGGCACTGTGGGGATATTTAGGATATTTAGTATAGTGATTCTTTAAATCTTCCATCTTCGAAATTGATTTTCGCATCTTGTATTATATATATATAAATATTTAAAGGTTTATCTGCATCTGCTTTTTGTCTCGCCTTTTGAAAAAATGCGAGACTATAGGTGTTGCTAATGTTGGCGGGCTCGACGGCGTCAACATATTGTATTTTAACTTTTTTGTCCTTGGGAGTAGAATGTTCAAATTTCATATATAACCTCCTGCTCATTGCCCGTCTTAATGCAAATAACTTCCAGCCCTGCAACTGACCGTGGGTCAGAGTCAAGGTCACTTACATACATGTACCGTCACCAAAGTTTAACATAAATATTGACGGTACATGTATTTTACTGACCTTGACTCCGACCCACGGTCAGTTGCAGGACTGGAAGTTATTAGCATTAAGACTGGCAATGACCAGGAGGTTATATATGAAATTTGAACATTCTACTCCCAATGACAAGAAAGTTATAATACAATATGTCAGCGTTAAGATTTCGGTTAACATTTCGGTTAACATTTCGGGAAACATTTCGGTTAACATTTCGGTTAAGTTCTTATAACTTATTTCTCCTTTGGAGTAGAGTGTTCAAATTTCATATATAACCTCCTGCTCATTGCCCGTCTTAATGCCAATAACTTCCAGCCCTGCAACTGACCGTGGGTCAGAGTCAAGGTCACTTAAATACATGTACCGTCACCAAATGTTAACATAAATATTGACGGTACATGTATTTTACTGACCTTGACTCCGACCCACGGTCAGTTGCAGGGCTGGAAGTTATTAGCATTAAGACGGGCAATGACCAGGAGGTTATATATGAAAATTTGAACATTCTACTCCCAAGGACAAGAAAGTTATAAAATACAATATGTCAGCGTTAAGATTTTTGTTAAGATGTTTGTTAAGATTTCGGTTAAGTTCTTATAACTTATTTCTCCTTTGGAGTAGAGTGTTCAAATTTCATATATAACTTCACTGGTTATTGTTCTTCTTATTCCAGTAACTATCAGTCTCCAACTGACCCTGTGTCAAGGTCAGTTTCCTCTTAAATGCATCTACCGTCTCCAAAAAAAATGTGTTAAAGTGCGTTAAATTATTATAACTTTGTTGTTCTTTGGAGTAGAGTGTTCAAATTTCATATATAACCTCACTGGTCATTGTTCTTATTTCAGCGACTTCCAGCCCTCCAACTCACCCTTGGTCAAGGTCAGGGTCACTTTAATAAATGTATATTCTCCAAATTTCACATTGTTTTCGCAGCACTGCAGCAATGTACAGTGTTCAAAATCTCATATATAAACTCACTGGACATTGTTCTTGTCCAGCCATAAACTCATTGTTCTTGTCCAGCCATAATCTGTATAGCTTTATTCTATTTTAAATGCATACACATTCCAATTTTCATGTGAGTTTTATAAGGTTTGACAGGAACTTAATTGCATTATCTTTTTTATGTAGCTACTGCAACAAGCTGGGTAATTTGATACTCCAGCAAAGGTTTATCAAAAGTGTCTATCTTTGGAAGGTTAACTTTTTACTTTAATTCCAATCAGTGTAACATATATAAGGTTGTAAATATTCTGGATAAAAATATGTTTAAACAAATAACAAAACTTTTTCTTATTGACTCATTAATTAAATTCAAAAAATATATTACAAATTCCCTTAAATACTGTCTTGATAGCATACTGCCAGATAATGAACTTCGATAAAAGCAACAGTTATTGCTACTATTTATGGAAGTTTAAGAATTAATAACAATTGAGTAAAAATGCGTCTTTCATAGCAGTATCATGAACAGTATTACATTAATTATATGTATGACATTTTCCCTGATAAGTGATAATTGAAGCAATTACCGTATACAGTCACCAATCGCTTGGGCAATTTATTGTTCGCAGCTGGGTAATTTAAAGTTTATGTGTATTATAAATTCTCTTAAAGGTACACATGACAATCTGAATGTGTTAAAATCACAAGGTCACACTAGTTTTTCTGCATAACTTGTATTTGTTCAACCATTAATATTAATTGCACTAAAATAAATATGAAGTAAATTTATTTTACATATAATTAACTGTTGATAATAATGTATCTTTAACTTATGGTAAAATCAGTGAGAAACATTGAATTGAATTGAATTGGGGTTTTAAGGCGCACCAACACATGAATAGGTTATATGGCGCCTAAAAGGCATGAACATGCCAGGCTCATCTTCCATGTACATCGAGATAAAATATGGAAAATGGGCCTAGAACCTTCTCACCCTGAACTGCAGAGTTGCTGCAAATTCTATCGTAGAAACTCCATTTACGCTGGAGCCACGTTATTGTTTTTCTGCCACTGCTCTTTTGATGCGAGCGAGATGGCACCTGAAACAATGCGGGGGTCATGATGAAGACCTTTAATGAGCATGAACAAAAAATGACAAATGAATATGAATGGGGGTGTCCTACCCCTCTGCATGTGACGGTGTGTTTGCAGTGGTTGTATTCTACCCCGGCAACCACACGGGGGGAGAAACATTGAAAACTTAATTTATTTATATGCAAGTAGGTTTAAAGTGAATATGATACTGGATATATAAATCGAAACAATAATTGCAATGCTTCATAAACACTTCAAGATTGCCATATGTCCCTTTAAGATAATGAAATGAATGAATGTATACAATTTGCCATTACCATTGTAACATACTCCAGCAACAGAAGAGAATTACATTAATTTTAATATGAGTTGACATTTCTTGATAAAACATGATCATGCAGATTAATTAACATGTCAGTTCCTGAAACAATACAAGTTGGCAAATTACTTCAATTTTACATCAAGTCCCAATGTGTAGTTTCTGCAGATAGCTATCAGGTATTAAAGGGAACTCAAGTACATCAGGCTTTGGGGCCTAATTTAAAACATAATAAAGTATAAAATTATCAATTTAAGGGTGAAGTAGTTCATAAATATAGATGGAACATTAACAGTTTCCTATAATACACTGTAACAAAAATTATAATTTAAAACAATCTTTAAGTCCATAGAGTACCGGCATGCACTTTGCATAATGTTCATTATAGACTTTGACTAATCAATTACGGTAATGATGTCACATTCAGTTTTAAATGTTTGACTCCTGATAATAATGCAGGACCTTTATAAATGATGAACTTTTGTGTTGTTTCTGCTTTTGCGAATGCTACCGTACAATATACTGACAGTCTTGCTTGACTATAAACCCTCGATTTTGTCAAGATGAAGGTCGCTTGAAACATGTTTGATGGACATGTTTCTTTAGGCGAGACATCATGTTGCGCGCAACTCTTGTTTATTTATTAGTATCGTTATGCCTTCACTGCCGTTTTCTATTCTTCTTCCACTGCCGTGTAATGAATTGTCATCACATGTTCTAAGGTCAAGCCACAAAGCATATGATTTTGTCAGATAAGACTCGAGAGAAACATTGGTAAAGTTTAAGTCCCTCGATACTATTTCTGTCTCTTTGTTTCTTTTTGATGTCAAGGCAAAATATTTGTTGATTTCATCCCAATGCTGATATGCCCTCATGCCCTGACTATACAACTGATTTGGTACGCCCTCTATTGTCATTTCAACCTTTTCAATCGTTGGGTTGTAAAAGGATTCCGTGTCTGTTCTTTCTGGGTCTTCAAACAGCATTAGAATACCTTTCATGCTCCGTGCTGGTACATTATTGTTGATATTCCAAAGGGTTTCAGATTTGTTTGCTATTATTTTTCTATGTCGCAAGATACGATCATACATAAATACTATCTTACCATTGGTTTGCTGTCTTATTTGTCTGGCTAATTCAACATCACTAACCATATCAAATTCCAAGCAGATATTTTGTATTACATAAGATGCATCAGCATCACTGCTTTTGATAACTTTGTTATAATCGTTAAACGTTAATTCATATTCTAACCTATCACCAAGCCCCGCTTGCTAAAATGGCATATGACTTTCTAACATTTCAAAGTCCAGTGGAATACAAAATCTATTTCCATAAGCTGCTGCTACAGCTTCATCTTCGGTGTCTGAGGATTTATCTCCCGCACCAGCTCTATGTTTTAACATGTTTGCTTTACCAATACCTTGGTAAGCTATGTTTACTCGTTCAGTAGGGCTTTTCCATAAATATACATAACAATGATATATATCACTGTCATCTATTGACATGACTTCATTGCCTCTTATTCTTATTGTCATTTTTTTCACAATTGCTCTTCCCAGATTCTGGTATAGAGTAGCGTTGGCGTCTGTTCTGCTTTTAAGTTCTATTTCAAAGGCAAGACGAGCAGTACGAGGAACTATCACATCATTAGTACTTAGATTGGGAAATCTCACAAGCAGTTGCTGGTTTTGGTCTATTGTTGATGGATTATTAGTTATTACTATACTTGTGCGGATGCCCTTGGCACCATGAGGTTCTCTTAGTTTTCTATGAGGGTTGAGTTTGTTTCCGTAAGCTGACATTGTTTTTAAAATTAAATAAAATAAACAATGGCTGAAGGAGGATTTGAATATGACAATCCTACGTTCGATCCAGATGATTATGATGAATATTATGATGATGATTTACCAATGGTGCCTGATGAGCCTGTTCGAAGAAGTCTTCTTAATCAAAGCGACCATATTGCTGAACTTAGGAGAGAGCTGAGAGAAGTCACACTTAAAACACATAAGACAAATCTTGTAAAATCCTTTTATGATGAAATAGAAAAACGATATAAGATGGCACCGGACAAAATGGATTATGACCAGTTTAAAGTATCAGATGATGGTAAAACAATATACTGGGTTGTTGATGATAAAGAAATAAGAATAACTGCCAAGCAAGGTAGTGCAACATTTCTTTCCCTTGGTTCTTTGGTAAAGGAATTTGGCTCTGGGGAACAAGGGCGGTAAGACACTTTTTGAATTTGCCGGAGTATAACAGTAAAACAAAATTATCACAGAGAGCTCGACAAGCGTTGGAGAGCACAAGAAACGATTTACCAGATAATGTGGATGCTATTTCATTACAAGATTTTTCACATATTATGGATAACCTAGAGACATCAATGGATAACATAGAGGCATAAATTTTTGACTGGGATGTGGCTGAGCGTCCTGATGTTGAAACACAAACAAATATAGACAAGCGTGAAATGGATGGAATAGTAAAAGCGATGACAACTGTCAAGGAAGAACTCACCAATAACTTGGCAAAACTCACACAACTTAATAAAGACATAACAAGAGAAAAACAAAAGTTAGAACAAGCTAAGACTGATAATGATGAATTCCAGATAAAGAGAATTAGCGATCGCATCAAAGACCTTGAAGTTGAAAGAGGTGCAAGAATGGATGTCATCAATGAGAACAGAGAAGCTTTTCGTAACCAAGTAAGCAGAATAACAGAGACAATAAACAAAATGTTAAACGAGGATACAACTCTTGGTGAGAGGATCAAAACCTTGTTTAGGGAGCAAGGTATTACTATTGTTAGTATCCTGACTGCGTTTGGTATGATTCTTGGGGTGATAAGTAATGCTATTATTCCCACATCAAGTGCTGCGCCAACTCCAACTCCAAAGCCTGATCCATCAAGTTTAAAAGACTGGATAAAAAAACAACTAAGTAATCTTGGTAAATTTCTTGCCAACCTAGCTGGTAAAGCTGCTCCAGCACTTCCAGGAGTTATTGGTGCAATAGTATCATGGCTTTTATCTGCAACAGGTAATGTTATAAATTGGCTTGGTAACAATCTATGGGCTTTGCTTGTGTTTGTTTCCGGGTTGTTGTATGTGGCAGCCAAAGAGTGGTTTAGTAAATCTCGTAGATAAGTAATGCAGCAAGACCTATTACTATAGTACCAACAATTATAGTTGTTTCGTTATCTTCGTGTTCAATCGCTATTTTTTCTATTTTTGGTGGGTTATGTTCCACAGTTTTATGTATTGATTTATCAAAGTCAGAATGTTCCGGTAAAAATTTCTGTGTTGTGGTGCCTTGAAAAGGTTGATTAATTTTTGGTGGCACTGGTTTTACATTTACATCATTATTCAATCCTAATGCTTGTGCATCGGTTGCTATTACAATTTCATTATTGTAGTCTGCCATCTTCGGGATGGTTAAAATTGTGTACTATTGATTTTATGAATATTGAGTTCTGCTCAACCCGGGGCTAGAGGGCGTGAGCGGTAATTAGCATATTTCACTACCGCTCATGAACAGTCTCAATCAAACCGAGACTGCAATATTTCGTATGTGTCGTGCTCCGCCGTTTCCAAAGGTCCATTATCATACTCTTTTGTATTATTCCGATTCTTAATTCCATGTCACTCGGAGACATGTACAATCCACTTCCATAGACAAAATTGACTTTACTTCTTGCATATTTTAAGGTGTTTTCATATCTTGAAATTTGACTGGGCAAGTCGATGGGGCTATTTATTGCGTCCTCTACATTTGCTAGAAATTGTTTTTGAGCATCAAATGCCGTTCCAGTTCCAAGTATATCTGTTCTTGTTTGTGATTGTGAGCCAAGAATTGCCCAGCAGTATGTTCTTATGCTATCATTGATTCTTTCTACTCCAGCTCTTGTAAATCCAGATGAACTATCTAGTATAAAAGTAGACCAGCTGTTGTCAGCCTCACATCCTTGTGCAATGTAATCAATGTGACATGTTTTATCACTCTCATAGACTGTAAAACTCATCGTTTTGTTGTCGTATACAGTATTTATCAAAGGATGATAACCAATATTTGTCCAGTAATTATAAATTGTTCCTAGACCATCATTATAGCTTTGTTTCTGTCTCCAGTCTGAAAATAAGTCAACGTTAAACTCCTTGCATATTCTCTCGTATGCGTTTCGGTTATAAGTGTTATTAAACGCATTCCAATTTGAGTCTTGCGGCATTGCTACACTCATCTCAAATAATATTCTTCTGACTTGGTAATAGACATGAAATCGAAATAACGAACCAACCAGGGCATCAGCTTTCAGATGATTGTTGAAATCAATGCCACATCCAGTTGTCGCACACCAAATAGCAAAATTCAACTGGTTCTGCCAAAATAGCATCCAATCTGTTCCCCAGCGTTGGACTATAGCATCTGATTTAACGTAAGGGAGTTTGTATTTTTCAAAGACATTGGGAAATGATGCTTTAAAGCATTTACCGTCTGATGTAATGACTATGTTTTGATTTATTATATCTATCACTTTCTTGCTAAAAGTATTTGAATATTGAGCATCCGGGTTATATTTGAATTCTTTAGAAATCATTTTTATTTGTGTTTTTATATATATATATTAAAAAAAAATGTTTCATACAATTTCAAACATAGACAACTCTATTAACTTACAACAGAATATCGATAATAGAGATGGAACTAAGCGCGTTGGATTAAAAAGTTTTACATACACTATCGGCTGGTATAATATTAATCATGAAATCGTAAAGACAAGAAACCCAGATAAAATAGAACATTTAGCAGGTGGACTCTATAACTTTCAAGACTTGGTAGAAAGGTTTAAATTGCTAAATGAAAATATTATCCTGGACAGTATTGAACAAATTGGCTTCAGCATTATACATACGCCAATAGAGACACGAATGTCAAGCGGTCTTTCAATTATGCTGGGATTCAAGGACAGAAAATGGTTGACAGGTACTAATTTGGGAGATTACCCAATTAATTTAGCTCCTTATAAACAGCTATATGTTCATCTGAAACAAGTTAATACGAGTAGTAATTATTTCAATGGTGCACCAAGCACTATTATAGGGGTTGTACCTGTAGTAAATAAGCAGTATGGAGATATTGTATATACACATTTTTATCCTGAATATCACTGTCTTACGAATGGTGCAATTTCTGAATTAAAAATAGAAGTCAGAGATGAGTATGGCAACAAGATAGATAATCACGGTTTGCCTATGAGTTGTGTTTTAGAAATTATTTAAAAAATATATTTTTATAAAAAGCACAATGAGTATATTTGGACCAACAAGACCTAAAAAAACAAAAGACTTAGAGGCTTCGATAAATGATGTTCAAGATTTATATAGGCGAGTTGTGCCTTTTGTTAACCAGTTTCATCATTTGAAATATAGAGTTGATAATCTTAAATATGGGATTATAACAATATTTGCGGAGGCTAAGGGTCCGCTTTTTTTAAATAGAATACTCTCATTTGGTAACGGTGGAGCAGAAACAAATGTGGGGCATGTAATGACACGCCGTGGACGGATTATGGGAATAGGTTTAGCATGTGAACGATTAGTTGGTGACGTATCTGTAATAGTTTCTGTCAATGGTGTTGAACAACCAAATTATGGCATAACGCTTCACATCATCCCACGCAATCATGATAACTTTGATAGTCCTTTAGAGATTGGTGCTGGTTCTGTTGTTAACTTTGTATGCAAGATTGCCAACGCTACCGCTATAAATACGGTGGCATCATTATTAATTGAATTAATTTAATTTTGTATTAATAAATAAAAAAATGAAGCAACCGACAGCACCAAGTTTATATCCTGAGTTGCCAGTGGAAGACGGACAAAATTATAGATTACAAAAAATTTCAGAGATTGAAAGAAAGTTAATTACAGATCGAGACACACGCAAATCTCTTTATAAAAAGTATAAACGTGGTATTAATATCACAGATGGAATTGACACTACCTTGATATCTGCAGATGTTATTATGGCTGGGATAGGATTTGTTGTTCCAGTTTTGTTACCTTTGGAAATAGCAGCAATAGTATGTGGAGTACAGGTGTTTGTATTAATTTTATCAGACGCAAGCTTAATGCAAAAGCTCAAAATCATCATGAATAAAAACTTTGGCAGAGGCTAAGTTGAATAGCATAAAAAATTTGATATCAAAAGCATTGAGTGATGCACATATATCTGAGCAAGAGTTGATTTTGGATGAGTTGGATAAATATTATAGTTTAAAACAGAACACCAAACAAAAGAAACTTGAAATTAGAGAAGTTCAAAAAAAAGAACTAGTGGAGCAGGGAAGAAAGGAAGCAATGGCAACCTTACAAAAAAGTCTAAAAAGTGTGTGATTTATGGTTTTAGTAGTGTGTTTGAGTATGATCCACCACCTTTGTATTCAAGGTCGGAAAATTGTTAATTTGAATGTAATTTTGATAAATATAAAAAAAATTTAAACTTGCAATCTTCACTACCCCTATTCTAAAAAAGTTTTAATAAATCAAGTAAATCACATGGTGATTTACTTATATATGTATTTTAGGGGTTTCTGGATCAAACTCGAGCAAAGCGAGAGCTTTGGTCCAGAACCCCCAAAATACATATATATGTATCTTACATAATATGAATGCAATGCTTATTTTGGTGAATTTTTAAAATCATCGATAACATACGAGCTAACTGTACTAGTATCTGTCAATTTGTTAATATTGCGATACAATTCAAACTTTTAATTCAACCTTTATATTTTTGTCTTGAAATAAAACATACGATCATATTTAATTTGCAAACACAGTTTTATACAATTATGATATGCATTTAGTGGAATTATATAATATAATAGAAACATACAGGTTATAAATTGGAAAATAGTATGCACCGAATTCAAAATGTAATTTAAAGCAAACCGCGTGAAACATGAGATTATGTTTAAATGCATTCGATTTAAAAAAATAGCATAATAACATAATACAATCACGCCTTTTTTGTATGACAATCACTTCCGCTGAAAGATAACATCTTAAACAAAAGTGTTACGTTATAATGTGAACATCTCTTGTATATTCTAATACATACGAGTATTATTTACCACACTGTGTGTTTTATATGACATATAGATATACAAATCGAACAGGAAAAGTAGCATTCAATGGCGACAGTCAACCACAAAAAAACCCCACAGAAACAAAGAACAACTTTAAAGACAAGTTTAGATATCGCTAAAATGAATTAATATTAACCTTTCTTGCCACAGTTATGCAAACATATGCATTAACATCTGTTATCTTATCTTCGAGATGTTAATGGTACATTTTAGGTATTCTCCTCATAAAACAGCTTATAGGTCAATTAGTCTCGACATGTTGCTGAATGTATGCAAAATAACCTATAAATGGAAATGTTACAAACAGTACAATGTATTAAATTAAGCAAATAGCAAATATCCATAAGGTTTATCCAGTCAACGTGTTGTCATGCATGCATCTCGTCCTGTTTCCAATAAGCATACAGAACCTGGTATTTAAATTGCAATCTAGCATAGTTAATTATAATACTCATTATTGATTAGTTTAACCAATAATATTGAGGTAGCATAAATATTCCTATTAAGAACTCTGGCGTCACGTCCTTCGACCGTTAGGATGTCATTTTAAACGATTGTACACGTCAGGAAACAACAACATCCAGACCAAAGATTACGTTATTTTAAAGCAACGTTACAACGCTTACCAAACGCTGTAATGGTGCTGGCTCTAATACAGGACTGAATCTGTGTTTTAACGGCAAATCATGTGACAAAAATCATGTTATTAATGAAAAAGCCCACTTTTAATGTTTGGTTATGTCATACATTCATGAAACATGTAATCCGATCGGGGTATCAACTTCCCTTGATACAAGTACAACGTAATACGTACACATAATATTTAATTACCGTCTTTCTTATATAGTGAGAATAGACTTACCATGTATTTCACATACTGAGAATATACATACCATATATCTTACATTGTGGAAATAGGCTTCTCGTGTATATTATATAGTGAGAATAGACTTAATGTGTATCTTACTTAGTGAGAATAGCCTTACCGTTTTTTCTCTGTCTTAGCGAGAAAAGTCTACCGCGTTTCTTACAAAGTGAGAATATGTTTATTGATCTTTTTAAAAACACATTTGCTGGAGAATAAACTATATTTATGGCCTGTACGAGGGTCATTCAATAAGTTCTGTCACTAACGCGTTTAATACAATTATGTGCTCATTGTGAGTATGATGTTTGTTACCGAACGAAGAGGGTTTCAATACCATTCCATTGATGGTAATATAAATGCTGTATCTTTTGTGTGACGAAAGTTATGGAACATTTAATACATCACTTATATATACTGAGGCATTTTCGTCCTGATTTTTTTCAGGTATGTTAATTGTTACTTTTTTAAATGCCTGTTTCTCTTTAAGTATTTGTCAAAGAACTTTGAAATTTCTCGTACATTACCAGTTATATCTGTGCATTACAATATTTAGAATTTAAGCATGGTAGATGAAAAGGCATTGTCTTAAGAAATTAACATTTTAAGCTAACGTGTAAAATTAATTTAATGATAAATGGACATTAAATGGAAGGGCAGTCTTCGGAAATAGCGTTTTTGGATGATCAATATTTTCACTAAACATTGTACAAAATTCTACAATAATGTGTTGAATATGAAATTTAAACACTGAAGGACTAGGATTTGTAAGGAAATATGAAAACATATGAGAAATCTATGAGAATAATTACGACATTTAAAAGATATTATAACATTTCCGTAAACAAAATGAAGAAAATCAGTGTTATTTATGCTAAATTTAAGGGATATGCATTCACTCATATCTGGTTTGCAGCAAGACCTTTCCGAATTCTCGACAATCATTTTCATGGATTATGGGCGAATAATAACAGATGGCGTACAAGAAAATTTAAAAGCATAGAGTTATTCAAATAATGTTTACAACGTTTGTAAAAAGGACATTTTCAGAGATGCCAGTATCCAAAAGGTGTGGTAGGGGGAAGTAATTTAGGGGTATAAATAACCAAAGATTTTGCATTTTTGTTGTGGAATTTAAGAGAGCGAACCCAGTAGTACTACAAATACACTGCTTTATCTCAGTGTAATATCCAGTTCAAAGGATATATGCCTAGTGACAGAACTTTTTGAAGCACCCTCGTAATAATATCGAAGTGTTTTTTTACTTACTGCAGTTTAGACAATTACACTATGTGGACTTGCCAAGGTGTTTGTGAAGCACTCATTTTCCTATTAGATAATATTTTTGTTAGGTATGGAACTACTGTTTATAGATTTGTTCTTGTATTGCTATGAAGGAGATTTCATGTTGAGTCTTTCATCCGATACGCAGGCAGATGTAATTGAAGCCTTTAATGACACCTCTCGGTATTTGGATGACATATTGAACATTGACAACCCTTTCTTTTCTACAATAGTTAATAATATATATCCTAAAAAACTTCAACAACTTAACAAAGCTAATATTTCTGATATTAACGCTTCTTTTCTCGATTTACATCTCTCTTTTGAAAATGGTGAAATAATTAGGAAAAAACTATGACAAAAGAGATCATTTTAATTTTGATATTGTTAATTATCCCCCATATATAAGGGGATTTCCCCGAGCTACTTCTTATGGGGTCTATGTTTCTCATCTTATTCGTTTGTCTAGAGCTTGTAGTCGTTTTGAGGACTTTAATATTCGTAATATTTGTATAACTAAAAAGCTACTCCATCAAGGCTACCGTTAAAATAAACTTCGAAAAACATTTGCAAAATGATATTATAGTAACCCTGGTCTACATTTAATTAAGTAATTTAAGAACTCTTCTGCGACAAAGATTATCACAAGCTGACTTCTGTGGTGATGTGATTTGCAAACTTCGTAAGATCCTTGGTCATAATCACTTCCATACAATCTTTATTAAACTTGTTAAAGGGACAATGTCCGTAACTTTTAGCCTATAAAACACAAAATAATTACGTTGACAAACATAACACACCAACCACTATTGAATATTTACTAAATAAAACCAAGATTGCTTGACGGAATTCAATAGCGGTATAAAAAAAAAGAATAACCGTTTTGTGGGATTGAACTCTCAACCCACACTAAAATTACACTCGCAGGTAATACTAGTCGAGCGTCGCTACCAACTGAGCTAACCGGGTCAGATGTATTGCGTAAGATATACAATATATAAAAGCTAATGCTCTAATGGATGTCATGTGATCAGCAGAAAATGTAAATAAAGTGGGTCCCACATTATTTATAAATAATAAATAAAACTTCCTTTTTTCAAACTCACGAATGTATTACTACAGGCTTAGCTGGGTCTATGCTAATGTTTTCATGTAGACATTTCACTGAATAACAATCAGACAGTTATTTGGCTATGCTCAATTTCAGCTTACTTACGGACAGCGTCCCTTTAAAAGGTTTATCAAAAGTAGTTATGGCCCTACCATTTTGCAACGTACTGCATGTTTAGTGGTTGACCCATTTACAGTTCGCCACTATGCTTTCCTCTTTGATAGTGCGATGACCGGACAGATTGTGGACTCTATGATGACGTCTACCTAATTCCCTATAGGACGGTAGTGTATGATATTTGTCTATAAGCTTGGTCTTGTCTTACCCTTAACGGTTTGTTCTCTTGTTGCTCTTACTTTTGTCAATTCATTGAGCATTTACTTTGTGGCTTTCTAGGCGTTTTTTTTATAGTACATATACATGATCATTTATGTGTTTTACTTATATTTCCTATTAACGCTGCCTTGTTTGATAGAGATTCTAACCTGGCTGGTATATCATTATTTACACCGTTCCGTTTATTGGGATGACAATAGGGTATGACTGATGTTTGGTGCAGCCTAAAACCTGGTTTAAAGCCCAGCATCCCTTTTTGCCACTGACCGTGGCGGTAGTCCTATTGCCAACCGTTGTGTGTTTGTGATGTCTTATTTGACTTTTATTCATCTATATAATATATAGTTGCTCTTTCTGTCTTTGCTTTGTTTGGTTGACTGTCGTCCTTCAATGCTACTTTTCCTGTTCGAGTTTTATATCTACTTTTACCGTGTTTCTTACAAAGTCAGAATAGACTACCGAATAAATTACATGGTGAGAATAAGCTTACTGTGTATCTTGCATAGTGAAAATAGACCTACCGTGCATCTTACATAGCGATAATCGACTACCGTGTATCTTACATAGTGAGAATAGATCGCCACTATGCTTTCCTCTTTAATTGTACGATGACCGGACAGGCTGTGGACCCTATGATGACGCCTACCTAAAGCCCATTGGGAAGGTGGCGTTTGATGTTTGTCCATGATCTTTCCTGTCGTGCCCTTAATGGTGTATTCTCTTACTGCTCTGGCTTCTGCCAAGTAATTGAGTACCTTCATTGTGGCTTTCTAGGCTATTGTTTTTTTGTATTATATTTACACGAGCATATTTGTGTTTTACTTATATTGCCTATTGATGCTGCCTTGTTGGTTAGAGATTATATCATGGCGGGGATTTCTTTATTTACACTGTCTTGTTTTAATGGGATGACAGTAGGGTACGTGTGAGGTTTGGTGCACCCTAGAACCGGTTTAAGCCCCCAGTGGCATACTTTGCCACTGACCGTTCCAAGGCGGTAGCCCTATTGTCAACCCTTTTGTGTTTGTGATGTCGTTTGCATTTTTTATTACTTTTGCCTTTTCGTTTGTCTGTTTGCGTGTTTGTTTTTGTGTTTTGTGGTTGACTGTCGTCCTTGAATGCTGCTTTCCCTGTCCGATATTTTTATCCTTTTTTACCGTGTATCTGACATAGTGGGACTAGACTTACCGTGTATCTTTTTTAACGAGAATCGACTACCGTGTCCATTACATAGTGGAAATAGACTTACCGCGTATCTTACATAATGATAATAGGCTTATCGCGTGCCTTACCTAGTAGGAATAGACTTAACGCATGGCATACATAGTGAAAATAGACTTACCGGGTATATTACATATTGAGAATAGTCTTACCTTGTGTCGTACATAGTGAGACTAGACTTATCGTAAGCATAGTGAGTAATATACTGACCGTGAATTTGACATAGCGAGAATTGACTAACGTGTATCCTATATAGTGAGAATAGAATAGACTTAAGCCCCATTTACATGCAGAAATTTACTCATGCAAGTATTTTTGCATGTGGAGTATATATACACATTTGAGTAAAAGTATATTTACTTTGTGTTTTCATGTGATTAACGTTCTGTATGTAATTTGACATGTACACCCGGCATATGCTTTATGGAGATAGTGAGATTATGAGATTATAACTATCATGTATCTTTCATAGTGAGAATAGATTTATCGTATATCATACATATAGGGAAATATACTTATCTTGTGTCTTCCGTAGAGATGATAGACATGCTGTGTATATATACTTGTCGTGTATATTACATAGAGAGTACAGACTTGCCGTGTATCTTACTTAGAGAGTATAGACTTGTCATATATCTTACATAGAGAGTATAGCCTTGTCGTGTATCTTATATGTATAGTATAGACTTGCCGTGTATCTTACATAGGGAGAATAGACTTGTCATATATCGTACATAGAGAGTATTGCCTTGTCGTGTATCTTACATAGAGAGTATAGACTTGCCCTTTATCTTACATAGGGAGTATAGACTTGCCGTGTATCTAACACAGATAGTTCAGACGTGCCGTGTATATGACATAGAGGGAATATACTTGCCGTGTATCTAACATAGAGAGTATATACTTGCCGTGTATCTTACATAGAGAGTATGGACTTGCCATGTATCTTACATAGAGAGTATAGACCTGCCCTGTGTATTATATATATAGTTTAGAAGTGCCGTGTATCTTACATAGAGAGTATTGACTTGCCATGTCAGGGCTCCAAGAAAATAAAATTGGGGAATAGCCCTGGGCAAGTAGATTTCAAAAGTCCACCTGCTCGGACTGAAAAGTCACTTGCCCTGATTTTTTTTTTTACTTGCCCCGAAATTGTTATTACCAATGAATAGTTGCCGGTACATATTTTTTCTCGATATTGAATAATTGTTTTTTTACTTTGTTTTATTTATAATTAATTAATAATACACATGTGATTAGAATAAAAAAATAAGGTTTTATTTTCCTATACTTTTCCTTTTATTTATCCATTGCATCATATAACTAAAACAATATTATTTTCTTTTACAGTTTTAGGATCGCGCCGCTATTCACGTCAAAAACGTTCCGGTTGATGCAAAGGGAGATACTTTTCAACAAATACGGCTTCAAATTACACGCAATAAAACACAAGTTCTGGTTGGATTTAAGCTTGAAAAGTTTGATGGCCCGAGATTTTTTAAGACTAGCCCGACAGGCAACCATTTTTGAAAGAGAGACTAGCCCGGATTCAGATTGGACTAGCCCCGTGCGTCGAGCAATCCTATTCTTGGAGCCCTTCATGTATCTTACATAGAGAGCATAGACCTGCCCCGTGTCTTATATTACGAGTACAGACGTGCCGTGTATCTTACATAGAGAGTATAGACCTGCCCCGTGTCTTATATTACGAGTACAGACGTGCCGTGTATCTTACATAGAGAGCATAGACCTGCCCCGTATCTTATATTACGAGTACAGGCGTGCCGTGTATCTTACATAGAGAGTATAGACCTGCCCCGTGTCTTATATTACGAGTACAGACGTGCCATGTATCTTACATAGAGAGTATAGACCTGGCCCGTGTCTTACATTACGAGTACAGACGTGCCGTGTATCTTACATAGAGAGTATAGACATGCCCCGTGTCTTATATTACGAGTATAGTTACGAGTACAGACGTGCAGTATATCTTACATAGAGAGTATAGACCTGCCCCGTGTCTTATATTACGAGTACAGACGTGCCGTGTATCTTACATAGAGAGTATAGACCTGCCCCGTGTCTTATATTACGAGTACAGACGTGCCGTGTATCTTACATAGAGAGTATAGACCTGCCCCGTGTCTTATATTACGAGTACAGACGTGCCGTGTATCTTACATAGAGAGCATAGACCTTCCCCGTGTCTTATATTACGAGTACAGGCGTGTCGTGTATCTTACATAGAGAGTATAGACCTGCCCCGTGTCTTATATTACGAGTACAGACGTGCCGTGTATCTTACATAGAGAGTATAGACCTGCCCCGTGTCTTATATTACGAGTACAGACGTGCCGTGTATCTTACATAGAGATTATAGACATGCCCCGTGTCTTATATTACGAGTATAGTTACGAGTACAGACGTGCCGTGTATCTTACATAGAGAGTATAGACCTGCCCCGTGTCTTATATTACGAGTACAGACGTGCCGTGTATCTTACATAGAGAGTATAGAACTGTCTTATATTACGAGTACAGACGTGCCGTGTATCTAACATAGATAGTATAGACTGACCGTGTATCATACATAGAGAGTATAGACTTGTCCTGTATATTACATAGAGAGTATAGACTTGCCGTGTTTCTTATACAGAGAGTATAGCCTTTCCGTGTATCTTGCACAGAGTGTATTTACTTGCCGTGTATCTTACATAGAGCGTAACTACTTACCTTGTATCTTTCATAGAGAGTATAGACTTGCCGTGTATCTTACATAGAGAGTATAGACTTGCCGTGTATCTTACATAGAGAGTATGGACTTGTCATGTATCTTACATAGAGAGTATAGACCTGCCCTGTGTATTACATATATAGTTTAGAAGTGCCGTGTATCTTACATAGAAAGTATTGACTTGCCATGTCAGGGCTCCAAGAAAATTAAAATTGGGGAATAGCCCAGGGCAAGTAGATTTCAAAAGTCCACCTGCTCGGACTGAAAAGTCACTTGCCCTGATTTTGTTAACTTGCCCCGAAATTGTCATTACCAATGAATAGTTGCCGGTACATATTGTTTCTCGATATTGAATAATTGTTTTTTTACTTTGTTTTATTTATAATTAAATAATAATACACATGTGATTAGAATAAAAAAAATAAGGTTATATTTTTCTATACTTTTCCTTTTATTTATCCATTGCATCATATAACTAAAACAATTTTATTTTCTTTTACAGTTTTAGGATCGCGCTGCAATTCACGTCAAAAACGTTCCGGTTGATGCACTTTAACAACGGGAGATACTCTTCAACAAATACGGCTTCAAATTACACACAATAAAACACAATTTCTGGTTGGATTTTAGTTTGAAAAGTTTGATGTCCCGAATTTTTTTTAGACTAGCCCCACGGGCAACCGTTTTTGAAAGAGAGACTAGCCCGGATTCAGATTGGACTAGCCCCGTGCGTCGAGCTATTCTATCTTGGAGCCCTTCATGTATCTTACATAGACAGCACAGACCTGCCCCGTGTCTTATATTACGAGTACAGACGTGCCGTGTATCTAACATAGAGAGTATATACCTGCCCCGTGTCTTATATTACGAGTACAGACGTGCCGTGTATCTAACATAGAGAGTATAGACCTGCCCCGCGTCTTATATTACGAGTACAGACGTGCCGTGTATCTTACATAGAGAGTATAGACCTGCCCCGCGTCTTATATTGCGAGTACAGACGTGCCGTGTATTTTACATAGATAGTATAGACCTGCCCCGTGTCTTATATTGCGAGTACAGACGTGCCGTGTATCTTACATAGAGAGTATAGACCTGCCCCGTGTCTTATTTTACGAGTACAAACGTGCCGTGTATCTTACATAGAGAGTATAGACCTGCCCCGTGTCTTATATTACGAGTACAGACGTGCCGTGTATCTTACATAGATAGTATAGACTAACCGTGTATCATACATAGAGAGTATAGACTTGTCCTGTATATTACATAGAGAGTATATACTTGCCGTGTGTCTTATACAGAGAGTATAGACTTTCCGTGTATCTTGCACAGAGTGTATTTACTTGCCGTGTATCTTACATAGAGCGTAACTACTTACCTTGTATCTTTCATAGAGAGTATAGACTTGCCGCCTATCTTTCGCACAGAGTATATACTTGCCGTGTATCATACATAGAGCGTAAAATATTACCTTGTATCTTACAAAGAGAGTAAAGTCTTACATTGTATCTTACAAAGCGAGTATATATTTGCTGTGTATCTTATATATTGTTGTTCCGATGAACCGTGAGGTAGAGACGTGCCGTGTACCCTGCATAAAGTGTATTGATGTCCCGTATATTTTACACAGAGAGAATAAACGTACCGTGTATCTTACACATAGTATTGACGTGTCGTGTATCTTACATATATAGTATTTATGTGTCGTGTATTGTACATACATCATATTGATGTGTTGATTATCTTACATACAGGGTATTGTTGTGCCGTGTATTTTACATAATAGACAGTACAGATGTACCGTGTATCTTACGTAGCGAGTATAGAGTATATAAAGAGAGTACGGATGTGCCTAGTATCTTTGATGTGTCGTGTACCTTAAATAGAGAGTATAGACGTTTCCAATATCTTACACAGAATGTAGTGATGTATCGCGGATCATACATAGAGTGTACTGATGTGTCACGGATCACACATAGAGTGTAGTGATGTGTCGTGGATCATACATATAGTGTAGGGATGTGTCAAGTATCATACGTAGAGTGTAGTGATGTGTCGCAGATCATACATAGAGTGTAGTGATATTTCGTGTAACATACATAGAGTGTAGTGATGTGTCACGGATCATTCATTATGTGTAGTGATGTGTCGCATATCATGCATATAGTGTAGTGATGTGTCACGGATCATACATAGAGTGTAGTGATGTGTCGTGTAGCATATGTCGCGGTTGGCTCAGTCGGTGGAGTTTCATTGTGCCGACAAGATATTGCGTGGCAACACTATTTGATTGTATACATGAGAAGGTGTACAGCCTTCTCTGAATGGATTCCTAAAGGAGAACTGAAAGAATATATCATAGATATATCATATATTTATCATAAAATATATAAAATCGTCTATACTTCAACAGGCGTAAATGGCAAAAGCAACGAAGCATTCACAAATATAATTACATATATACATATATGAAGGCAATATTTACATCAATAAACACAATGAGTAATGATATGAAATAGTTCCTTAGTAAGATATAAATAACTGTTCATTAAGCCAATTACATAATACTAGATTCAGGGTACAAACAACGATCTAATTCCTCAACTAACCTAAAAACATATATCATAGATATGTCATATATTTATCACAAAATATATAAAAGCGACTATACGTCAACAGGCGTAAATGGCAAATGCAACGAATCATTGCAATTGATCAATCACATCGATGTCGTATAGTCACGGGTGACGGTAGACATACGATGACAATACCGCAGGCCAATTTGACGACAATATCCACAGTAGGGGCGGAGCTATATTGACTGAAGGCGGAGCCATGCGTACAACGAGTTGATACACTTAGAGACTTTTATTTTAAACGAAAAATCAAAGTATACCAGTACTGAGCGGCGTAGGTTGGTCGATGAGGATTTACCGTCTAAATCCTTTGACGGGGCGTGAAAGAAGCAGAATGCGTTGCATTTGTTTTGTTATATTTGTATTGAAACAAAGTTATGCCACTTATGTGAAGAAGCCTTCCAACAGTTTTATTATGACAATATTATAAAATGTGGAATGTATTGTAAACTGATTCATAGATGGGCGTGTATTACGGGAACATAGTCAGGGTTCTACATTAGATATATGTACGGGGTTGTATTACGGGATAATATTCAGGGTCAGGTTTGTATATACGTAATAGGTCGTAATATGTATGGGCTTTAATTAAGAGACAATATCCAGGGACAGGGTTGTACATAAGGTATATATGTATGGGCCTGTATTAAAGGTCAGATGTGTATATTATGTATATGTATGGGCTTGTATTATGTGACAATAGTTAGAGTCAGGTTTGTACATAAGGTACATAAGGTATATATGTGGGCCTATATTAAAGGAGAATATCTAGGGCCAGGTGTGTACATGGGCTCGTATTATGTGACAATAGTTAGAGTCAGGTTTGTACATAAGGTACATAAGGTATATATATGGGCCTGTATTAAAGGAGAATATCTAGGGCCAGGTGTGTACATGATGGGCTCGTATTATGTGACAATAGTTAGAGTCAGGTTTGTAAATAAGGTATATATATGGGCATGTATTAAGGAGAATATCTAGGGTCAGGTGTGTACATTATGTATATGTATGGACTTCTATTATGGGACAATAGTTAGAGTCAGGTTTGTACATAAGGTATATATATGGGCCTGTATTAAAGGACAATATTCAGGGTCAGGTATGTACATTATGTATATGTATGGGCTTTTATTAAGAAATAATATCCAAGGTCAGGTTTATAAGTAATTCGTATATATGGGCCTGTATTACAGGACAATATCCAGGGTCAGGTTGGTACCTTATATGTATGGCTTGTATTAAGGGACATTAGTCCGGGTCCGGGTTGTACATAAGGTATATGTACGGGCTTGTATTAAGAGGCAATATCCAGGGTCAGGTTTGTTCATAAGGTATATGTATGGGCTTTTATTAAAGGACAATATCCGGGGTCAGGTATGTACATTAGGTACATGTACGGGGTTGTATTACGGGACAATATCCAGGGTCATGTTTCTACATAAGTGATAATATGGATCTGTATTAAAGGACAATATCCAGAGTCAGATATGTACGTTAGGTATTTGTATGGGCCTGTATTAGAATCAGGTTTCTACATTAGATATATGTATGGGCTGTATTTCGGTACAATATCCAGGGTCAGGTTTGCACATAACGTATATGTATGGGCTTGTATTATGGGACAATATCCAGGGTCAGGTTTGTACATAACGGATATATATGGGCCTGTATTAAAGGACAATATTCAGGGTCAGTTTTTTACATTAGGTATATGTATGGGCTTGTATTAAGGGACAATATCCAGGGTCAGGTTTCTACATAAGTCATATATATGGGCCTGTATTAAAGTACAATATCCAGGGTCAGATATGTACGTTAGGTATTTGTATGGGCTTGTATTACGGGAGAATAATCAGGGTCAGGTTTGTACATAACGTATATATATGGGCCTGTATTTAAGGACAGTATTCAGGGTCAGTTTTATACATTAGGTATATGTATGGTCCTGTATTACAGGACAATATCCAGGGTCAGGTTTGTACCTTAGGTATATGTATGGCTTGTATTAAGGGACATTAGTCCGGGTCCGGGATGTACATAACGTATATGTATGGGCTTGTATTATGGGACAATATCCATGGTCAGGTTTGTACATAACTGATATATATGGGCCTGTATTAAAGGACAATATTCAGGGTCAGTATTTTACATTAGGTATATGTATGGTCCTGTATTACAGGACAATATCCAGGGTCAGGTTTGTACCTTAGGTATATGTATGGCTTGTATTAAGGGACATTAGTCCGGGTCCGGGATGTACATAAGGTATATGTACGGGCTTGTATTAGGAGACAATATCCAGGGTCAGGTTTGTTCATAAGGTATATGTATGGGCTTTTATTAAAGGACATTATCCGGGGTCAGGTATGTACATTTGGTACATGTACGGGGATGTATTACGGGACAATATCCAGGGTCATGTTTCTACATAAGTGATATATATGGATCTGTATTAAAGGACAATATCCAGGGTCAGATATGTACGTTAGGTATTTGTATGGGCCTGTATTAGAATCAGGTTTCTACATTAGATATATGTATGGGTTGTACCTCGGGGCAATATCCAGGGTCAGGTTTGCACATAACGTATATGTATGATCTTGTATTATGGGACAATATCCAGGGTCAGGTTTGTACATAACGGATATATATGGGCCTGTATTAAAGACAATATTCAGGGTCAGTTTTTTACATTAGGTATATGTATGGGCTTGTATTAAGGGACAATATCCAGGGTCAGGTTTCTACATAAGTCATATATATGGGCCTGTATTAAAGGACACTATCCAGGGTCAGATATGTACGTTAGGTATTTGTATGGGCTTGTATTAAAGGAGAATAATCAGGGTCCGGTTTCTACATTAGATATATGTAAGGGGTTGTATTTTGGGACAATATCCAGGGTCAGGTTTGTACATGACGTATATGTATGGGCTTGTATTATGGGACAATATCCAGGGTCAGGTGTGTACATGACGTATATGTATGGGCTTGTATTATGAGACAATATCCAGGGTCAGGTTTGTACATTAGGTATATATATGGGAATTTATTAAACGACAATATCCAGGGTCAGGCATGTACATTAGGTATATGTATGGGTTTGTATTAAGGGACAATATCCAGGGTCAGGTTTCTACATAAGTCATATATATGGGCCTGTATTACAGGACAATATCCAGGGTCAGATATGTACGTTATGTATTTGTATGGGCTTGTATTACGGAAGAATAATCAGGGTCAGGTTTCTACATTAGATATATGTATGGGGTTGTATTTTGGGACAATATCCAGGGTCAGGTTTGTACATGACGTATATGTATGGGCTTGTATTATGGGACAATATCCAGCGTCAGGTTTGTAAATGACGTATATGTATGGGCTTGTATTATGAGACAATATCCAGGGTCAGGTTTGTACATAACGTATATGTATGGGCCTGTATTAAAGGACACTATCCAGGGTCAGGTTTGTACATTAGGTATATATATGGGAATTTATTAAACGACAATATCCAGGGTCAGGCATGAACATTAGGTATATGTATGGGCTTGTATTAAGGGACAATATCCAGGGTCAGGTATGTACATTAGGTATATGTATGGGCTTGTATTAAGGACAATATCCAGGGCCAGGTATGTACATTAGATATATGTATGGGGTTGTATTTGTAATTACATTGTAATCAGCATACACACCATTCAAGTCACTACATTGTTATAATTACTCTCTTTGTACATTAGGTATATGTATGGGCTTGTACTAAGAGACAATATTCAGAGTCAGGTTTGTACATTAGATATATGTATGGGGTTGTATTTGTAATTACATTGTAATCAGCATACACACCATTCAAGTCTCTACATTTTTATCTGCATACACACCGTCCAAGTGACTGCATTGTTATCTGCATACACACCGTCCAAGTCACTACATTGTTAACTGCATACACACCGACCAAATTTATACATTGTTATCTGCATACACACCGTCCAAGTCACTACATTGTTATAATTTGGCATACACACCTTCCAAGTCACTACATTGTTATCTGCATACACACCGTCAAAGTCATTATATTGTTATCTGCATACACACCGTCCAAGTCACTACATTGTAATCTGCATACACACCATTCAAGTCACTACATTATAATCTGCATACACACCATTCAAGTCACTACATTGTAATCTGCATACACACCATTCAAGTCACAACATTGTAATCTGCATACACACCATTCAAGTCACTACATTGTAATCTGCATACACACCATTCAAGCCACAACATTGTAATCTGCATACACACCATTCAAGTCACTGTATTGTAATCTGCATACACACCATTCAAGTCACTGCATTGTAATCGGCATACACACCATTCAAGTCTCTACATTGTAATCTGCATACACACCATTCAAGTCACTACATTGTAATCTGCATACCCACCATTCAAGTCACTACATTGTAATCTGCGTACACACCATTCAAGTCACAACATTGTAATCTGCATACACACCATTCAAGTCAAACGTTGTAATCTGCATACACACCATTTAAGTCACAACACTGTTATCTGCATACACCCCATCCAAGTCACTACATTGTAATCTGCATACACACCATTCAAGTCACAACATTGTAATCTGTATACACACCATTCAAGTCACAACATTGTAATCTGCATACACACCATTCAAGTCACAACACTGTAATCTGCATCACACCAATCAAGTCACAACATTGTAATCTGCATACACACCATTCAAGTCAAAATTTGTAATCTGCATACACACCATTCAAGTCACAACATTATAATCTGCATAACACCATCAAGTCACAACATTGTAATCTGCACACACACCATTCAGGCAACTGAGTTATAATCGGCATACACAACATTTTAATCTGCATACACACCATTCAAGTCACAACATTGTAATCTGCATACACACCATTCAAGTCAAAATTTGTAATCTGCATACACACTATTCAAGTCACAACATTATAATCTGCATAACACCATCAAGTCACAACATTGTAATCTGCACACACACCATTCAAGCAACTGAGTTATAATCGGCATACATAACATTTTAATCTGCATACACACCATTCAAGCCACAACATTGTAATCTGCATACACAACATTATAATCTGCATAACACCATCCAAGCCACTACATTGTAATCTGCATACACACCATTCAAGTCTCTACATTGTTATCTGCATACACACTGCCAAGTGACTGCATTGTTATCTGCATACACACCGTCCAAGTCACTACATTGTTATCTGCATACACACCGTCCAAATTACTACATTGTTATCTGCATACACACCGTCCAAGTCACTACATTGTTATAAATTGGCATACACACCTTCCAAGTCACTACATTGTTATCTGCATACACACCGTCAAAGTCACTATATTGTTATCTGCATACACACCGTCCAAGTCACTACATTGTAATCTGCATACACACCATTCAAGTCACTACATTGTCAATTCCCAAAGTTTGGGAACATAACCAATACCGTTACAACTGGGATTTTTAGTGCGATTTTTCATGAAATTGGGGGGGGGGGGGGGGGGGGGGGGGGGAATATTCGGCAGGGCAAGAACAGGAGCATGAGTTAAGGCATGTTTTATGTTCTGAAATGCCTGCTCCTGGTCCTTACCCCACACAAATGCATTTTTCCCAGTTACCCCATACAAATGTGCAGCTAACTTTGCATAGTCTTTGATAAATATTCTGTGGTAGTTGGCCAATCCCACGAAACGTTCTACGTCTTTCGTAGAGTTGGGAATAGGCCATTCCCGAACCACAGAAATGTCTTTATCGGACAGTTCCATACCCTCGCCTGTGACCATTCGTCCCAGAAACTCTACCTTTCTCCGAAAGAACTCACATTTCTTTGGTTTTAGCTTTAATTTATATTGCCTCAGACATTCGAACACTTGTTTCAAGTTGTTTAAGTGGTCGTTAAAGGTTTTTCCTAAGACCATTATGTCGTCTAAGAATGCCAAGACTATATTCCATGTGAGCCCTCTCAGAACCAGGTTCATTACTCGGGCGAAGGTCGCTGGGGCGTTGCAGAGACCAAAGGCCATTTTTATGAATTCGAAAAGGCCAAATTTGGTGGTAAAAGCTGTTTTCTTTTTATCTTCCTCAGCTATAGGTATTTGCCAATAAGCTGAGTTTGCATTCAATTTGGAAAACCACTTGTTACCAGCCAAAGTGTCTATGCAATCTTCTATTAAGGGTAACGGGAAACTGTCCTTAATAGTGACATTGTTGAGAGCCCGATAATCCAAACACCATCTGACAGTTCCATCCCTTTTCCTTATTAACACTGGAGGAGCCGCCCAGTCAGAATTTGATGGTTCTATAACCCCTGCATTCAACATTTTTTCTAAATGATTTTCTTCCTCCGAAACAAAACAGGCAGGGGTTCTACGCATTTTAAGTTTGACCGGCCTGGCATCTCCAGTATCAATATGATGCTGAATTTCAGTAAAGTTACCCAAGTCAAATTCATCCTTGGCAAACACATCCTGAAACTCAGTTATCAATTCTGCAAAGGCTTCGACTTCTTCTGCCTTTAGATTGACACTGGACTGATGGAACATTACAGATAAATGGTCTGGAATGTTGTTTTTAGCTTCAACATTGCTCATGCTGACCTTCTGCACCTGTACATTATTTGTTCCACTTAAAAGTTCATCTGGAACAGGCATTACAGTATGTGCTAAGTGTGCCTCAGCAATGTTGAGCGTTTTCTTTACGGTAATAAACTTGTCGGTAATGTTAATCATACACACTTTAAGGTTTTTATTGCCCGTATGTATGGTGCGAGGTACCAACAGTTTATTACTCTTTACTTTTATGGGCTTCACAACATATTGTGGTAGTACATGGTCTACCGAACAGTCAACTAGAACTACTGAATTAGGTGGAATTAACGTTCGCCGGTCTACACACACCCTAGCTACAGTAGGGTGGGAGTCATTCCCACCCTCTAATTCCATTTTAATGATCTCTTCTCCCACCGTTAGTTGGGAATTTAAAAGATCAATTTTGGTGCCATGCGCTTTCAAGAAGTCCAGACCTAACAACATGGTATCTTGTATTGGAGCCACATAGACTCGTTCGTGGTACACTTTGTTCCCCAATTTGAGGGTCACGGGTCCCACGACAAAGCCTATCATGCTCAACTTCTTACCAGCTGTGTGTAGTCTGATGTTCTTGAGCACTGGTGGTCAAGGTTCTAGTTGTCTGTATAAGGAATCCGAAATTATAGTGACTTCAGCTGCAGTATCAACAACTGCTTGTGTAGGCTGTCTATTGACCACAGCCGCTACTCGGAACATAGACCCAGACCTTAATTGACAGACAGTTATGTCGTCAGGGCTTTGGGACCAAGTGTTCTGAGAATCTTTAGCTGATAATTTCTCTTCCTTTAACATGTTTTCACACCCCTGGTTATTTACCTCTGGCTGGTTTTCACACTCTTTAAGATTGTGATTATGCCTGTTAATAGGGTTGTGAGGCGACCCCTCTGACTGCTTTTCACACTCTTTATGATTGTGATTAAGCATGTCAATAGGGTTGAGAGGCGATCCCTCTGCCTGCTTTTCACACTCTTTAAAATTGTGATTAAGCGTGTCAATAGGGTTGAGAGGCGACCCCTCTGACTTCTTTTCACACTCTTTACGATTGTGATTAAGCATGTCAATAGGGTTGAGAGGCGACCCCTCTGACTGCTTTTCACACTCTTTACGATTGTGATTAAGCATGTCAATAGGGTTGAGAGGCGACCCCTCTGGCTGTTTTTCACACTCTTTAAGATTGTGAATAGGCCCGTTATAAAGTTCCATATTATCACACCTCTTGGGAAATATGAGAACCATTACTATTCAAACACTGCCCTAGGCTTGATTTGTGAATGCTTGGAGCTTTGGTTATGTGGCCTTTGATGTCGGGGGTCGGATTTAGGCCTCTCGGTCCGACCCGGACTCGTTTAAAGAATCGTCAGACTTTTCCTGAGCATGTTCATCATCTTGGACGAATGAAACTGATTTCCGGTTATGAGCTGCACCCCTCCGTTTTTTTGGGCATTCCTTAGCGAAATGTCCTGCTTCATTGCATATGAAGCACCTGGTTCGGGTGGGGGAGGGTGACCTGGGTCGGAACCTGGACTGTTCAGCTAGGCCTTTGAGCGTTATACTGACGTCCGATAGTATTGTCAGGACTTTGTCCATCTTGGTCTCTAACATAGAGACTCTGTCCTCCAACCTCGGTCTGGGTTTTGGGGAGGAATCGCTACGGGACAGAGCTGGACTCGTGACTGCCTGTACTTTGGGTTGTTCGCATATTGTGTCCACAGGCTTCACGGGTTCCGGCTCCGTCTTAGAGCCATAGATGGCAGTTTGGTTTAGCTGATACCACCGTATTGCGTCTACGGCGGCTTCAACAGTCTCAGGCCTCGAGTTTATAACCTGGTGGCCCGCTGCTTTGTTTTCTAAGCCCTGACATAGGCGCACTACTGCCAATTTGGCAATGTGTACGTCTGGCAGGCCTTTGTAAGCGCGGCACGCCAAGTCATAAATGCGGTCTGCCCAGTCCTCGAGGTCCTCTTTTGGTTTCTGGACCTCGGACATAAATTTGGCCATCAGTGCCTGAACTAAGTCCTTATTTTCGAATATTTTAGTTAGTCGCTGAATGACTTCGGCGTAACTAATTGATTCGTTCCTGTTCAGAAGGTTGGTCAAGTACTTGCTTGCCTTCCCTTCCAAACTCCAAGTCAGTGCCTCCCGTTTCATAACCGGTGTCCATCCCATCGCATCAGTGTAGCTAGTAAACTTCCGCAAGAAGATTTCCCATTCCGAGGTTCCGTCAAACCTCAGTGTTTTTGGAATTTCGTAATTCCGCGGGAGTTTAATACCCTGTGCGTCTTTAGTGCCCTTGGTGCTCTTAAGATTTTGAGCTGACAGAATCTCTACTGTGTTCGCTACTAGCTTAATCAGTACAGTTTCCGTATTCTCAATTCGGGCATGATTCTCTTTATTTAATGCATTTTGCATTTCAAACGTGGTCGTACCCGGGGATGGTTTATACTCCGTGAACTTAGGCTAACATGGCCATTTTGGGCATCTCACCTTTTTCTGGTTCACGTTTGAACTTAGGTCCCGTTTTTGGTTTAGCCCCTCCCGCCTCGAAATGTTTAATTTGTTCGGTGACCTGGTCAATGATAACCTGCTGCTGACCTTTTGGATTTGACTTCATGGGGCTTAATGCTTTTGCCCCTTCGTCCACTGGGTTGGTGGTTTCAATGTCCAGTTTATCTGAGACATTGCCCATCTCCATCGTACCCACATGTGGATTACGTGCTGGTGCAGCTAAGTCATCCTCATCCCCGCTTTCCTCTTAAAAAATGTGCATGGAGGATAGGGCTTCCATTGTGTCGGCTGGCACATTGACGGACAGGTTGCCATTTTTGGAAAAGTCAATTCTGTCCAGCAACTCGTCAGTCACCCTTAAATATGGGATTGAGCTGATGTTTTGTCTACTAATGTTACCCATTGTAGACCTGAACACTATGATTCTTTCAGCCATCTTGTCTCTAATACCCGGCAGTTCATTCAACTCTGCCTCCAAGCAAAAATTGATCTGAATTTTTTGTGTCATTTTTCTTATATTGAGTACACAGTACGAATTTGTGATTATTCAATATTGCGTATTGTATCAATTTCACACCGTAGTTGTGAATAATTAATGCAATCGACATATGACTACAAATAATAAATGTATTGTAACAAATTCACACCGTAGTTGTGAATAATTGATACCACAAAGAAATTAATACAAATAATATATTGTACAGCTTCACACTATAGTGTTGTGAAACTCTGTACAATATGGACTTGCTGGATATTTGAACAATTGCATAAATAAATAGATTAGTAAATAAACATTCAACACAGATAACTGATATTTTATTTAAATAAATGTAACTCTCCCTAGAATGGAATTATGATTTCACATTACACACTATAAAGTGTGAAAGGTTGTGAATTTCACATGCCACCTGGGAATGATAAATAGAATTATAAAATTGATGGAAAAAATTAAATAACTATTAGATTTACCATTTTGGTACTTTTTGGTTCATTCCGCCAGTTACCTGGTCATGTGGCCAGGCCAGCCGGCGGTGAACGGGAAAATTCAAAAATAATAACTATTCTGCACGCGGTGAAGATCCAGCATTATATTTGCTCGCTTAAATACCCGATTTCGACATGAGCTAGTGAACATGAAATTACGAATAAAGACACGCCTACAAAGAAGAAATCGATTGATATAGAGACTGTATAGCTTTATGAAGCAAGTTAGTGCTCGCTACAACATCACTGCAATCACATACCATATCATTCCAGGTCGGCGAAACGACGTGACGTTTTGATCAGTTTCACCGCAAAAAATTGTAAACAAAACACTCGAGTCAGATAGGTGTTTGCCTCATAACTTTCTTGATATTTAACGAAATAAATGGAACAATTAGACAATAATATATAGTAGTATTATATATAATAATAGGGAGGGGTATGTGCACTAAAGCTATTTCCTCCACCGCAAAAGGTAATTTGATTCATCCAGTACTTTCTGAGATTAGCCCTCTCGAAGTCTTGGAAACGAAAGAAATCTATGACCGTGTACATTTTTAGAGCGCTAATCTCAGAGAGTACTGAGTGAAACGAATTACCTTTTGCGGCGGAGGAAAGACCTCAAATTGTTAGGGTATGTGCCCTTTATTTGAACACATTTTTTATGCCGTGAACTCTATCAAAATGTCACGTGGTTTCGCCACCCTGCATTCAGTGGTATCAGATATTTTAGTTCATTGCCAAATTTATAACCAAAGTCAGCAGGTATCATGGAGATATATATTAATACAAACATTTATTTTAATTTTATCAACATATTTACTACCAGTTCAGCACATTTTGTTATTCACTTTGTCATTTGGAAACATTAAATTGCATCATGTCTTCTATTTCTATGAATCGCACTAACCAAATCTTGTGCCAATTAAACTGACTGAGAATCGCAAGATCTAATACTCTTAAATCCGTGTTGAATTGAGATGGCGAATAAGAAGAATTGTGTTTTAGTAGATGTATCATACAGACACATGTAGATCTTATTTCTCCCCTTTTTTGAACAAGGACAAAGTTAGCCATTTGGGACAATACCACGACAGTTTGATGTTATTCACACGTAAAACAACAAATGTTCTCTCAATATATTATGAAATATAATTTAATCAATAAACTATGATTACTACTTTATATTCGGTCCGTTTTGTCGAAATAAGTGGTGCATTTTTTGCAACGATATGGCGGTCTGTTTTGTCGTGAGCCGTCTTGTCTATTCATAACTTGCACATGACATCATCAAAATTATTTGACCAATCAGTCCATTTTTCCCAATTCAATTCCAATTCAGACTTTAGTTGTTGTCGGATAAGTATTTAACAAAATAACATTATTTTAGAAGCAATACATAATCATCGGGTGCCGATCCTGAACATGGCTAGCAAATGGGCAAATATCGCATTTCAATTACAACATGGATGACCTTTATGTACCCATTTATTGTAGTTGCATTGCGATATTTGCCCATTTGCTAATCCAAGGGAGCATGTATTGACGATCGGCTGCTATTTCGAGGTTAACTTTTATTCCAAAATAATAAACGGAATCGTACTTAAACTGGCTGCTATCCGGAAGTGACTACTATCGTCGATTAATAGAAAAGGCACATTTACCTGGTAGGCGATTACTAGCTGTACTAAGCTGGCAAGAAATGCACGTGGCTTGTGAGAGCATTATTTTTTTGTTTAAATATGGTTAAAACAAATTGTCTGATTAGTATACTATCACTTGTCTATCAGAAAATAATCGAAACTCGTACATCAGAAGTGGAGATTTTGTCTCTATACATGGGTTATACTGTATGCCAGACATTACTTTGTAACAAATACAAATGACCCGTGTGCCGAGCGAGTCACTCTAGTTTCCAGGTACGTACCCAGTAGCGGAGCTAATACACTCAGTACATTTAAAAATGCAACTTTTTTGATTTTCGATTATTTTTAGTTCGCTGTTCTTTTGTTTTAATTCAAGATTCATTTTGTATTTTATGTTAGTAAACACGTCTCTTTTTCCCTAAGGTTAACATAATTTATGGCGATTAACAGTAGCATAAGCTTTGCTCTACTTCTCTCAGTTAAAACACACTTCAATTCCACTCTAGAAATTAAAAATAAATTACCAATATGTGCGTTTTTAAATGTACTAAGTGTATGTGTCTGATCACGACCCCGTATAGTGTTTGTATCACTAGTTGGCCATACGTTTGCAGTCACCGGACAATTCCCTGGGTCATACTGGTCGCTCTAACAATAAATGAATGGTGTTTTACGGCATGTCGTTACATTAATACTAGGTCATATTGCGCAAAAATGATTAAAGATGAAGAAATGAAATAGTAATTAAAAAATAATATAAAGGTAAAACTATTTACTAACAAGGCACTTAAGACTTTAATAGAGATCATAATGTTAATTTGGTTTAGCCAGGACCTGTTATAGCATACCAGGCATAGAATCCCTGGCTTATGCTGTACACCCATATTGACTCCAGGGTAACAATGGCAGGGTGGTACTGATATATGCGATATAATAATTATCCTGCGTATGTCGTAAGATATGACTAAATGGAGAAGAACAGTCAATATTTGCAGTGACGCCGCAGTTATGTGGAGAAGAAGGTTTTATGTCCGTATATATGGTGTACTTTATTGGTAGCTCAGTTATGTGCCGCGATGTGACTGTTTGGCCCGGTTTTCACTCGATTCGAGACTGATATTTATGTAACCAATGTAGTAGGGGCATGTGTGTGACTGATATGTATGTAACAAATGTAGTAGGGGCATGTTTGTGACTGATATATATGTAACCAATGTAGTAGAGTGCATGTGTGTGACTGATATGTATGTAACCAATCTAGTTATATGTATGTAACCAATGTAGTAGGGGGCATGTGTGTGACTGATTTGTATGTAACCAATGTAGTAGGGGGCATGTGTGTGACTGATATGTATGTAACCAATGTAGTAGGGGGCATGTGTGTGACTGATATGTATGTTACCAATGTAGTAGGGGGCATGTGTGTGACTGATATGTATGTTACCAATGTAGTAGGGGGCATGTGTGTGACTGATATGTATGTTACCAATGTAGTAGGGGACATATGTGTGACTGATATGTATGTAACCAATGTAGTAGGGGGCATGTGTGTGACTGATATGTATGTTACCAATGTAGTAGGGGGCATGTGTGTGACTGATATGTATGTTACCAATGTAGTAGGGGGCATGTGTGTGACTGATATGTATGTTACCAATGTAGAAGGGGGCATATAAGTGACTGATATGTATGTAACCAATGTAGTAGGGGGCATGTGTGTGATTGATATGTATGTTACCAATGTAGAAGGGGGATGTTTTTGGCTGATATGTATGTAACCAATATAGTAGGGGGCATGTGTGTGACTGATATGTATGTAACCAATGTAGTGGGTTGCATTTGTGTGACTGATATGTATGTAACCAATGTAGTATGGGGCATATGTGTGACTGATATGTATGTAACCAATGTAGTAGGGGGCATGTGTGTGACTGATATGTATGTTACCAATGTAGTAGGGGGCATGTGTGTGACTGATATGTATGTAACCAATGTAGTAGGGGGCATGTGTGTGACTGATATGTATGTTACCAATGTAGAAGGGGGGTGTTTTTGGCTGATATGTATGTAACCAATGTAGTAGGGGGCATGTGTGTGATTGATATGTATGTTACCAATGTAGAAGGGGGATGTTTTTGGCTGATATGTATGTAACCAATATAGTAGGGGGCATGTGTGTGACTGATATGTATGTTGCCAGTGTAATAGGGGGCATGTGTGTGACTGATATGCATGTAACCAATTTAGTAGGGGCCATGTGTGTGACTGATATGTATGTTACCAATGTAGTGAGTTGTATGTGTGTGATTGATATGTATGTAACCAATGTAGTAGGTGGCATTTGTGTGACTCATATGTATGTAACAAATGTAGCTGGTTACATGTGTGTGACTAATATGTATGTAACCAATGTAGTAGGTGACATGTTTGTGACTGATATGTATCTAACAAATGTAGTGGGTTGCCTGTGTGTGACTTATATGTATGTAACAAATGTAGTGGGTTGCCTGTGTGTGACTGATATGTATCCAACAAATGCAGTGGGTTGCCTGTGTGTGACTGATATGAATATTACCAATGTAGTGGGTGGCATGTGTGTGACTGATATGTATGTAACCAATGTAGTGAGCTGCATGTGTGTGACTGATATGTATGTTACCGACGTAGTAGGTGACATGTTCGTGACAGATATGTACGTAACCAATGTAGTGGGTTGCATGTGTGTGAGTGATATGTATGTAACTAATGTAGTAGGTGACATGTTCGTGACTGGTATGTATGTAATCAATACAATGGGTTGCCTGTGTGTGACTGATATGTATGTTACCATTGCAGTGGGTGACATTTGTGTGACTGATATGTATGCAATCAATGTAGTAGGTGACGTGTGTAACTGATGTGTAATTTACTAATATAGTGGGTTGCATTTGTGTGACTGATATGCATGTAACCAATGCAGTTGGGGACATGTTTTTGGCTAATATGTATGTTACGAATGCAGTGAGTTGCATGTATGTGAGTGATATGTATGTAACCCATGTAGTGGATTTCCCGTGTGTGACTAATATGTATGTAACCAATGTCGTAGGTGACATGTATGTGACTGATATGTATGTATCCAATGTAATATAAGGCATGTGTGTGACGGATATATATGTTACCAATGTATTCGGCGCCATGTGTTTGACTGATATGTATGTAACCAATGCAGTGGGTTGCCTGTGTGTGACTGATTTGTATGTTACCAATGTAGTGAGTTGCATGTGTGTTACTGATATGTATGTTACCAACGTAGTAGGTGACATGTTCGTGACTGATATGTATGTAACCAATGTAGTAGGGTGAGGGAGCATGTATGTGACATACATGTATGTTACGAATGTAGTGAGTTGTATGTGTGTGCTTGATCTGTATTTAACCAATGTAGTTGGTGACATGTTCGTGACTGACATGTATGTAACCAATTGAGTGGGTTGCCTGTGTGTTACTGATATGTTTGTTACCAATATAGTGGGTGACATGTGTGTGACTGATATGTATGTTACCAGTGTAGTGGGTTGCATGTGTGTGACTGATATGTATGTAACCGATGTAGTGGGCTGCATGTGTGTGACTGATATGTATGTAACCGATGTAGTGGGTTGCATGTATGTGACTGCCATGTATGTAACCAATGTAGTCGGTGACATGTTCGTGACTGATATGTATGTAACCAATGCAGTGGGTTGCTTGTTTGTGAGTGATATGTACGTTACCATTGTAGTGGGTGGCAGGTGTGTGACTGATGTGTATGTAATCAATGTAGTAGGTGAAAAGTGTGTGAGTGATACGTGTGTAACCAATGTAATGTGTTGCCTATGTCCGACTGATATGTATGTAACCAATGTAGTGGGTTGCATTTGTGAGTGATATGTATGTAACTAATGCAGTGGGTTGCATGTGTGTGAATGATATATATGTAACCAATGAAGTAGGGGACATGTTCGCCACTGATATGTAGGTAACCAATATAGTGGGTTGCCTGTGTTTGACTGATATGTATGTTACCAATATAGTAGATGAAATATTCGTGACTGATATATATGTTACCAATGCAGTGAGTTGCATGTGTGTGACTGATATGTATGTCACCAATATAGTAGGTTTCTTGTATGTGACTGATATGTATGTTACCAATATAGTAGTTGGCATATGTGTGACTGATATGTATGGTACCAATGTAGTAGGTGACATGCTCGTGACTGATATGTATGTTACCAGGTGACATGTGTATGACTGATATATACGTTACCAATGTCAACGTGTATAACATAGAACGCGTCATATACGGTCTGACGTTGAATTTACGGTATAGCTAACGTTCCATTACCGGCATTTCCTGTTGACATCGATCAAGGACAGCCTGGTGAGGTAAGAAAACCACTGTATTTCTATATATATCGTTACATTTTCAGTATAATGTATACATCGTACGAGCGGGAAAGGACTGAAATTTTACTCTATCGTATCATTTTAGCCCAGGAACCTCTACTTTCTTTCAATCATTCGTGAGAATAGATGACATTCGTCGTTTTCGGATGGAAAAGTCACGTATAAAACCCTTTAATTTGATACCGATGTAATCTCTGCAAATGGTATTTTGCTGATGGTACAATAAAAACCCAAGTATATGGCCAGGAACAATACATTTCTTTAAGAAACGAGTTTTTTAGTGTATTTATTACAAACTTGTCTTGTAACGCGCCATAAAACAATTGTTTTTGTTTATAGGGGTGTGAGGGCGCTGGCAATACATAGTTAGCCCGATACCGATTCCTATATTTGGAGACAGAAATACTTCCAAAAACGCAAAGCACATGCAATAATTTACCATTTTAAAATGGTGATTGGCTAAGTGGATAAATGGCGCCTCCCCCTGCTTAAAAATATACCCCACACATATTTTCATTAAGACTAAACACGCGTCTACATAGGAAAGTGTCACACAATTAGTATGCACCTATCAATTAGGCACCGGGTGAGGATGAGGGGTAAGGGTGCGGCGGGCATATACAGGGGAATTAGTCAAATGTACAAACTGTGTAATTCCCATCCTAAGGAGAGCATGGGTAATTCAAACAACATCGCGACATTACGACAAGTGAAAGAATGTCGCGTTGTCGTTGGCGACATTACGACAATACGACATACTGTCGCGTTGTCGTGCGCAACAATGCGACGCCCGACAAAGCAACATCGCGATACGACTTGACATTGCGATACGACATCACGAAATAATTGTCGTGATGTCGTATCGCAATGTCGAGTTGTCGTATCGCAATGTCGCATTGTCGTATCGCGATGTCGCGATGTCACGTTGTCGGGCGTCGCATTGTCGCCCACGACACTGCGACATTGTATCTGACCCCAACCGGACACCGTACAAAAGCGTTAAAAACAAGCAGGGTGTTCCACTTCTTCGGCACACGTGTACATAGCCTGTCTGAAGACAGAAAGACAGGGTGAGAGTCAATCCTCCGTGGAACTATATAAGATTGTTTAAATTTTATGGAAAGGGTCATAGCACTCTCCATTGAATTATTGATAGAAAATAACTATATCAAGTTTAGGGCATCGGTTGACATTTTGGAGGGTTTCATGAACATAGGTAAACTACTTTTTTCAAGTTATGTTTAGTTGTATTGCTGGGTAAGGCTTTCTGAAAAGGGACTTAACCCTGGCGAAATGAAGTTAGGAGTTATTGAACTTGTTAACGGCATATCTTGGTGTAGGATGTGTGTAAAACTTCGTGAACATAGGTTATATACTTTTTTAAGGTATGACAAAGGTTGGTGTGTGAGTGGCCGAAAACAACGAAGAACAAAGCTATCCCATAGAATGTTTAGAATATCTTCAGCGGATGCATTTTTTTCACCAATACATATTAGTATAGCCGAGCTGTATACAAAAGGAAAGGTTTGGTACAAACAGATTATTATTATCGGTTTCAAACATATACCGTTATAAGTTGCGAAACCTGTGTACCGTTGAATGGTGCGTTATTCGACAATTTTGTCCATAAACCTCATAAAATGCGTTTTTTGAACACATTTATTGGTTCTAACTATATATGTAGGTGTTTATTGTATGAACATCACAATACCATGTGCAGGGATTGTATCTGTATGAAAATTAGGGGTTTTATACGTGACTTGTTTATCCGACAACGACAAAAATTCTTACGAATGATTGAAAAAAAGTAGAGGATTATTGGCTAAAATGATAGGATAGACCTTTCCCGCTTCTACGCTGTATGCCTTGTTTTAACGTCGAGATATCTATACAAATACAGTAGTATTAAGGGATTTTGAAATAGATTGACACATATATTTGTCATATCGAGACGATGTGCAGAGCGCAACTTCCAGCCACGTCGTGTCAAGGTCAAGGTCACACTTAGAGGTCAAATGTCACATCCACTGTATTTCGTGTTTCAAACATATACCGTTATACGTTGCGAAACCTGTGTACCGTTGTATGGTGCGTTATTCGACAATTTTGTCCATAAACCTCATAAAATACGTTTTTTGAACACATTTATTGGTTCTAACTATATATGTAGGTGTTTATTGTATGAACATCACAATACCATGTGCAGGGATTGTATCTGTATGAAAATTAGGGGTTTTATACGTGACTTGTTTATCCGACAACGACAAAAAATCTTACGAATGATTGAAAAAAAGTGGAGGATTCTTGGCTAAAATGATAGGATAGACCTTTCCCGCTTCTACGCTGTATGCCTTGTTTTAACGTCGAGATATCTATACAAATACAGTAGTATTAAGGGATTTTGAAATAAATTGACACATATATTTGTCATATCGAGACGATGTGCAGAGCGCAACTTCCAGCCACGTCGTGTCAAGGTCAAGGTCACACTTAGAGGTCAAATGTCACATCCACTGTATTTCGTGTCCGCTCCATATCTCTTGAACCGCTTGAGGGATATTTTAAAATAACTTGGCACAAATGTTCATCATATCGATATGATATGCACAACACAACTGTCAGTCCCTTCTATATCAATATCACACACTAAGAGTCGAAGGTCATATGCACTATATTCCGTGTCCACTCCATACCTCTTGAACCCCTTGAGGGATTTTGAAATAAATTGGCACACAAATTAATGTTCATATCGAGACAATGTGCAGAGCGCAACTTCCAGCCACGTCGGTTCAAGGTCACACTTAGAGGTCAAAGGTCCTTCACCCAAAGTGCCTCGGAGTTGCGCTCTACTCATCAGACAAAAACATTATTCGACGGGTGATATAAATTCATCGAATTTGCTTGTTCTGTTATGAAATTATAAGCTTGTTCTCTGTATCTATCAAGCTTGTCCTGATTATTTAATTTAATGAAAGCTCAGGCAAGTTTGAAAACCAGCTAAATTCGAAAACGAAGATTGAACCAGTAACATCTGAGTTTAGGACCTTGATTTATTTAAAAACGCTATGTTTGGATTTGTTAAATTTTTATATCTACTACATTTTTTCTCCTAAACTTCCGAATATTAATATAAATAAAAGTTCAGACAAGTTTGAAGTAAGATAGGTTACTCCGCACAGGTACATATTCTACTCATTTTATTATGCTCACCGAAAAAATCGGGGGAGCATATAGTCACAGTATGGTCCGTGTATCCGTGCAAGTTTTCGTTTCCGGATAACTACTCCTACGTACGTTTTTCATCTGATTTTCATGAAACTTCGCAGGAAGTATCAGTATGATGTCGAGTAGCGCATATTGTCAGGTCGTTCCGGTTGAACGATTTTTGGCGGAGTTACGGGACTTTGTATTTCCCATTGTGTACTAATATTCGGGGAGCAGCCATCGGTTCTATCGATTTCTTGTTTAATTCAATAATACAAACTCATGTAAGATCCTCTACAATATATCTTTTAAAATAAAGCAAAGCTAGAAATGCGTCCATGGGAGTTACATTTATTTCGTGAATATTTACCATTCCAAGGGACATAACTCCGGAAGTACTGGGGTGCTCGGGCCTGAAATCAAACTTGGGCGAGAGATTGTGCCCATACAATCTGACTAAGTTTGGAGAAGATTGGATAACAATTAACCAAGTTAGAGTGCGTAGAACATTTTTTGCACGGACACGCGGACGGACACACAGAGGACACACATACGGACAAGGGTAACACTGTATGCCCCAAATTTCGGGGGAATAAAAACTTATCAAAATGTAAAATGTAGATGGATAATAAGATCATTACACAGTGAAGTGTCTAATATGGATTTTTATAGTACTCGTCAGTGTTGTGTTGAAAACAGGGATCACTGTAGCCCAAAACCATTTGGTGAATTTCTTATCACATCTTGTTTACTGCAAATTGGTAATACCTAATGAGATGTGTTGGCCTATTTACCATGTTTGGATCAGGTATTAGATAAAATAATGAAAGAATTTCAACAAATCTCCCCTTAATGTAATCCTTATGAAGACTTGTTGTTTTCAACAGGACATTGACTTGCACGATAAATAGAGAATAATAAATGTGTATTTTCATATCATACCCTATAACAGGCTTGAGACACCATATGGTTCGAGGGCCTGATATAGGGTGTGATATGAAAATACACTTTTTTATTCTATTTGTATCGCGAAGTCGTATCGCAATGTCGCGATGTCGTATCGCATTGTCGAGTTGTCGTATCGCAATGTCGCACTGTCGTATCGCGATGTCGCGATGTCGGCAATGCGACATTGTATCTGGACCCAACCGGACACCGTACGGTAGACCTATTGACTTTTTATAAAACAATTAGAGCTATTGTACAAACAAAACGACGACCGAGAAGCAGTATAAATCGCACATAGTCGAAAAATATTTCTGTAAATATTACTTAACTGAGGCTGTTACTTCTGCTGCTGCCTGCTGCTACCATTTCTTCTTTTTATCTCAAAAGGCGATACATAGGGATCATTTTGTCGTCCGTCCGCCAGTCCGTCCGTCAAGAAAACATAACGTTGGCTATAACTTTGTCATTTCTTGCTGTTTCTTCATCAAACTTTCTATATATATATATTCATCATGACAACATCGACATGACAGAATAAAATATAACGGTCAAGGTCACACTGAAGATGTGTTAAATACTCATTTTTTCTCCAAGAAAACTTAGGTCAATTTGTCAACGTCATTTACTTGGGTAAAAAACATTTTCACTACTACTACTGCTGCTACAGCTACTGCTACTGCTACTACTATGTCGTTTACCGAGCAGAATACCGATACAACATGTATGTTTACAAAAAAAAGTCAGAGTTTGTCACAAATACATTGAAAGTTTTCTAATCAAAGTTTTATGTTATTGTGAGCGCAACTTATAAAGTTATGGAATCGTTCTCGAAACTTTCTGACTGCGTAGCAATTGTAATACTATTGTTTAATTTACCAGTTGTTTCATGTTTAAAGGCTTGTGGGAGTGTTGTAGCATTCCATCTGAAAATGTGTTAAATGGTAAGCAGGAGTCCGGACAGTCTTCACATGAAAGCCACTCTGATTGTTTTTTGAAGTTAAGATGGCGCCGACACTTTGTTTTCAGCATCATTTAGTTATTATTGTGCATCGTGTAAATAATAAAGCTGCAATGATCGTGGCTCTAACGCAACTGTAGTTTCTACAACAGAATTACCGGAACCATGCATAGAAATCGATGTAAATGGATGATGGACATGGAGAGTTAATTCCTAATTCCTAATAGCGCAAACTGAACTTAATTTAAATAATAAAGCTGCTAATAGTAATAATGGCAATGATGATGATGATGATTATTATGACGACCTTGTTGTTGTTGCTGTTGTTGTTGATGATTATGATGATTATGATGATAATGATGATGTTCATGTCGATAATGATTATGATGATGATAGTAACGACGGTGCTGATGCTGCTGCTGCAACTGTTGCTGCTGCTAATAATGATGATTATGTTGTTTTTGTTGTTGCTGTTGCTGCTGTTGATGATGATGATGATGATGATGATGATGATGATGTTGATGATGATCATGATGTTCATGTCGATAGTTACGTATTTATCTATATAGAGCCGGTGTCAGGCCGACACAGAACGTAATTATGTTATATTGTATGCAGCCGGTGTCGGGCCGTCACAGAACGGCTTTATGTTATACGGAACCGGTGTCAGGACGACACAGACGTATTGATGTTATATTGTATTATCAATCGGTGTCATTTTGACTCAGAACCTTCAGAATGATTCCATTTCATATTGGCCGAGTTTTTTCATATTGGCCGAGTTTCTCCATATTGGGCTTGTTTTATCATATTATGTTTCCTGCAACTCACGGCAGATATTAAGTAGTTAATTACTGACGTGTAGGTAATTCATATTGGGTGTGCAATGATACTTGGAACCATTATTTTGCATACTCGTACGGGGTTCGGGATTGGTGCATTTCAAAGGTCCAAAAAAGGCCACCTGATAAAAACACACATATGCTGTGTTGGTTTCTTCGTGGAAAATTCCCTCGATGTTTCAAATGAACGCTTTTGAAGAAAAAAAAAAGTAAACTCAATGAGGTTTTTTCTTAGAAATCAATCATTTGTGTTATTGAAAATACAACTGCAATAAAAAGTTATTATATTTTATTAATTAACTACTTAAAATCTGCCGTGGTTTGCAGGAAACTGCACACATCATATGGTAAAAACAAGGCCATTATGGAGAGAAACTTGGCCAATATGAGAAAACTCGGCCAATATGAAATTCAAGCAATCTGATTGGATAAGCCAACACGGCCAATATGACCAATGCTTTATTTTCTTAAAGGACGCCATTTTGAAGAAAAAAATCACAACGTCGCAGCTATGTTCGTCTATGTAATGTAGACAATCAAAATAATTAAGGTTTGATTATTTGTAAATTCGGTTACATTGACTTCGCTGAAATATAGCTATTATCAGGTTCGTGTGTGATTTTCCCACGCACCATCGAGCAGAAACAGTGGAAGATTTATTTGAATCAGATACTTGTTATTAAATGTTATTTTGAACATAATATATCTCTTGTTTTTTCTTACCTGTAAATGATATTTAAAACATAGGCCTAAAGAGAGATATTAAGTAGTTAATTAATAAAAATGCCATTAATTGACTGTTTTCATATTGGCCCAGTTATTAGTCCTCGGACTGTCATATTGGCCCGCGGCCTTCGGCATTGGGCCAATATGACAGTCCTTGGACCAATAACTGAGCCAATATGAAAACACTTAATTAATAACATCATAGTATTGGGATATATGCACTAGTTCTTCCGCGGATAAATATTGCGCTCTTAAAGTCGCAAATATAATACGCGGAAGTAATCATTACTACATTCTAATACAAATGTAATAACCTATAATTATATTGCATGGAGCTTATGCCAGGCAGACCCAGTACGTATTTATATTATATTATATGGAGCCGGTGTCAGGCCTACTCGGAACGCATGTTTATGTTAATGGCGCCGACTCGGAAAGTATTTATGTTAATGGTGCCGATGTCAGACCGACAGGCAACGTTTCTATGTTATGTTATATGGAGCCAGTGTCAGGCCGACTCGCAACGTATTTATGTTATATGGAGCCGGTGTCGGATCGACATGAAACGCATTGAAGTTATATGGAGTCGGAGTCAGGTCGACCCAGTTCGTATTTATGTTATATGGAGCCGGTGTTGGGCCGGCACAGAACTTACTTATGTTATATTATATGGAGCCGGTATCGGTCTGACTCGGAACGTATTTATGTTAATGGCGCCGGTGTCGAGCCGATATGGAGCCAATAAAGAACGTATTTATATTATACTGTATTCAGTCGGTGAATCAGAACTTATTTTATGTTATATGGAGCCGATGTCAGGCGTTCAGAACATATTTATGTTATATGGAGCCGGTGTCGGGTCGACTCAGAACGTATTTATGTTGTATGGAGGCGGTGTCAGGCCGACACAGAACGTAGTTATGTTATATGGGCCGGTGTCGGGCCAACACAGAACGTATTTATGTTATATAGGGTCAGTATCAGGCGGACTCGGAACGTATTTATTATATATTATATGCAGCCGGTGTTGGACCGACACAGAACGTATTCACAGAAATGATGTTGTGTATTTATGTTATATGGAGCCGGTGTCTTGTTGACACAGAACGTATTTATGTTATATTAACGGAGCCGGTGTCAGGCCGACTCAGAACGTATGTATGTTATATGGAGCCGGTGTCGCGCCGACACAGAACGTATTTATGTTATATGGAGTCGGTGTCGGCGCGACACAGAATGTACGTTTGTTATATGGAACAGGTGTCGGGCCGACACTGAATGTACGTATGTTATATGGAGAAGGTGTCGGGCCGACACAGATTGTTTTATGTTATATGGAGCGGTGTCACGCCAGAACATATGTATGTTATATGGCGCCTGTGTCACTCCGACACAGACCGTATGCATGTTATATGAAGCCGGTGTCGGGCCGAAAAAGAACGTATTTATGTTACATGGAGCCGATGTCACGCCGACACACAACGTATGTATGTTATATGGAACCAGTTTCACGCCAAAACGGAACGTACTTATGTTATATGGGGCCGGTGTAACGCCGACACAGAACGTATTTATGTTATAGAATAACGAGTCGCTGTCAGGCCGACACAGAAAGTACGTATGTTATATGAAGAGTGTGTCGGACCGACACAGATTGTTTTATGTTTTATGGAGCGGTGTCACGCCAGAACGTATGTATGTTATGCCATGCCTGTGTCACGCGGACAAAGACCGTATGCATGTTATATGAAGCCGGTGTCGGGCCGAAAAAGAACGTATTTATGTTATATCGAGCCGATGTAACGCCGACACCGAACTTATTTATGTTACATGTATATGGTGCCAGTGTCGGGTCGTCTGTTAGAAGTAATTGGTGTCAATCAGACACCGAATGTATTTATGTTAAAGAATATGGAGCCGCTGTCAGGCCGACATAGAACGTATTTATTTTATATGGAGCCGGTGTCATGCCGACACCGATATGTTATATAGAGCCAGTGTCAAGCCTACACCGAACTTATTTATGCTATATGGAGCCGGTGTCACGCCGACACAAAACGTGTTATGTTATATTTATATGGAACCAGTGTCGGACTATGGGCTGCCGGTTTACTTATTAATATGTGATATCTCCTATTTGAATACATGATATCACATATTCGAATACATGATATAACATATTCAAAACGAATGGGTGATATCACTTATTAGTATACGTGATATCACATATTCAAAACGAATACGTGATATCCCGTAATCGAATATGTGATATCACGCATTCATTATATCTCAATGTGCTCTTTGTAAATCAAATAATCGCTTCCTTTTTTCAGCCCGCATCGCAGTCGGTCCGGGTCCTGACTTACGAAATACGTCGAGTCAAAACGTTCCCTGTAATAACGAATACCTCAGGAAAAGCGGAATTGTGGATTAATATAACATAATAAATTTATCGTAATTGACCTCTGTCAGTTGGTCCTTTATCAAATAAAGAGATCGGATCCCATGACCAAGATCTGCTTTCAGGTGGCTACAATTAACATCATCACTGTTCAAGCAACGTTGTGATTGTAACAATATCTGCTGTATATTTCTCAGTATGTCCGCCTTAGCTTGGTCCGCCATTTTTGTTATTCAGTGATTATGAATGTCAGGGATCTGTATCGTCAGGGATTGTGTTTAAAACGAATAGATGATATCACGTATTCGAATATGTGATATCACATCTTCAGTTTGAATAGGTGATAATCACGTATTCGAATAGGTGATATCACTTATTTGAATATGTAATATCGCCATTTCATTTTTGAATAAGTGATATGATGTATTTGAATACGTGATTCAATACGTGATATCACATATTCAAATACGTGATATCACATATTCGAATACGCGATATCTCAAAATGGTATTAAAAAGTAAAACGACACCCCATATTGGATGGTACTGGGGCGGCCTTGGGCGAGTGAATAGAGACTCTGACTTAAATCACTTGCCCCTCATCGCTATAGGCTCGAGTCCTCATGGGACCAGGAATCTTTATGAAAGGAAGCTATCCAGCTGGCTTGCAGAAAGTCGGTGGTTCTACCCAGGTGCCCGCCCGTTCACGAAACTTGCCGGATGGGCACATGGGGTCTTCCTCCACCAATGGAAGCTGGAAAGTCGCCATAATCAGACACCGAATGTATTTATGTAATATGATATGGAGGTGCTCTCGGGCCGACACAGAAGGCCAACATTTACAGTATTTGTGATATGTCAAGTCGGCATAGACGGTATTGATGGGATCTTATGTGGAGCCGGTGTCAGGCCGACAAAGAACGTATGCATATTTTATGAAGCCGGTGTCAGGACGACACAGAACATATTTATATTTTACGGAGCCGGTGTCAGGCCGACACGAAACGTGTTATATTATGTGGAGCCGGTGTCAGATGTTGTTTACCAGAGATACAGTAAAACTCACTTATATCGAACTTGGTTATAGCGAATTATCAGTTATAGAGAGGTGTTTTGTTTTTTCAATTTCCGGACCGGTGTTATATTTTTAAACAATTTGAAAAGAAAAAAAGAAAAAAGAAAAACAAACAACAAAAGAAAAGAAAACGTACATCGAAATAAATAAGTATAGAATACAAACAGAAATATTCCAATTATATTGAAAAATACATTAATAGTATTCAGGGTGGAGAAAAGTGGGTTATTTATTGTAATATGTATCATCACGTTTCTTAAATCTTAAAAATGTATGTGGATAGATTTTTTTTTGTTTTAATCTTTTCTGGAGAGAGAAGCTCACTAATTTTAGGAACATTCGTCGTTTCCAATAAAATTTATGTATAAGATCATATCTAAATTCATAATTTGAAGGACATTCCAATACAAAATAGAATTTATCTTCTAAGGAATTACAGAGTTGGCATTTTCTTTCTTCTCTAGATATTTTATCTGGTTTATGCCATCGTCCTGTTTCTATGTCTAGTCGATGGGATGATAAGCTTAGTTTAGTTAAGCCTTTCTCTAAATTTCTTTATCAGTCCTATGTCTAAATATGTTTTAAAACTGAAGTTTGAGAAAAGAGTGTAAGTGTTTGCTCTATTTGAATTGGTTAACTGTTCGTTCCAATTTTGAATTAAATGGTCTCTAGCTCTTTGTTTAAAAATATTTAAAAACAGGTCAATATTTTCGACTCCTAGACAAATCCACACATCGTTAAAATCCATTTTTTCTAATAAGTGTTTAATTTGCAATGCCCAATTTTGTTTGTTTTGGTATTTAGTGATATCGTCGATCATCATAATATATGTTTGTTTAATATATTTTCTATTGTCGGTGCGCGTTATGTTTAACCGGAAACGTATAATATGGGAGAGACGTTGACTCTTTAGTGAGATTCTACCGAGTTCCCCATGATAATATGTGCAAGTTTAATATGTACTCGGTAAAAAAGGTTTTGGACCAGGGTATATAAAGTCATATAAAAATAAAACTAGTGGACAGAATTTAAGTATCTTTTATTAGTACCCAAGGTCTACCCTACCCGGTTAATTTGGTACCAGAAACATTAAATTCAAAACAAGATTTGATTTAAAAATAATATCGCGAACACACAAAGGGTCTGTAAGAAATGTTGCAAAGTCCATAAAAAGTAACAGTTACGGACACATTCGAGTAACCAATAAAAAGATTATTATTTTTTTTGCAAACTTTCATTGTAAACGATAATTATTGTTGATTGTTGATCTATTGTGAATTATCAACTGAGATATAAGGGTTATGGTCAAATGTCATGGTTAAGCGATCATTGTATGGGTTGGAACACCGGCATGGTCCAAAACTTTTTTTACAGAGTATATTTACCTATGTAATTGTCTAATTGTGTGTGTATACTATTTTGTCGGGAACGGCATTAACTGATGTTGTAAACACTTGTAGCCCAACCTTTTTGCGATTATATATTGGCAATAAAATATGTTTAAATTATATAAAGTTATTTTGTGTAGAACGTTTTACACCTAGTAGTTGTTTACACAATTGCAAGTGTATCCTTTCTAGAGATTCGGCACCTGCGAAACCCCATATTTCATTGAAAATATAAACGGCGATAAACAGTCCCTCTGACGGGTCACGACGTAACAGTTTAAAGTTTCGCTAAGTCGGTTTTGGTGTGTAATACGCGACTTTACGTTTGTATATGTAACGACTTTATAATATTTAGCGTTTTTCCTCTTACTTGGATAATTATAAAATATATTCTCTCGGACCAATACATCAAATGCCTTCGTAACATCTACAAAGCAAACAAACATTTCTTTATTTTCGTTTAGTATATGGTTAACAATACCGTGTAGAATAAAAATATTATCAGTTGCTCCCATACTTTTATGAAAGCCCGACTGGGCTTCCGTATATACAAAATAATCTTCCGCCCATTTACTTAGTCTAGTATTTAATATTCTTGTGAACAATTTTTTAAAGGTACTTAAAAGAGTTATCTCACGATAGTCTTTATCCCCGTTCTTGTGTATTGGTACTATATAACCTTCTGTCCAATGATAAGGGAAATAACACATGTCGAATATTTTGTTAAAAAGTAGAAATAGGAATACAGATAATTGATTAAGTCCATACTTAAAGTATTTATTTATTACATAATCCGAGCCTCCTGACATGCTTTATATATTTCCGCACGAGTGATTTCGTTATCGAGTTCTGCAGAAATATTGCTTTAAAACAAACACAACGACAATCATGTTTTGAGGAAAGGAATATTGAATCTCTTACGCGAAAGCTAGGGAAATTGTTTGAATAAAGTGTGTCTTTGGTCGGTTTAATTAAATCAAAGTTTGGTTTACACTCGTTAAAGAGACACACGGCAATCTTGATTTAATAAAATCTCGCGGCGTCCCGTTAGTTTTTCTACATAATTGGAATGGCTCAATTATAACATTAATTATAATATATTCCTCCTATAAGGTACAATAAGAAGATACAAGAAAATATGTATTTATATGCAAGCAGGTTTAAAGTCAAAATGATATTGATATTAATGAACCGAGACACTAATGTTAATGCTTGACAAAAACTTTTCGCTTGCTATGTGTCCCTTTAAGATACTGAAGGGCTACAGCGGTAGCAAAAAAACAACATTTTGGATTATTCAAACAACATGGGATATGCAGATCTGAAAATGGTAAAGATGTGTACGTGAGCGATGACACAAACAGAATACTAACTCTATATCTGGGAATGTATCCGCTCTTTAAAGTTCGCCTGTGCAAATTAATATCCTTATATTATTTTTTATTTCCTGTCAAAAGTTATTATTGGTATAATTTTAAACTCTGAGGTTTTTAGAATTATTTTGAAGAATATATTATACACTTGTATGTTGGTTTCAGCGGAGTGAATTAAACATAACTGTAGTTGATGGCCTGTGTGTGACTACATTATTGTTGAATTGGATTTTATAGTCTCACCAACAGCTAATATCATAGGACGACTGTCAAGCTTCCATTGATGGAGGAAGACCCCAGGTGCCCCTTCTAAACAATTTTCGTGCATGGATGGGCACCTGGATATAACAACCGACGTCCCGCAAGCCAACTGACTACAGTGTAGTGAGTTGCATGTGTGTGTGTTAACTGTAGTTGGTTGCCTGTGTGTGACTACAGTGTAGTGAGTTGCATGTGTGTGTGTGTTAACTGTAGTTAGTTGGCTGTGTGTGACTACAGTGTAATGAGTTGCATGTGTGTATGTGTTAACTGTAGTTGGATGACTGTGTGTGACTACATTGTAGTGTGTTGCATGTTTGTGTGTGCTAACTGCAGTTGGTTGGCTGTGTGTGACTACAGTGTAGTGAGTTGCATGTGTGTGTGTGTGTTAACTGCAGTTGGTTGCCTGTGTGTGACTATGGTGTAGTGAGTTGCATGTGTGTATGTGTTAACTGTAGTTGGTTGCCTGTGTGTGACTGTGGTGTAGTGAGTTGCATGTGTGTATGTGTTAACTGTAGTTGGTTGCCTGTGTGTGACTATGGTGTAGTGAGTTGCATGTATGTGTGTGCTAACTGTAGTTGGTTGCCTGTGTGTGACTATGGTGTAGTGAGTTGCATGTGTGTGTGTTAACTGTAGTTGGTTGCCTGTGTGTGACTATGGTGTAGTGAGTTGCATGTATGTGTGTGTTAACTGTAGTTGGTTGCCTGTGTGTGACTATGGTGTAGTGAGTTGCATGTGTGTGTGTGTGTTAACTGTAGTTGGTTGCCTGTGTGTGACTATGGTGTAGTGAGTTGCATGTGTGTGTGTGTTAACTGTAGTTGGTTGCCTGTGTGTGACTATGGTGTAGTGAGTTGCATGTGTGTGTGTGTAAACTGTAGTTGGTTGGCTGTGCGAATATACATATTGCTTTCAACAAACACCACGACAGTCATGTTTCGAGGAAAGGAAATCGAATCTCTTACATGAGAGCTAAGGATAATTTTACTAGAAAGTTTGTCTATGGTCGGTTTAGTTAAATAAAAGTTTACATGTAGTTTATACCCCTTAAAATGCGGAAGGGCTACAGTAGTAGCAAATAAATATATGTTTGATCATTTGTTCGAAATATGGATATGGCGATCTAAAATGGATAAAGATGTGTTCGTGAGGGAAAGCGATGATACAAACAGAATACTTACTCTATATCTGGGATTTTTAGGAAATTAGATTATCATGTCTGGGAATTTAGATTCTCTAATTTACCCGCTCTTTAACATTTGCCTGTTCGAATTAAAACCCATTTATGTTTGTTATTCTTGTCGAAAGTAACATTTATTGGTATAATTTGAAAACTGTAGATTTTTGAATAATTTTGGAGAATAGATCTTAAATTTTATATGCTTGTTTGATGATAAATGCAGACCCGCCTTGTAAAATTTCGAAGCGAGGAGCAATAACTCTAAAAGATGCCATTTTTAGAATACGTTTAAAATGACAACAATCGCGTGTTTTTTGTTAAATAAAATACGAGGAGATACTTGAATTGTTGTTTTAGCTCACATATTACATGAATTTTGCTGCATGTCACGAAAAGCAAGTTATTTCTTTATCAAAACTACACGAAAATACGAGTTGTTTGACTCAACTGTAATTTTGACTTGACTGTCCTCGCAAGAACTGCAGGCGCATATTCGATGGAGCGGGTAGTATTGGGCACCCTCTCATATGGGGAAAGTATACGTAACAAAATCGCTACTGCTCAAGATTGGAGTTGGGGTGGAGAGAAGGAGGGGGAGGGCATCTGAGCTGAGATTTAAAAGGATGCGCCCCATCCGCTTCCCACCAACTACGCCAACTAAAATCATGAAAGTCTGTTTTAAAAGCTCTTGCAAGCATATATTTTTAAACATATTCAGATAATATATTTGTTGCTGTGTTTTTGACTAGACTGTCCAGTGTCTAATTGTCATCCGCAACTTGGCGCAGTCAATAGCGCAGCAGATTTGTAATCGGAGGTGGTGCCACTGAGTTTTGTCGGTGTGTTCTTGGGCAAGACACTTTCCCTTAGCCTCGTCAGTCGGATGGGGACGTAAACCGGGCGGTCCAGCGTATATGTTTATCATCCGAGCATGTTAAAGAACCATAGGAATCCATTCGATAATAAGATTAGGGCACGGTTCCGGATTCCTATGTATCCTTCCCCTCTCTCTGGGGCGGCTCTAAATAACCTGTACTGTGTTGATGATCCGTTAAACAATAGTCAATTAAAATCATCCGCAACTGCACACATCACTGTCATATGTACTGTAGCTGTCCCATGCTAGTATCATGAATCAACCGTTGAATATATCACCCACACATAAAAGGGTTTGAGGGGATCTTACTTGTATTAGTTTAAATATAGACCATTTGTCGGTTGAAACCTAAGATGATTTTTTTATCAGACAAAAACATTGTCGTCATACTTATTCAATGTTACTGATAGCATCGAAGGAAAGTAAAGAAGGCCATTTTGTTCACGTTATATTTTTGAAGTTGAATGTGTTTTATGTCATTATAGCACATTTTAGGCCATATTTCCTGGGTAGAACCAGTACTGTATACTTTCTGCAATCCGTAAAAATCGACACTTTCTCACATACAAGTTAACCTCCCAGTGGGAATTAAACCCGCAGCCATGAGAAGTGAAAATGAGAATGTATACAAATATAAAAAGGGCAACCGAACATCTCCATAAGTCAATATGTCCATGGAACACGAATGACTGCACTGAAAACAATTGGTTAAAAACTGTGGAGGGATATAGACGCACAGATTACTAACATCATATGCCGCCTCACCATTCTATGGTAAACAATAAACATTATGGTACATATTCAGGTCTTAATATTATCTTTCATAGCTTAGAAAAAATATGTAACAAGTCAGATATCGAGGTGAATTATTTATTTGATTTAAAACATTTTATTTCAAAACATCCAAAATATAAAGGTTATTACATAAAAAAATTAATTGCATCATACAATAATTGTTTTTATTTATTAAATGGACACACAGCATTTTTAAAGTATTTATCAAGCATTAAAATTAGCACCTCGATTGATTAATCAGAACTGATTTTCAATTTACACCCGCTTGCATATATTTAAATTATAAGTTATAATATTTTGGAGTTTAAAAAAAATAATTGCTGCATGTCCCTTTAATATGCGCACCTCTCAGCCTGTATTGTTTATATGGTGCAAGACATTTTCAACATATGTGGGGTTATATATACATGTATCTGTTTGTTGATTTTTGGTGGAGGCAGACCACCCACTTTTCTGGGTAGAACCAGTAATATACACCTCCTGCCATTTGTTATTCAACAAACTTTATAATCCAATAAAGTTCAGAAAACATCATTTTAATCCAATAAAGAAATTGTACATGGTCGGTCAGATTAACAGAAACATATTTATATTTTCGTATTAGCCCTTATTTTGAGCCTCTCCAATGAACTGTCCAGTTAATGTCGATATCGATCCAACTCTGTCAACAGTCAGACATGCATGTTGACATGATATTGTGCTGAACTGGTGATCCTGTTACTAGACATATTTTTCTTGAAGTTGATGCTAGTACTGTCCGTATGAGGTATTGCTGATTCATGATTCATAAAAATAAAAAAAATATTGTACACCGTCGCGCTATACTATTTTTGTTCGTTTAAGTATTTCTGATTCTGTTGTTAATGTAGTAAAAAGTTATTACATATGTGACTAGACACTTGTTTCAATAAAATACTCCCATATATATTGTGAATTCAGTAAACACTTTCAGCTAACTCCAAGCATCTCAGGACATCAGGGACTCTAAAAAAAATGATACAGATTCTGTTTAACCATACATCTGATATTTTTGTTTCAACTTAAATAGGTAACAAGTTGGTGAGTTGAAACAGATGAATACAAAGTGACTATAGTACCTTTTTTTATAAGAATATAAATTGAACAGAACATGGTGGGAACATCAACCAGAAAAAAACTATATAACATGACGTTCTAATTTTACTTTAATTTTTAAACATGATCAATGGTGGTTTGAAATATGGGACCAAAATACGGGTATCGCCGCTTACTATTTAGCAGTTTTTCGTGTTTAACAAAACCTGTTGAGTTTGTTTTTTTGTTATTTTTATTTTTACAAAAAAATGGGTCGGAGGGTATAAAAACTGAAAAAACAAACAAAAAAAATCTGGCCTATACCTTATTTAGAGCCGCCCCAAAGGACACATAGGAATTCGAGAACCAGTCTTACTCTTACTAATGAATATATTTCTATGGTTGTTTATCGTTCTAGGAGGATAGACTTCCCAGTTTCAATCGCAATCCAACAAACGAGGCTGAGGAACAAACAAGGCTGAGAGAAGGTGTATTGCCCGAAAACACAGACGAAACTCAGTTGTGCATGTGTGACTTTAACCCGGAAGCTCCAGATTGCTATCGTTCCTCCGTGCTATTGCTGGGCCATGCCAGAACATTATGTTGTCAGGGTCTTGGTTAAGTTTAATATTTCAGATGTAATACAAGGACCTTTTTATTTTGTTAGTTTCATTTACATCCGTACTAAGCACAATATGACCTGTTTATGTGTCGATGTGCTGTAAAACACCATTTTTATTTTTAGTATAAAATGTCTGAGATTAAGTGCAGGTGCACAATGCCACATATTTTGCAAAGAACATAAATTGATAAATTCATAAATTTGTTGAAGCTGTTTTTACCTACACACTGGCTTATATTAGGCTCTTGATGTAGTTATACTGTGAGACTGGGAAACTTGACTTGAGTCTGGTTTTGGTAACACTGCACACTGCCTCTAACATAGCAGACCTGAAAAAAACACAGTTATATATGATATATTGTTTCATTTGTTTTTAATATTAATAACTCTGTCCAACTTTCTCAATGCTATCAATGCCAGCTTTCCATAATATTTTACTTAAAACACAACTGGAATTGAATGTAGTGCTTTCCAGAAGATGGATACTGTCCAAAATGTAAGTCACAGACAGTCACAGGTCGTCAGGTGCCTCAGGTGGCATTCATGAACAAATAGTATTTTCAAGGCCTACATTTTCATCAATCATTCATCACTCATGTGTTCCAAAAAATTATCAGAATTAAGTTAATATATATGAACCACCACTATTTTATATGTTTCAACGTTAAACACTTGTCCTACAGTAATTTAAAGTGTATTTACTTACATAGGCTACAGACAATCCATGCCATGACCCATTTGCTTGGTGTGTTACACTTTTCAATTTTAATTCTCCGACATAGATCTATTTGTTTGTAGTTTGTAAATTACGCACTCGTGCAAAACTTGGAATTATATACGATCGTGATTGTAACACTTTTTCGACCTAATGATTTAATTCCACTCCTGTACAAAAAATCCATCGATCTATCGGGCCGGATCTATCTATGTGTGTATCCACGCATCAGCATAATTTGACCTGTGTGAGCTATTTTTAGCACATCCTTTGGATACAACCGTTCAGTTCAATTCATAATTTAGTTTCAGTGACTGTGTTACATTGTGATATGTTAATTTATCCAGGGAGAAGTGGGGTTTGCGGCTTGCGGCTGACTGGCTCTAGGTTGGGTGTTTTCTGTGTCGCCGCCATTTTGAATAGCCTCTGAAAGAATGAAATGCAGGTACCAACTTTCAAAACGGTCACGAAATATGCATATTCACGAAAAAATAAGAAATTTTCAGAAAAGATAGAACTAGTAATGATCTTCGACTCCTGACAATTTCAACAATATTTAAGAATATACAATTTTTGTGACCGTTTTGAAAAATTGGTAATTTCGATCTTCGCATTTGTACCGCGATTTTCGACTATAATATGGCAACACGATTGTTTGGTGAATTTCCGACATAATAATTTACTTCTGAATTGATTTGTTTTCTCTGTCATCTAGTCTAAGCTTTATACTAGGTTTTTTGAAAAGAGTACTATAAAATCCGCGCATCTGCACGTGCTCGCAAAATGGGAATTACGTTGCCTCCAACACCAATTATTTATGTTTGAGTTATGCGGTCCAGGCACGTGCAATGATTCAGCTGCGCTCCTACTGTTGTAACCGACACAAAGAAAGATATTTCTTTATATATTTCCAATATTTTATTAGTGATGCAGGCCAGGGGCCAAAACACATAACATGTATACAATATATTTATCATAAATTTACACGTGGTTTGGTTGTTATGCATAAATGTACATTTAACTAACAATACTATTAATACAATACTATTACTATTATATAACAGTACATAATAATCATGAATGAATTCACTTCGTTTAACGAAAGCATAGTAAAGAAATATAGCTATATGTTTTATAACACTTTCATTTTTACATGACATGACAATATTAAACTTATGTTTGTTAGGAAACTCATAGTACTTTTTAGGAATATATAACGATCTTAAATCATGATAGAATGGGCATATCAGTAGAAAGTGATATTCGTCTTCTATAACATTATTACAATGAAAACGCAAACGTCTCTCTCTAGGCATACCTACATGCCGTCCTCTCTCTATGAGTAGAGAGTGAAAGGATGTTCTAAAATATACCATAGCTATTCTAAATTTCTTAATATTTAACACATTTAAATAATTTTATACAACAAGTTCAGATTTAAAATACCTATACAATTGCAACTTTGCATTACCCTCTACTTGTTCGCTCCACTTCTGTATATATTGGTCTCTGAGCCTTAACTCATATTGCTTGATAAAAACATTTTCATTGACAACACTCTGCCGTTCCCATATATATACAAATTGTGCTTTAGTTTTGTTACCCAATTTTCCTATCCATGACTATCTAAAAGAATCAACATTTCATAGAATTTTTTAACATATCTTGTGTAAGGCATTTTTATAATTTTAAACCAATACTTTATACATCTTTTGTTGGCTGCTATATACATAGGGTATCTACCACAATCACCCATTACTGCCGCATTGCATGCATTTATAGATGCATTCATGAAACGTTTACAAGCATACATATGAACCCTTTCAATACATTCCATTTGATCAAATCCCCACAGTTCTGATCCGTAAAGAAATACCGGACTAACTTTTGAGTCAAATAGTTTAAAATATATACTGAAGGTATCGGGGTTAGCTCACTTAATGAAGCTTGCATAGCGACTTATACAAGTTTTGCCTTTATTGCCAGTGTGTTCGCCATCTGGTACATAGATAATCGACATGTAAAAAACAATCCAACATAATTATAACCACTGACAGCTTCTATCTGTTTTCCATCATTAAACCACTTCTCTGCTCTTGCTAAATGTCCACCATTTTTAAAAACAACAATTTTAGTTTTATCAGTATTCACTTTCAGCTTCCATGTATTACAATACTGATATTATAAGTCAAGTTTATTTTGTAAACCATTTACAGTATCTACTATCAATGCCACATCATCAGCAAACAATAGTAATAAAATTTCTACATCATCAGGTGTTAACTGCACTCCATGTAACCCGCTATTACACATTTCTTCACCCAATTCATTAATAAATAATGAAAATAAAATTGGACTGAGAACACAGCCCTGTCGTAAACCTCTTGGACAATCAAAATATTCAGTACATTTTTCATTGGCTTTCACACACACTTTAACGTTTTTATATATGCTTTGTATTGATTGCAACACTTTTTCTTTAATTCCACCTTTTCTAAGGATTGTAAACAATTTACTTCTATTTACCCAATCAAAAGCTTTCATAAAAAATCAACAAATGCCACAAATAGCTTTTTACCCTTTTTACATAGATATTTAGAAATGATTGCTTGAAGTATAGATGCATTGTCAATTGTACAATATCCGGGGCGAAAACCAGTTTGTGATTTAATTATTTTATCAAACACATTTGCATAAAACGTAACACGTCTTGCTAGTATACTAATATATATCTTGCTAAATGTATCTATCAGTGCAATGCCTCTATAATTATCAGGACAATTAACTGATCCCTTTTTATGAAGAGGTATTAAGATGGATTCTGCCCACATATCTGGGAATTCACCATTTGCAAAGAGTCTATTAAAAAGTTTAGTCAAATATGGCAGTATAATGTCTATACTATATATGAATTGTTCTGCAATAAGTTCTCCAGATGAAGACTTGTTCTTCTTTAAACACATCACTGCAGTCAGTACCTCATCTGCCGTAATCTCTGAGTTCGAAATAAATTCGTCTATGTCATTTATATCCATGTTTTCATCATCCACATTGAGTTCAATATTCCCATCATCACCCTCATCGCCGTCGTCGAATTGGTTAAATAATGTTTTAAAATGGTTAAATCATGTCTCGTTTTGTATGTTTGGTTTATAATTTGATTTATTGGAACCACATGCTTTGATTTTACTCCAAAATGCTTTTGAATCATTAGCTGATGCAACTATTGAATTCAATACCGACTTATTGTAACACCATTTCTTATTACTGCAAACATTTTTGAAAACATGTTTTGCTCTGATATATGCGATTAAATCTTCATCCGCTCTAGTAAACCGAAATTGCCTGAGACATCTATGTTTATTACGTTTAAGTTTACGACATTCATTATCGAACCACTTTCGTTTTATTACTGGATTATTCTTCGTTCCTTTCAAGCACTTAAACTTAGAACATGCGTCGTCAAAAACCTTTACAAAACCAGTTATAATACAATTGATATTCATATCTTGGTTCACAATCATCCCATCAATATCGTCAAGTTTACCGCTAAGCACGTTATCACGCAGAATATTTTTAAATTCCTCCGCATTTTCTCTCTTCATTACGAGCTTATATTCAGCTCCACTACTGACCTGATCATTAACAACATGCGTAGGTAATCGATCATTTACGCTAAACACAATATTATTGGAAGATGTTTACACTCTGATCTTGCGTCCACTTTAAAGTCAACTATACAATCAATAAGGTTTTTGGAAATAAGGTAGTAATCTATAACACTACAACCCGTTTGACTTATATACGTGTACTCCCCAATCCCTCTGTCATTACCAAACCGTCCGTTTACGATATACAAACAGTAGGTTTTACAAAGTTCAAGTAGCTCCCTTCCAAATTTGTTAGTTTTATCGTCACATGATGCTTTTTTATACCAATATCTCCATTTAGTATATCTTCATATTCATTTAGTTCAGGAATATCTGGGTCAATGGAGGTAAAATCATCAAGTACTTATGTTTTTGCATTGAAATCACCAGCAAGCAGAATTTTACAATCTGCATAAATAGTCTGCATGTCAACTATTTCATTTTCTATAATTTGCATTCCTGCTGCTAATCCTCTATCCCGCCGGAAAAGCAACACCTGTGTTTCTTTTTTTCTTCGAAAAGGCGAGACAAAAATGGTTATAAACGACACAAAGAGAGCTATATCTTTATATACATGTTTTTTTAATTAATAAGAAGACCATTCGTAATCAAAATCAACATCGTATATAGATAACATTGGCGCAATTTGATCAGTGTGTTGCGTCATTATGTCGCACAATAGTTCGATACCTTGATCGACTGTTAACTTATCTGGAACAAAAGCGGTCAACAGTTCTTCGAGTTCTTCTTCGTCAAAGAAGGTATTGTCATTCTTATCGTACTTATCATTGTTCTCCTCGAAACACTCGTATAAAATGTGTTCGACTGTCGGAAGTTCGAAGTCTTTGGCGTAAAATTCGCCTTCCATTACAACAATGGGGGATCGTTCCTGTAAAATTTCGTTAATCGCAAGTTCGATTGGTGATGTATCACCACCAACCCCCTCATTCGGTAACACATTGTCACAATTTATTCTAATGCCTTCGTCACGCCTTATTTCCTCCTCGACATCGACACAATTCGATATTCCAACGACACAATCTCCGATCGTTATTTTAATTTCCTCGTCGATACAATTTGCATTTATTCCATCAACACCACCACCACAATCTTGACAATTTGTTTCCTCTTCTTCTTTTACGACATTCGGAATTATGTCGTCATCATCATCGCTCGATTTGTCATCGTCGTCATCGTCGTCACAATCCTTATCAATTCCATCGGTTAAACTAGAGGATAACATATCTTCGCCCTTTTTAACGCGCTTTTTAGGGGGTCCTCCCTTTTGCTTCTTATCGCCACCTTTCGTCCTTTTCGGCCCTTTTGGAGTTCTTTTACAGCCAATGTTTACCCACGACACAACCCTAGTATTATCTGATTTCATAATGAATTTGTTCAGTTTACGCGTCGTCAACTCGCGCTTCCGGTTAACAAAACTCCACACCGGATCCTCTCGGTCGGCCTTTTTCGTCATTTGCGACGAGCACACGTGTTTCAGTTCCGGTAATTCCATCGTAGACGAAATGGCGTGGTGTACGCTTTTCGCGGCACCGCTCAGCGTCGAACCCTTTATCGCGCCATTATCTCCCTTACTGAAGAGCAGGTCTTCCGGTAACAGATTATAGTTCACGAGCAACGAGATTACGAAGCTGCTCGCGTCACACCACAGCACGCTGTCTATAATGTTCATCCACGTGACCAATCCCGAGATGGACGCGATTTCGAAGGGTGTGAGATAGGTGCACATTTTCCTGTTCGTAAGTTCCTCCCCTTTCGACATAAATCCCCGTATCCGGTCCGACACCTTGAACTCGGCGCCGCCGGCTACGCACGCGTTTTTTATAAACAGCTTCAGAATGCAAAATTCAACGAATAGTACCCAACTCAGGCCGTTGCCCTTCTCTTGAATCAAATACTTCATTTTGTCGCGCACGTCGGCATGACGCGCGTAAAATTTTGTTAGCAGCGCGAACGGCACGCACTTGTCATTGTCACTAGCGTATTTAGCATAACGCTTTACGTAACGTCCCAAAACTTTAGCGTGCGCAAACTCGGGATCGATTCCGGCTGTGATGCAAGTTTCCTCGTACGTCCCGTCCAAGTCTCGTTCTCGCACGCAGGGTGAAATTTCGATTCCGCACACATGTTCCAAGAGTTCGTTTACGTCCACACCTTCCGTCGTGTACCGGCGATACACGCAACTCCTGTCGTTCGTGCGCGCCCCGTCTCTGAAATACGGGCATCGAAGATAAGCGTCGAATATATCGCTGACTTTTTTCACCGGTACCTTCGGTTCTTTGTTTCCGCTGCTGTTCTTCTTCATCATATACAACTTTACTTCGACTTTACTTTACATACACACGTACAAGTTAACAGTATGATACTGATTGACTTACTGACTGCTTTGCGTGGCTTTATATAACCTCCGAAAGCTTATCCATTGGTCGGTTATTATCAGTATAGTTATTAATAGACACGTACGTCATATCGGTGTTATTTCATTGGTCGATGCCGGGGTTTGGGTTGCTCCCCGTATTACGGCGTAAGTCACTCCTATATATACACGTTAATTTTAGAATTCTCGCCAAAATTTACGAATTCTCGCCAAAATCTTAATACCTTAACGTCCCCTTATCAAGATAACGTCAAAAGCGAATTGTAATCGGTCGGCACCCATACGACGTACAGAGCTGAATTGCACGCCCGATCTAGCGATAGTGTAGCGGACATTTGTGAGGGTCAGGTCCTTTCGCTAGACGGAGAAATTCCGGGAGATTTTGTTTCGCTTTTAACGTTTTGTGATGCCGAGAAGCGGTTCCTAATACTGCACATGTCATCACCTACAACGCAGTATTTAGCCGGTCCAAAGGACACCTCCATACTTCTCGTAGTCTTATTATTAACCCCATCACCCAACCCACAAATACACAATTTTATATAATAAATTACCCCCTTTACTTAGGGGCGCAAAATTGGCGCCTGTTTCGGAGAGACTTTCCGTGTTTACGGCAATTTTAACGAACAACATATCGTCCTTTAGATATTCACGTTGATTTCTTGATTTACACTGTCCTGTTTTAATGGGATGACAGTAGGGTAATTGTGAGGTTTGGTGCACCCTATAACCGGTTTAAACCCCCAGTGGCCTACTTTCCCACTGACCGTTCCAAGGCGGTAGCCCTATTGTCAACCCTTTTTGTGTTTGTGATGTCGTTTGCATTTATTATTGCTTTTGCCTTCTTGTTTGTCTGTTTGCGTGAATGTTTCTGTGTTTTGTGGTTTACTGCCCTCCTTGAATGCTACTTTCCCTGTCCGATCTTTTTATATTTCCTTAGAATTCTCGTCGAAAATGTTACAAAATATCCCCTAAGTTTAAATTCCTTAACATCCCCTTATCTAGATAACGTAAAAGCGAGTTGTAATCGGTCGGCACCCATACGACGTACAGAGCTGACTTGCACGCCCGATCTATCGATAGTGTAGCGGACATTTGTGAGGGTCAGGTCCTTTCGTTAGGCAGAGAAATTCCTGGTGATTTTGTCACGCTTATAACGTTTCGTGATGCCGAAAAGCGCTCTTCAATACTGCGGCACATCATCACCTACAACGCAGTATTAAGCAGGTCCGAAGGACACCTCCATACTTCTTTTACTCTTATTATCAACCCCATCACCCAACCCACAAATACAAAATTTTATATAATAATTTACCCCCTCTACTTCGGGGCGTAAAATCGGAGAGACCGTCCATAATTAGGACAATTTTAATGAACACCGTATCGTCCTTTAGAAAGCCCTTAGACTCGTCCAGCAATACCGAGAGACACATCAACAGCGGACATCCGCTCGCGATATTTATGTCGGCTGATGGTCGACGAAACGGACCCTTGTCGGATCGGTTGGCGAAGTTATCCTGATTAAGCAGATAAACGGACACTCGTTGCATAAACGGCCATGTTTGCAGGCCGTCGTACTTGTCCTCGCATGACGACGAAGAACAGAGACAGGTGAGAACCTTTTCCCATGCAATCGCCGTTCTGATATAGACATCAACTTTACGCAACGGGACTATCGTTGCGTAAACTTAGTGTTATAATCCCCGAATTACGGCGCAAGTCTCTCCTCTATAGACCTGTTAATTTTAGAATTATCGCCAAAATAAAATATAATTCCTTAACGTCCCATTATCTAGATAACGTCAAAAGCGAGTTGTAATCGGTCGGCACCCATACGACGTACAGAGCTGACTTGCACGCCCGATCTAGCGATAGTGTAACGGACATTTGTGAGGGTCAGGTCCTTTCGCTAGACGGAGAAATTCCGGGAGATTTTGTCTCGCTTTTAACGTTTCGTGATGCCGAGAAGCGGTTCCTAATACTGCGACACGTCATCACCTACAACGCAGTATTAAGCCGGTCCGAAGTACACCTCCATACTTCTCGTACTCTTATTATTAACCCCACCACCCAACCCACAAATACATAATTTTATATAATAATTTACCACCTTTACTTTGGGTCGTAAAATTGGCGCCCGGTTCGGAGAGACCGTCTATTTTTACGGCAATTTTAATGAATAACGTATCGTCCTTTAGAAAGCCCTTAGACTCGTCTAGCAATACCGAGAGACACATGAACAGCGGACATCCGTTCGCGATATTTATGTCGGCTGATGGTCGGCAAAACGGACCCTTGTCGGATCGGGCGGCGACGTTATCCTGATTAAGCAGGTAAACGGACACTCGATACTTAAACGGCTATGTTTGCAGGCCGTCGTACTGTCCTCGCATGACGACGAAGAACTGAGACAGGTGAAAACCATTTCCCATGCCGTCGCCGTTCGGATATAGACACTAAGTTTACGCAACGATAGTCCTATCGTTATAATCCCCGAATTACGGCGGAAGTCTCTCCTATATCAACCCGTTCATTTCAAAATTATCGCTAAACAATTTACGAATTATCGCCAAAATTTTAATTCCTTAACGTCCCCTTATCTAGATAACGTCAAAAGCGAGTTGTAATCGGTCGGCACCCATACGACGTACAGAGCTGACTTGTCCGAAGGACACCTTTATACTTCTCGTACTCTTTTTATTAGCCCCTTCACCCAATCCACAAATACACAATTTTATATAATAATTTACCCCCTTTACTTCGTGTCGTAAAATTGGTGCCCGGTTCGGAGAGACCGTTTATTTTTACGGCAATTTTAATGAAGAACGTATCGTCCTTTTGAAAGCTCTTAGACTCGTCCAGCAATACCGAGAGACACATAAACAGCGGACATCCGCTCGCGATATTTATGTCGGTCGCTGGTCGACGAAACGGACCCTTGTCGGATCGGGCGGCGACGTTATCCTGATTAAGCAGGTAAACGGACACTCGTTGCTTAAACGGCCATGTTTGTAGGTCGTCGTACTGTCCTCGCATGAAGACGAAGTACAGTGACAGGTGAAAACCCTTTCCCATGCCGTCGCCGTTCGGATATAGACACTAAGTTTACGCAACGATAGTCCTATCGTTATAATCCCCGAATTACGGCGGAAGTCTCTCCTGTATAAACCCGTTAATTTTAAAATTATCGGCAAAAAATTTACGAATTATCGCCAAAATTTTAATTCCTTAACGTCCCCTTATCTAGATAACGTCAAAAGCGAGTTGTAATCGGTCGGCACCCATACGACGTACAGAGCTGACTTGCACGCCCGATCTAGCGATAGTGTAACGGACATTTGTGAGGGTCAGGTCCTTTCGCTAGACGGAGAAATTCCGGGAGATTTTGTCTCGCTTTTAATGTTTCGTGATGCCGAGAAGCGGTTCCTAATACTGCGACACGTCATCACCTACAACGCAGTATTAAGCCGGTCCGAAGGATACCTCCATACTTCTCGTACTCTTATTATTAATCCACCCACCCAACCCACAAATACACAATTTTATATAATAATTTACCACCTTTACTTCTGGTCGTAAAATTGGCGCCCGATTAGGAGAGACCGTCTATTTTTACGGCAATTTTAATGAACAACGTATCGTCCTTTAGAAAGCACTTAGACTCGTCCAGCAATACCGAGAGACACATAAACAGCGGACATCCGCTCGAGATATTTATGTCGGCCGTTGGTCGACGAAACGGACCCTTGTCGGATCGGGCGGCGACGTTATCCTGATTAAGCAGGTAAACGGACACTCGTTGCTTAAACGGCTATGTTTGCAGGCCGTCGTACTGTCCTCGCATGACGACGAAGAACTGAGACAGGTGAAAACCCTTTCCCATGCCGTCGCCGTTCGGATATAGACACTAAGTTTACGCAACGATAGTCCTATCGTTATAATCCCCGAATTACGGCGGAAGTCTCTCCTATATAAACCCGTTCATTTTAAAATTATCGCTAAACAATTTACGAATTATCGCAAAAATTGTAATTTCTTAACGTCCCCTTATCTAGATTACGTCAAAAGCGAGTTGTAATCGGTCGGCACCCATACGACGTACAGAGCTGACTTGCACGCCCGATCTAGCGATAGTGTAACGGACATGTGTGATGGTCAGGTCCTTTCGCTAGACGGAGAAATTCCGGGAGATTTTGTCTCGCTTTTAACGTTTCGTGATGCCGAGAAGCGGTTCCTAATACTGCGACACGTCATCACCTACGACGCAGTATTAAGCCGGTCCGAAGGACACCTCCATACTTCTCGTACTCTTATTATTAACCCCTTCACCCAACCCACAAATACACAATTTTATATAATAATTTACCCCCTTTACTTCGGGTCGTAAAATTGGTGCCCGGTTCGGAGAGACCGTTTATTTTTACGGCAATTTTAATGAAGAACGTATCGTCCTTTTGAAAGCCCTTAGACTCGTCCAGCAATACCGAGAGACACATAAACAGCGGACATCCGCTCGCGATATTTATGTCGGTCGCTGGTCGACGAAACGGACCCTTGTCGGATCGGGCGGCGACGTTATCCTGATTAAGCAGGTAAACGGACACTCGTTGCTTAAACGGCCATGTTTGTAGGTCGTCGTACTGTCCTCGCATGAAGACGAAGTACAGTGACAGGTGAAAACCCTTTCCCATGCCGTCGCCGTTCGGATATAGACACTAAGTTTACGCAACGATAGTCCTATCGTTATAATCCCCGAATTACGGCGGAAGTCTCTCCTGTATAAACCCGTTAATTTTAAAATTATCGGCAAAAAATTTACGAATTATCGCCAAAATTTTAATTCCTTAACGTCCCCTTATCTAGATAACGTCAAAAGCGAGTTGTAATCGGTCGGCACCCATACGACGTACAGAGCTGACTTGCACGCCCGATCTAGCGATAGTGTAACGGACATTTGTGAGGGTCAGGTCCTTTCGCTAGACGGAGAAATTCCGGGAGATTTTGTCTCGCTTTTAACGTTTCGTGATGCCGAGAAGCGGTTCCTAATACTGCGACACGTCATCACCTACAACGCAGTATTAAGCCGGTCCGAAGGACACCTCCATACTTCTCGTACTCTTATTATTAACCCACCCACCCAACCCACAAATACACCATTTTATATAATAATTTACCACCTTTACTTCTGGTCGTAAAATTGGCGCCCGATTAGGAGAGACCGTCTATTTTTACGGCAATTTTAATGAACAACGTATCGTCCTTTAGAAAGCACTTAGACTCGTCCAGCAATACCGAGAGACACATAAACAGCGGACATCCGCTCGCGATATTTATGTCGGCCGTTGGTCGACAAAACGGACCCTTGTCGGATCGGGCGGCGACGTTATCCTGATTAAGCAGGTAAACGGACACTCGTTGCTTAAACGGCTATGTTTGCAGGCCGTCGTACTGTCCTCGCATGACGACGAAGAACTGAGACAGGTGAAAACCCTTTCCCATGCCGTCGCCGTTCGGATATAGACACTAAGTTTACGCAACGATAGTCCTATCGTTATAATCCCCGAATTACGGCGGAAGTCTCTCCTATATAAACCCGTTCATTTTAAAATTATCCCTAAACAATTTACGAATTATCGCAAAAATTGTAATTTCTTAATGTCCCCTTATCTAGATTACGTCAAAAGCGAGTTGTAATCGGTCGGCACCGATACGACGTACAGAGCTGACTTGCACGCCCGATCTAGCGATAGTGTAACGGACATGTGTGATGGTCAGGTCCTTTCGCTAGACGGAGAAATTCCGGGAGATTTTGTCTCGCTTTTAACGTTTCGTGATGCCGAGAAGCGGTTCCTAATACTGCGACACGTCATCACCTACGACGCAGTATTAAGCCGGTCCGAAGGACACCTCCATACTTCTCGTACTCTTATTATTAACCCCTTCACCCAACCCACAAATACACAATTTTATATCATAATTTACCCCCTTTACTTCGGGTCGTAAAATTGGTGCCCGGTTCGGAGAGACCGTTTATTTTTACGGCAATTTTAATGAAGAACGTATCGTCCTTTTGAAAGCCCTTAGACTCGTCCAGCAATACCGAGAGACACATAAACAGCGGACATCCGCTCGCGATATTTATGTCGGTCGCTGGTCGACGAAACGGACCCTTGTCGGATCGGGCGGCGACGTTATCCTGATTAAGCAGGTAAACGGACACTCGTTGCTTAAACGGCCATGTTTGTAGGTCGTCGTACTGTCCTCGCATGAAGACGAAGTACAGTGACAGGTGAAAACCCTTTCCCATGCCGTCGCCGTTCGGATATAGACACTAAGTTTACGCAACGATAGTCCTATCGTTATAATCCCCGAATTACGGCGGAAGTCTCTCCTGTATAAACCCGTTAATTTTAAAATTATCGGCAAAAAATTTACGAATTATCGCCAAAATTTTAATTCCTTAACGTCCCCTTATCTAGATAACGTCAAAAGCGAGTTGTAATCGGTCGGCACCCATACGACGTACAGAGCTGACTTGCACGCCCGATCTAGCGATAGTGTAACGGACATTTGTGAGGGTCAGGTCCTTTCGCTAGACGGAGAAATTCCGGGAGATTTTGTCTCGCTTTTAACAGTTCGTGATGCCGAGAAGCGGTTCCTAATACTGCGACACGTCATCACCTACAACGCAGTATTAAGCCGGTCCGACGGACACCTCCATACTTCTCGTACTCTTATTATTAACCCACCCACCCAACCCACAAATACACCATTTTATATAATAATTTACCACCTTTACTTCTGGTCGTAAAATTGGCGCCCGATTAGGAGAGACCGTCTATTTTTACGGCAATTTTAATGAACAACGTATCGTCCTTTAGAAAGCACTTAGACTCGTCCAGCAATACCGAGAGACACATAAACAGCGGACATCCGCTCGCGATATTTATGTCGGCCGTTGGTCGACGAAACGGACCCTTGTCGGATCGGGCGGCGACGTTATCCTGATTAAGCAGGTAAACGGACACTCGTTGCTTAAACGGCTATGTTTGCAGGCCGTCGTACTGTCCTCGCATGACGACGAAGAACTGAGACAGGTGAAAACCCTTTCCCATGCCGTCGCCGTTCGGATATAGACACTAAGTTTACGCAACGATAGTCCTATCGTTATAATCCCCGAATTACGGCGGAAGTCTCTCCTATATAAACCCGTTCATTTTAAAATTATCGCTAAACAATTTACGAATTATCGCAAAAATTGTAATTTCTTAACGTCCCCTTATCTAGATTACGTCAAAAGCGAGTTGTAATCGGTCGGCACCCATACGACGTACAGAGCTGACTTGCACGCCCGATCTAGCGATAGTGTAACGGACATGTGTGATGGTCAGGTCCTTTCGCTAGACGGAGAAATTCCGGGAGATTTTGTCTCGCTTTTAACGTTTCGTGATGCCGAGAAGCGGTTCCTAATACTGCGACACGTCATCACCTACGACGCAGTATTAAGCCGGTCCGAAGGACACCTCCATACTTCTCGTACTCTTATTATTAACCCCTTCACCTAACCCACAAATACACAATTTTATATCATAATTTACCCCCTTTACTTCGGGTCGTAAAATTGGTGCCCGGTTCGGAGAGACCGTTTATTTTTACGGCAATTTTAATGAAGAACGTATCGTCCTTTTGAAAGCCCTTAGACTCGTCCAGCAATACCGAGAGACACATAAACAGCGGACATCCGCTCGCGATATTTATGTCGGTCGCTGGTCGACGAAACGGACCCTTGTCGGATCGGGCGGCGACGTTATCCTGATTAAGCAGGTAAACGGACACTCGTTGCTTAAACGGCCATGTTT